>VZSC01003363.1:58671-78780 GCA_013398225.1 Steatornis caripensis | reverse complement strand
TTTTTTCCCCCCCCCCCCCCCGGCCCCCGTCAGTACCACATACTTTTTCTGACAGTTGCTCTTAAGATCTCCTTTATTTCCGTTGGAAATTCTTTGAGACAGACATTAGTCATTCAGCATGTTTTGTAAAGTGGTGTGTATGCTTACACTTCTATCTAAGCAAAAAACAATAAAAGCAACATCTTGAAAGATTTACTGAACAAAGCAATAACATAAGAACATTTTCTTCAAAGAGGATAAAATAGTTAACTGCAAAATGCTCATTTAATCTTACTAGATCATGAGATAATTCTCATAACTGTGAGATTACTGACACCACTGTGTATATTGTTGTTTTAATTCTCTGCTAATTAGCAGTTCATTGAGCAGACCAAATTGCTGCTTGGCATGCTGCACTGTGGCACAGCTTTGTCTCCCCCTGCCTCCTTCATCTATTCTTCCCCTCTGTCCATGCATTTGCTGTGAGCAGGGGACTGTGCTTGCTCATGGACTCAGATGAGAAATATTTTCCCCAGAAGAAATCTGACTTGATCATTCTGGAAATGTAAAACATAATTGAAGAAGGCGATTTTTTTTATCTTCCCTAAAAGAATCTTGCACTAATATTATAACAATTAAAACCCCTCTACTCCCCACCTTCAAAACTTCAGACCAGAGAAATGACCAGACCAGAAAAAGCAGCAAACGAGTAACATTGGGGGGAGGGAGGGAGAGAGATTAAAGTATCTGAACAATAGATTTCAAAGTGACAGACTAGTTTTCTTTGCTCTTTCTATAGCCACGAAGCAGTATACACATAAGCAAAAGCAAAAATGTCAAAATGCAAGCAGCAGCAACTTCTCTGAATAAAGAAGAAAGATCACTGACATGAAACGGGTCCCTGCTCCCATTTCATGTCATCTAAGTCATTGTTTGAAATGCAAGCATTTTATTTTGAGCTCATAGGTCCAATTATTATTCTCCAAAATCATACAAAAATCTGGCATAAATGGTGTGCATTGTGTCTTATGCCTGACTTGAAGCTTACTTTTATTTCAAGGCTATAAATAAATAGCCTGTCAGAGGTGGAGACATGAGTTGCAACCTTCAACATTGCTTTAAAGATTCTCCCCATTACTTGCTCTGAAATTAATGTGCATTTTGTGTCCTGTTCTTCATCGTGATTTGGAAGTTCTAGATATGAATGAATTCAACAAAGGGAATGACATCTTGACATACCAGAAAATAGTTTATATAAATACGTAGTGGCTAAACAAGGATGCAATGCCAGCTGCGCTTTCTATTTCTTATATATTCCTTTACATCTTGATTATGTTTGGCACAAAAAATGGAAGGCAGTGTCTTTTAGTTAATGGACGATTTTTTAGTTTTTTACCTTCCTGAAGTACCCAAATTAAAAAAAAAAACTTATTATTATAAAGGTTAATGCCACAGCTAGCTGATTGCCATCAAATGCAAAAAGAGCAGGAGATCAGAAACACTGATTCCCTTATAGATATGGCAACAATTTGTGGCATTCGGGTGATTGTAAATGTGCTGCTTTCTGCTCTTTGGAAGCCTCGAGATGTCACATCAAAAACTGAGCACATCTCCTCTCTGCTTAATAGGTCAAATAATAGAAACTGGGCAAGAGGAATGCTTTTTTTCAGCACCTTGAATTCTGCAGGCCTAACTGGCTAGCCACGACACGTTATGTTGCTCAACCAAATTGACTTTCAGAGTTATTTCAAGGAAATAGAACATAGCAACATTAGCACTTCTCTTTTCACAACTGCATTTTAATTCAGTACTGTGAATTGCACATTTATTTCTGTCCTTCCACCTTTCTTAGGCAGAACTATAAGCTTATGATCACAGCTGCATATGTACAGATTGTAAACATCTTTGAAATGATACCTTGCACAGCTGCAATTTTAAGATCATACTTTGTATTGCCATAATTTTTCTAGACCTTTGTGTGAGATGTAATTATCAGACAAATACACAAATCACAGTGCCCAACTACAGCTTCTAAAAATACTTGCTTGTTAAGTTTTTCACACCTTTCAGTTTGATTCTTACATCTTTCAGGAGCAGCAATGTTTGGGTTCTGGCCGTACACTTGCACGGGTTGTGGCTACTGTCAGCGCTGCAGCTGTTATTTCTCCTTAATATTGCTAAGCTGTTATCTTTTCATTTCTGGTGATGAAACTGTACAACAAAATGTGTAAAAAGTATCTATCTCATTCAAGACAATGGCCTTTTCGTTAGCCTGACATGAATCTTCTGTTTCATGAAGGGTTGTAGAGAAAGAGCTGTAGAGAGACACGTGGTCACCTCTTGCCTTTGTACAGTGAGCCTCTACATGAGAGGACTGCTCCTATTAGCCATGGGAGCCTCAGGTGAAGCTCATCTCTGCAAGGTGATGCAGCATAATACGTTAGGAGTGTAATGAAGATAATTCCAGGTGTCTGTTCGGGTTCTTGGAGAGGGAAGAAAACAAGGTGAACTCTTAAAATAGTCCATTAGGTGTAGAATACAATTATTGCATTGTTATACTTTAATATTCCAGAAAAGTTATGAAGTTACTTAATAGTTACTCCACTGTCCTCCATTATCTCATCATTATTCAAGCAACTTACATCATGGGATCAAAAGAAACACTTCGTTACCGGTGTGAAACAGTGTAGCTGACATCAAAAGGAGGATTTTAGCATTTCATTGTGCTGTTGTCCTTGGGGGTTTCATGTTTTGCATAAAATCAAATATACTTCAAGGTCCTTCAGAGACATCCAAGTGTCTGTGACACCATCACCGATCAATTCAGGCTGCTGAATGACAAATGCATAACTTGGGAAGACTTGTTCTTTTTGTTAGGGGGCAGAGGGTTGTTTTTTGTTTGGATTATAATTTTTTTCAGAATACATGTAGTTTGTCAGGAAAATGAAAATAGATTAGCAGAGACTGCACTTACAGATATTTTAGTATGCTCTGAGTGCCAGCGCAGACATTCTGCACTCACTGGAGCTGATGCATAGGTACTCTTCTACTTTCATCTCTGGTCATGCGTAACTAAGTGTCTTGACAATGGTTGCTACCTACCTCCTGCAGCATTTGCCTTACATCGCATTCCCACATTCGGAATGAGGTTTTATATTTAACTTTTGCTACAGAGATAGAGCCATTCTTCATGAGAGATTATCTCTTCCTAACCAAAGACAGAGCAAAGACATCCATGCTGTTCCTCATGTATTTATTTACTGTTTGTAACAGTGTCTTCCATGGGACATTGCAATATTATGTCAAATATTCAGCTGAAATCAAAAGAATAGGTCACCCACGATTATACTCCTTTCTCTTAGATAAATCTCAGGTATGACAACCTTCTCAATAATGGTTCAAAAGAATAGATCTTTTCCTCTTCCCTGCTCAACATATCTGCTAAACCAGTCAGCAATATTATAAAATGCTACAGGTTTAAATGCCTGTCATATTCTGATGGTGCACAGCAGTACATATTTTTACATCAGGAAACAGAAAACACTGTCATCCAGGTTCTCGTTACCTGTAAGAATAAAGCACAAGCCAAATATCAGTGACTTAAGGAGGAGGTAGATAAGGATGAAATGAACAGGAAATGTCTGCAAACTTTTCTTAAGTTTAATGACTCTCAAAGGCATTCATGTTTTGCATCAGGTAACAACTAGATATGCATTAGCAGTTGGAGGAAAGTTGACATTTGATCACTTCTGCCTCAGAGGAAACACTAAATACAGACATGATATTTAAAGAAACATTTAGCCTTGTTTCTCCACATTTTTGACCACTTAACTTTTTTGATGAAGTGGGGAGGAAGGGGGAAGAAAGACAGATACAAAATGTTGCTCTGATCAGAGATTATCTAATCTTCTTTCTAGTTTGACCCCCAACAGGGAAAAATGCTAATCAAACACCTCCATTTTGGTTACTCCCAGCAGAGTGCTAAGGCTTGACCACTGAAATTAGTATGCACACCAAAATTAGTATCTGCAGAGATTCAGGCTGCTCCGAATAAAAATGAGTCACAACACTTTGAAAAATGGACAAAAAATTTAATCTTCTACTGATTTCATCCCAAAGTTATTCAGATCATCTACAGATGGAGGCAGCAAAAGACTTAAACTGTACTTAGGATAGGCTGGCAGAACTACACAAAAACTCTGCACTAAAAATCCATTTACAATGCTGACAACTGAGTATGGATTTATTCAAACAGAAATCCAAAAAGAGTTCTACACCATTTCCCTCCGATTACGCAGATCTCTTATTCACATTAACCTTTTTATGTAGGAAGACAAACATGCTTCATGAAACTCAAATAAAACCTTTACATTTATCAGATAATTTAATTCTAACCATTTACCATGGATTAAGAATCAGATTAATAACGTATTACTAACGATACCCAGGTGGAAGGATGTAAGTGCAAAACTGGGACATATCAACACCTTTGGCCAATGATTATGTAGCTAAATGCAATAATCTAGACAGAATATCAGAGTGTATCTATTTCCTTAAAAGCTATATTTGGAATTGTTTTTAATAATATTGTTGCTTTTTTAATCAACTATTGTAGTCAAGCTACTAACCATCTGTCCTAAACACATGATGGATGTCTGGTGCTTGGCTTATAGGATCTTTGTAGGCTCCAGATTTTGCTGGTCTAGAAATACAAGGCCTAGATGAAGGCTTTATTCACAGCTAAAAGCTAGTATCTTACTGTGTTTTCCTTGCTTTCTAAAATTTGTGACACTCAGGTCTTCTGAGAAAAGTATGTACCTCAAAATGAAATTGCAGTTCTGGTTCGATTCAACTATGTTCTTGCTTATAGGACAAAATAATCTTGACAAAGGCAACTGTCTTAGCCCCATGCAATTTACTGTGTAACCAAAGTCTTTTGAATTAATTTGGAATTGGTCATATTCCTCAAAAATATTTTTCCTTGTTAATGACAAGTTTCTGACTGAAGCTCCTTCTGAATACTAAAAGATATGGAATAGAAGTCAGTTCTGTCTCAAAATAAAGTTGGTGGCTGAGTAGAAAACTTCTGTCCAGAACACAGAAATATAGAACAGTTGTCTTTGCCAGAGATCTGAGTCCAAAGTAGTCAGGAAATGCAAAATAATATATTGATTTCATAAAATAAGTTCAACTTTCAAGTGTGCCAAATAAGTCACACTGTCAAATGAAAATGTCCAAGCAATATGTCAATCAGTTTAATCCATTGATAACGTCCCTTTTATCTGGAATGATTTTAAAATTGTAACAGCAATAATGATCTTCATACAATCAGAAGAACATAGTAGAAGAAAAAAAAATGGCGATACCATAGGAAATGAAATACTGTTTAATATTAAATAGTTGCTTCTCACAACTCAGTTTTTAAGACTAGTCCTTAGAAATTTACTGTACATGCTAAGAATGCAGTCATTCAAAGCATTATTTAAAATGGTCTTTTCCAAGTTTGTCTTCCAGAATTCATTGTTAAGAGTGCATGCACACCTTAAACAGAATCTAAAGTGTTTACTGACTGCACAATGGAAGGTAATGACTGAAAATCAATTCTTGGTTTTGAATCGCAGTCAATCATGAAGATTATTTAGGAAATAAACAGTAAAGATAAATGAAATTATGAGTTATTCAAGGACTTTAAATACTCCATCAAGAGCTTTAGTTTTATTACCATAAATCAGAAGAAAAATTCCACTGCAAATGAAGAAAGAATCACTCATTTTCTTAAAAGAGGAAAAGTAGACAGTGGCAGACAAAGAATCTCTTCAGTGATGATCATAGAGTCATTGAATGTCATTTCTTCATTTTGCTCACCTCTGCAGCCTTTTCTTTAAACTTTCCTGAGACTCTCCCAGTTCTAGGCCAGAAGGCTTCCTCATTTCTTTACGAAATGTTTGTGCTTTAAACTCCTTGACTTTTTTCTTCATAAAAAGTCCTAACTGCCTGGCTACATTGGAACAGTGGAACAGCCCCCTATACATTTTCAGCCCTCACCTTTGCTGCCTGGACAGGGGAACGTATAAAAACTGTTTCTGGGATGGCTCTGCTACAATTAGCAGAGGGAAAAACTAAGATTCAGGTGGAATATATAATGTTCCCAAGGACCAAATGTATTTTCTTTATTGTGGTTTTGATATTGTAGAGCTGGGAAAAGCAAGGTCCTATCCTGAAGGCATCTGAAGTTACTCATTGAAGCATTCAGATACTGTGAGTTGCAACATCAGGTGGGTTTAGCAGCAAGAGTTCAACATGAGCTCAGATTGGCTAGAATACCAATCACGATCAGCTTGTCCACAATATGGATGACTTTAGACTCAGAGCATCCCTAAATAGTGCCATTTTCTGTGCAATTATATGAACATTGTGGACATAACTTAGATGTCTGGCTTGGGTGTGTAAGTGGAATTAAAATTAAATCAATTTTGTTCTACCAAAAAGAAGATAAGAAAGTCAGGAATATCGTACAGTATCGCTGTCTATAAGGCTCTTGATAATTTCCTTTCTTTGGCAATGAACAACAGAATCTTAATCACTTTTATATTATTGTCTTGTCTTCCTTTTCCCTTTTTAAGGCAAACTAAATTAATCTCAAACCAATTCAGCCCATACAATTACTAGCATTTTGTATCTCTGAGAAACTGGAAAGAGTAAGATTATCTTATTCTCTGACCAAGCATAAACATATAGATCAGATCTATTCACTGAAGGTTTAACATCTATACCCAATCTAATAACTGTTTGTTCCCCTGATTGTCACTTACAAGAAATAAGCATTTGTACACCACAATTCATCTCAGTCTAGAATAAGACAAATTATGTCCAAAATTGATTATTTCCCTCTCTTGACTATAATGGAAGACCAGCTGAGTAGGTCTGGTGTAGGCAGCTAACTTGGATATGTCTAGGATAAGCTGATATAAATTTTTCCCACAGCAATTGAAACAGACAATACCTCAGTATCTAATGCTTGTAGGAACACTAACACTATTCACAATTACATCTGCTGATTAAAAAAGTGAATGGAAACACTGTGGGAAGGGAGCAATAGCTGCACAGAGAGAAAAATGTGGGGATTTAGAAATATGTGGGGGTCAGAGATGACTACTCTGAATAAACCAGGAGAGAAGGTAATAGAGGAAATGAGTTGGAGATCATGCCAGAGAAGTGGTAACATTGTACCCCAGACAATTGAGTAATCATTACAACACTCATTCATCATTTCTATTTAATCACAGCACCTGAAGCATGAAACTAAATGTCAAAGCATACTTTAAAATTAAGTTAAATGCAGATGGCTGCATGACCTGTCCCACCACACAGCCTGTGAGGCCAGTTAACATAGACATAAGTTTAATAGATCAATTGATTTAAATGTCTCTGCTTAACATATTTCATTGAAAAGAACAAGGAAACGCTAAAATTCCGTATTTTTGTTTTACCTAACAAAATCCTTGCTATCACTGATTTCTATGCAGCATAACATGAGGTGCTTTCAAGCTAATATAATAAATATGTGCTATAAAAGATAGGACAGAAGTTTTCTGTATGCCACTGTTTATTTTTGATGGATGGGACATTCAAGGCAGTAGCCTCCGTTTCACTTATTTTCTGTCAAGGTGTTGACATTCATAGGTGGGTCCTTATTCAAACAGTTCTGTTGTTCATCACTATTATGTTTGTTATATTAAAAGTAACTGCAAATGCGAAGATAGAAATGGGAAGCAGAAGATACAATTAAGTTCTAAATGTGCAAGCAGATATACAAGAGAATGGCACATGGCAAGTGGAAAAGTCATCTACATGATACAGGACAGTCTACCAGCCTTGTAGGTTATCTCTCAATCAAGTCCAGACATTTGAGGTTCACAAATTCATATTCAGAACTAAATAGGTCTTGCCAAGGATATTTTGTTTGTTGAAATATTGTGCCACGCTGGAATCAACTCCTGAAATAAGTTGTTAACCAGTACCCTGAAGCAATAAATGTGGAATTAATAAATGTTTAACAGTCTACATAAATTGTAGGCTAATATTTCTGAAATTCAATAACTATAGTCTAGAATACACCTAGAAAGTGCTAATATGACAAAACAGCAACCTTCCAGAGACAGAAAATGAAGCAATCAGACAGCAAAACTTGGGGCCATAGTCATAACTCCTAGTATTAAGTGAAATTCAGTGGCTTACATATTCAGGTCTGTTAAACTTATTAAAAAGAGGAAAACACATTAAAAGCCCTTTCAAAGGACTGAATCATAAAATTATATTATATATACTAGAACAGGAAAGTAAGATATTCAAAGCCAGTCAAACTGGAAATGGAGGATGTGGTTACCCACTGCATTATCTTTAGTGGAAAAGCTTTGGCATTCCCGTGCACTCACCACATAGATGCTCATGCACCTTCTCACAAGCAATTGTTTCACTGCAGTTAAGTCGCCAACTACAGATGTTCTATATACACTAAGCTTGAATAAACCCGGGATTAATAAGTCCCCTCCCACCCCAAAAAGGTGAGGAAGAGAGAGGGAATCAGGATCAAGAATGTCTTTAGCTGTTTCCGGTGCCCCAAAACTTACAGTGTAACTACTCATTCAGAGGTTACTGAGAATCAGTCCTAGTGAGACCTTTAGCCAACATTTTATGTGTAATTTCTGCTGGAAACGGATTCCTCACCCAAAATCTCAACTTTTTAATGGCAACATAAATAAGCTAGTATGCTGTCATTAGATATGTGCTTAAATTGAGGTCAAAGATAATAGTCTCCTAGCTACCTGCCATGATCTCATCTTTGCTGGGAAAGTTCACACCTCAGACACGAGTGTAGTCTATCACATGATCAAAATTGTAGTAGCCATTGTGATTATAAATCACCATTTATTTAGATTTGCATTCCAAAAACATTTAGTATCATAATAGTCATTTTGTCTGCAGTTCCTTGATTGCCCCACGTGCGTGCATCCCTTTTAAAATCACTTCAACTAAACCACGCTGTAACTGACCCAACATGGTCTTTGTTTCCAGAATTATCTTTTACACATGAGAAATAGTGTATTCACATATATTTCTAATAAATATCCACTTAAAACTTTTGGTGTCATGAGTTCACTATCAAGTCTAAAAACATACTGTCAGTCCATGTTTCTTGCATCAGTGACATAAAGTCTCTGACCATTAATCTCATTCATTAATAAACTATGGACGCCCTTGATGACATTTAACCTGTCCTTAAAGGAGTTATGATACTAATAATTCAGGACAGAAGTTCATGTTTTAGCTACCTTTAATACACCCATAATCTATCACTAAGAATTTTTTTAAAATTAAGGAAAAAGAAGACTACAAACTGAATTAATTAATTTACTCTAAATATTGGTTGTTCATAGCGCAGATGAACAAATACCTAAATTCTGCGTATCAGTACTTTTCCTTTTATATCTGAATTACACATTTTTCCAGGAAGCGTTATTCCCTTTTATTCTAAGATAACAATGCTGGATGGCTTTTTTTTCAAAAAGGGCAATCCAACCTTTGACATATCGTCTGCCACCTAGAAGATAGCCTCTAGGGATATTCTGAGTCTATAAGGAGATTCTTTTTTTAATACAGTGGAGTCTTTCAGCTTGTCTCACAGAGGATATTAAAAAAAAAGAAAGAAAAAAGGCTTTTTCATACACTAAATAAAAAAAAGACAATAATGTGTTTTTTTCTCTGCTTCATTCTCAAATATTTATAAAAGCTTTATCACCATCATTTCCAATATTGGTGCACATGCTTAACTTTGCCTGAATTGTGGACAAGATTTCCCTGTGTGAGATAGGGTAACCAGGACAACATGAAAGCAGTCCTCAGTAGGGTTGCTAGTTTTTCTTACTGAGAAAATGTCCTTAGCTAACACCTTTCTTTTTTGAGAGTGCTTTGCATTTAAATAATTATTTTTATATGTTTTATATGTCAAAAAGTGATACCTGGATCCTCTCCTCATAAATAAAAAGCAATCTAAAGCAAACTAAACTATATTGCTTTCCTTGCAGCTAGTTACTTTCATCTATCCCAAATAACTATGACATTTAGAATAGCGGAGACTCTAAAGAAGAATTTTGGATATGTATTATTTAAGAAGAAAGGTTATAATGAATTTCATGTTGCATTTGTTCAGTATGATCACTTGGTTGCTCATAACTTTGTTTTCTGGCCTTGAAATATATGATCTTCTGAATTTCCTCTTCATCCTCTGTCTCCAGAGGCTATGGAGAGAACAGATTGCCTATAATGAGATTATTGTACTCTTTCAACCTTATTTTAATACAGCCAAACACATCCTTCAAATCTTCAGGAAAGAGTTTTCTGAATGTTTACTTATTATTTTAACATATACAAAATTCATTATGTCTCCTATTTTTTATATCGTCTTTTTTCCAAAATAATACAAACCATTCTCATCTACAGTTTAAAGATACAAAAAAGGATGAATGAGCATTTGGTAGTGCAGAAAAGCATGGCTCTTGGATGTTTGTTTTCTGCATTTTGTTAAACATGCCCAGAGTATAGAAGTTTGTCTACACTTCTTAAGTTAAAAATTGCCTACTAAGGTGATCTAGATTTATATCATCCAATCATCTCACTATTTAAGACTTCCAAGGTGTTTTAATTTCTTTAGACTTCATAAAGATAAATATATTAGCATGAAATGTAATAACCTTGTAAAGACTGGGTTAACTTAAATAATTCTTCTATTCTTAAGTCTTAGACATCCTTATCAGTTGTTGCTTTTGGAGGAGAAGGAGCTAAATTAAATGGACAGAATCAAACTTTAGATACTTGAAATGGATTCTAGAAGACATGATTAAAGTAAATCTGAGTTACTGATACCTGAAAAACCTGTTAAAGCTTTTGCAGAAGACTCAGTTTTGCAAATCAGAGAAAGTCCATGACCGTTTGTTTCTTTCTTTTCTTTTTTAACACATATGTATGTCTGTGCTGTGTTCATTATAACCTATTTTATATTTAGATCCATCAGTTCATTTGCGCACCAGGAAGTTTATGTGTCTTAGATCATCTCCTTCTCCAGATACTCATGGATTAGAGAGGCCATTTTGTGAACTTTGTGGGGATCAATGCGTAGGATTGGTGCAGATCTAGGGGCCAGACCAGGCCTCTCAAAATCTCAGCCAGTGTCCCTGGCTCTAAAAGAGTATATGGCATATACAATTCCAGATCAAACTGTGGGCAGTTATGTATTAATTCAGCAGGAGCATTTGAGTTTCACAGCACACATTGTCTTTTAAGCATAAGAAAAAATGTTTGTATTTCCCTTGCTGTGAATACGGTGGCATTAGCAGTCATACCGGCCAGCAGTGTACTCTGTGTGTGTCTTCAGGACTTAGTATATAGCAAACTTGTTCTACAGCTTCTAGGAAGTATAAATAATTCTTAAGTATTTGTTAGTGTAATAGATAACAATACCTTAGCTGTTAGCTACATGTAATGAAGATATTAGCAAATAGAGTAGAAAAACCCCAATAATTCTCTGCCAAAAATGAGAGCAATGGATTCAGCATTAATGAGGATTAGAAAAAAAATGCATTTTTAATATAAACCAATAAAAAATAATCTATTAAAACAGTTTTGATTTTTTAATAACATCTAGTGCTCTTTTACTAGAATACGTTGGTGCCAGAACTTTAAAGTGCTATTGGTGACTAATAAACTTCAGTAAGAATGTTGTCCCTGCTTACCATATAGTGTTGAAAGATGCATCATATTTACACATAATTAATATTTGCATGACTGTGTTGGAGTATTAGTGTAAAAGCAATTTGGGTCATTTCACAATAACTTGAGAAAACATATGGTCTAAATATTTCCTGGTTTTGTTTCCTTTCCCCACTTCTGTCTGTCTGGCTGCAGGTTGAGGAAGAAAAAAAGAAAGAAATCACTGGATATTAAGACTATGTTCATTTAAGTAGTTCGATATTGTGGTTGGGTTTTTTAAATTTTGTTCACTGAATTTGAAGTCAATTAAAATGAGGTTATTAAAATGCAGTTATGCATGTATGCAGTAAACATTCAGCTTTGTAGGACACAATTTTACTTGTAAACAATTATTGAAGAAAACATCTGTTCTTAACACTGGTATTAGCACATATGGTATTAATACTTCGTATCATGTAAGTTACTAGTCAAATCAATGTCAGTCACAGCATTGTGCTTTACACTACATATTCAAAAAATTCACAGTCTGGAAAGAAAATTCCTTTGATGCTATGAAATCTGAAAAGGAGCAGTTTTGCTTATTGGCTCTTCCATCCACAGACATACACTATAGAATTTAGTTAAAGGCAGTATTACAGTGCGTCTGTTTCAAGGAGATGCATGGTTTTTATCTTCGGCACAAAAAAGCAAACACCAACACAAATGACCATATCCACATGCTACTGACACTTATTTTTGTCATTTGTGTAAGAAGCTATATTTAGCTATCATAGCGTATTTTAAAACAAAATGGATTTCTGTCTGTATATCATTTTCTTAGCTTTTTTCTGTTGTTGTTATTTCATCTCCCACTAATGGGAGTTTATTGCTCTCAAGTGCAACAGAATTGGAAAAATATAGTAAGCTTTTAAAAATTGTGCATTCTTGCAGAAAGTTATGTTTCTGTGTTTCTTTCAGAAGGCTTGTTTTGCAGAACACTAGATACAGGCCAATCCTACATTCACAGCCTGGACAGTCTGTCCACTCACTATGAGACCTGTCTCTAACAATGAGTTAGATCAGACTGGGAATTAGGTTTCTACAGCTTCATGGTGATTAAATTATTCCCTTGTGTGGGATTCATGATTTAGGAAAACAAGGATGGAGAAAAATATGCCAATAATTTCTGCTATCAGTAACATTTCCAAAGTACCAATTGCATTAAAAAAATAACATAAAAAGTTGCTGATAAGCAATATTTCCCCCAGTCTTTGGCTCTGTTTTGCTTCACTTGGCTTTGGATATTGTCATAGAGTCTGTTTCTTTAGGCATTTGTACGTATGCTGGTTTAAGAGTATGAACACAAGAATAGCTTGCCTGAGGAGATTGAAAGATCCTCATTGCTGAAGGTTTGTAAGAACAGTTTAAATATAAAAATGATAGCAAGCATGTGACTATAGTTTATTAGCCTGTGAAATAAGCAAACTTTTTCAGCTACCTGCCAGTCCTATTTTCCTGGGGTCCTATGGTTATATGATTTGTAGATTACTCACAGAAACAAAGTTGTGGGCGTACGGCAAATGTGTGCAGTCCTCATAAATTTCACCATCCAGGGCCCGACTTTTCCTCCCTTTGCTCAAGTGGAAACAAGATTCCATGGCTTCCCTGGGTAACTGCTTTCAGCATTTAACTATCTGTATAACTATACATATTTTCCTAGGATCAAACCTAATTTTCTCTCTTAAGCTAATTTTTTCTTGTCCTGTCCCTAGTGAACATGAAAAATAATTGTTCACTGATGAGGGACTCTTTATATTAGCATAGGACAAAACAATAAAATATAGTGAATAACAGAGTCCACCTGATGCCCTTAGAGATCCTGCTGGTGAAGTATTGCTTGCAGCAGAAGTAGGTAAGGTAGGAGTCTGAAGATTTCATATAGATGGCAAAGTACTGCTGGTATTATCAGAGGCTGGTACTACTGTAGTGACTGCTTTGGATGGAATTAGTCCCCTCTGAGGATTTTATTTTTGCAATTTACTTTTGCTCCTACAGAGCTCATACTAATAAGATAGGTGTGTGTATATATATATATATGTATATAGGTATATATATATATATGTATATATCATACATATAGATATATCAAAAATATATGCAATAATTTCCAGCTTGCTAAAATTTACCTGTTTATTGTTATAATATCTTTATGTATATTGGCTGTTTTAATCAAATAGGGAAGCAATGCAGATTTAAATATATATTCACATCTTAAAACTCTCTAAGAGATTTTGTAAGATGTAGTTTAGGCTCAGCCAGCAGCAAAGCACCACATGGCCACTAGCTCACTTCTCCCTCCTGGGTGGGATGAAGAGAAAATGTAATGAAAAGCTGGTGGGTTGAGACAAGGACAGGAAGCGTTCACTCACCAACTACGGTCACAGACAAAAACAGACTCAGCCTGGGGAAAAAATCAATTTAATTTGTCACCAATCAAAACAGACTAGAATAACGAGACGTGAAACCGGATCTCCAAAACACCTTCTGACACACCTCCCTCCTTCTTGGGCTCGAGTCCCCTCGCTCCCGATGTCTCTCCCTCCTTCCCCCTCAGCAGCGCAGGGGGATGGGGAATGGGGGGTGCAGTAAGTTCACCAGAGATTGTCTCTGCCGCTCCTTCCCCCTCAGGCAGGGAGGGCTCCTCACATGCTTCCCCTGCTCCAGTGTGGGGTCTCTCCTATAGCAGACAGTCCCTCATGAACCCCTCCAACGTGAGTGCTTCCCACACAGTGCAGTCCCTCAGGACTGCACTGACCCAGCACGGGGTGCCCACAGAGTCACGGTCTGCTTCAGGAGCAGGCACCTCCCCTGGCGTGGGGTCCTCCACGGGCTGCAGGTGCCTCTGCTCTCTCATGGTCCTTCAGGGGCTGCAGGTCCCTCGCTGCTCCTTCGTGGTCCCTCATGGTCTGCAGTTCCATCTCTGGCTTGCTGCAGTCCTTCACGAGCTGCTCCACTGAGATCCTCTGTGGGCTGCAGGGGCACAGCCTGCCCTCTCATCATGGACTGCAGGGGAATTTCTGCTCCAGTGCACCTCCTCCCCCTCCTTCCTCACTGAATCCAGGTATTAGCACAGGTGTTTCTCTCACATCCCTCTCCTCTCTCTGCTGCAGGTCTTTTTACCAGTTTCTTAAATACGTTATCGCAGAGGCTCATCAATTGTTGTTGATGGGTTCAATNAAAAAATCAATTTAATTTGTCACCAATCAAAACAGACTAGAATAACGAGACGTGAAACCGGATCTCCAAAACACCTTCTGACACACCTCCCTCCTTCTTGGGCTCGAGTCCCCTCGCTCCCGATGTCTCTCCCTCCTTCCCCCTCAGCAGCGCAGGGGGATGGGGAATGGGGGGTGCAGTAAGTTCACCAGAGATTGTCTCTGCCGCTCCTTCCCCCTCAGGCAGGGAGGGCTCCTCACATGCTTCCCCTGCTCCAGTGTGGGGTCTCTCCTATAGCAGACAGTCCCTCATGAACCCCTCCAACGTGAGTGCTTCCCACACAGTGCAGTCCCTCAGGACTGCACTGACCCAGCACGGGGTGCCCACAGAGTCACGGTCTGCTTCAGGAGCAGGCACCTCCCCTGGCGTGGGGTCCTCCACGGGCTGCAGGTGCCTCTGCTCTCTCATGGTCCTTCAGGGGCTGCAGGTCCCTCGCTGCTCCTTCGTGGTCCCTCATGGTCTGCAGTTCCATCTCTGGCTTGCTGCAGTCCTTCACGAGCTGCTCCACTGAGATCCTCTGTGGGCTGCAGGGGCACAGCCTGCCCTCTCATCATGGACTGCAGGGGAATTTCTGCTCCAGTGCACCTCCTCCCCCTCCTTCCTCACTGAATCCAGGTATTAGCACAGGTGTTTCTCTCACATCCCTCTCCTCTCTCTGCTGCAGGTCTTTTTACCAGTTTCTTAAATACGTTATCGCAGAGGCTCATCAATTGTTGTTGATGGGTTCAATCTCAGCCCAAGGTGGGGGTGACTTGGAGCTGGGGGATCTTCGAGCAGCTTCTCACAGAAGCCAGCCTTATAGCCCCTCTTCTGCAGTCAAAGCCCCACCACACTGACCCAACACAGACGTATGTGAGTCTGCTCAAGCACTCAAGTCACCATAGAATTTTCTCCCACATACTAANAGGGCTCCTCACATGCTTCCCCTGCTCCAGTGTGGGGTCTCTCCTATAGCAGACAGTCCCTCATGAACCCCTCCAACGTGAGTGCTTCCCACACAGTGCAGTCCCTCAGGACTGCACTGACCCAGCACGGGGTGCCCACAGAGTCACGGTCTGCTTCAGGAGCAGGCACCTCCCCTGGCGTGGGGTCCTCCACGGGCTGCAGGTGCCTCTGCTCTCTCATGGTCCTTCAGGGGCTGCAGGTCCCTCGCTGCTCCTTCGTGGTCCCTCATGGTCTGCAGTTCCATCTCTGGCTTGCTGCAGTCCTTCACGAGCTGCTCCACTGAGATCCTCTGTGGGCTGCAGGGGCACAGCCTGCCCTCTCATCATGGACTGCAGGGGAATTTCTGCTCCAGTGCACCTCCTCCCCCTCCTTCCTCACTGAATCCAGGTATTAGCACAGGTGTTTCTCTCACATCCCTCTCCTCTCTCTGCTGCAGGTCTTTTTACCAGTTTCTTAAATACGTTATCGCAGAGGCTCATCAATTGTTGTTGATGGGTTCAATCTCAGCCCAAGGTGGGGGTGACTTGGAGCTGGGGGATCTTCGAGCAGCTTCTCACAGAAGCCAGCCTTATAGCCCCTCTTCTGCAGTCAAAGCCCCACCACACTGACCCAACACAGACGTATGTGAGTCTGCTCAAGCACTCAAGTCACCATAGAATTTTCTCCCACATACTAATTGTAAATCTTTACTGAAAATGTAAATATTTTTTTACAACATTTGCTCACCCCACGTAAAATGGAGAATTATGTTTCATTATCCTTTACTTGACAGTATTTTATAAGTTGAAAGATTGTTTTTATGTCTCCTTGAACTTTTTGTTAAAAAAATAACCCAGACATTTTCTTCAAGCTTTTCTACTAGGCATAATTTCTAAGCCTTGTTTTAATCTGCTTGTTNCTGGCGTGGGGTCCTCCACGGGCTGCAGGTGCCTCTGCTCTCTCATGGTCCTTCAGGGGCTGCAGGTCCCTCGCTGCTCCTTCGTGGTCCCTCATGGTCTGCAGTTCCATCTCTGGCTTGCTGCAGTCCTTCACGAGCTGCTCCACTGAGATCCTCTGTGGGCTGCAGGGGCACAGCCTGCCCTCTCATCATGGACTGCAGGGGAATTTCTGCTCCAGTGCACCTCCTCCCCCTCCTTCCTCACTGAATCCAGGTATTAGCACAGGTGTTTCTCTCACATCCCTCTCCTCTCTCTGCTGCAGGTCTTTTTACCAGTTTCTTAAATACGTTATCGCAGAGGCTCATCAATTGTTGTTGATGGGTTCAATCTCAGCCCAAGGTGGGGGTGACTTGGAGCTGGGGGATCTTCGAGCAGCTTCTCACAGAAGCCAGCCTTATAGCCCCTCTTCTGCAGTCAAAGCCCCACCACACTGACCCAACACAGACGTATGTGAGTCTGCTCAAGCACTCAAGTCACCATAGAATTTTCTCCCACATACTAATTGTAAATCTTTACTGAAAATGTAAATATTTTTTTACAACATTTGCTCACCCCACGTAAAATGGAGAATTATGTTTCATTATCCTTTACTTGACAGTATTTTATAAGTTGAAAGATTGTTTTTATGTCTCCTTGAACTTTTTGTTAAAAAAATAACCCAGACATTTTCTTCAAGCTTTTCTACTAGGCATAATTTCTAAGCCTTGTTTTAATCTGCTTGTTTTTCTCTGTGCTTCCTTCCATTTTTCACGTCTTTAATAAAGTGCGGTGTCCCCACAATCTAAAATAGTCCTAAATCTAGGGTCTCACAAGAGTCAAATATAATTTACATTATTATCTTTCTGCCTTATTATATAAGTAATTTCTGTTAAGACAAACCAGATTGAGTTGCTTTTTTTCTGTAACTGTGGGGCATTACTGACTCATATTCAATTTATGATCCATCACAACTCCCACATCCTGTTGTATCATATCACTGCTAACCAGTTATTCTTCACTTTGTATCTGTGCATTTTTTTCTCCATTCTAGCAGCAGTACTTTGAATTTTTGTTTATTGAATTTTTTCTTCTTGTTTTTGATACATTTCTTCAATTTTTCAAAATCATGTTGAAATCATATCCTGCCCTACAGAGTGCTTATAAACTCTTATACCTCATATAATTTACAAATGCATTTAGTATACTTTAATCATTGCAGTCTATTTTTTAAAAAAAGGGTATTTAGAACAGGCAGCTAATATTCTTTCTCAATAAACATGGGTAATAGTTCTCTGAAAACTGCAGCCTTTGAAGGCAAGTAATTTTTACAAGTGTCAAAAAGAGATTGACACTGAATACAAGAATATCTAGTGTTATCAAAACTCTCTATATGAGTTTCAGGAGGAATTTATAATGTCATACTTTCAGATTTCAGCTAATTTGTAGTTATATCAGCTCAAGATGAGAGCTATAGTGTCACATCTTCCCATATCAAAGTCAGGAGTTTTTTCACTTTCGAGAGCATTTACTACTCCGTGCTGCTGACGGAAGTTTATTAAGCTTGATGTCTCTTCTATCTGATCCAGTACCGCAAAATCTAAATTCCTAACTGCAGTTAGAAAACAGAGCACCTCTGAGTGAGAGCATGACCTGAAAAAGATGGCAATATAGGGCTGTAGGATTATAGAGACGTAGGCATGTACAAATCGTACTTGATATCAAGAAAGTTTTTAGAGAATGTTGGAGGGGTTTTTGAGAGAAAGGCTATTTTGCTTGTAAATGGAGTACAGCTGATGGGTGTATCAGCCAGGGACAAGAGTGGAATACAGATATGCTTTTTGCTGGAGTTACTTTTCAGAAAAGAACTGGTCTTCAAAGCTTTTAGAGATTTTGCTATTGCAGAATCTAGATGGTTTTGGAAGGCAGAAAGTAAAACATGCCAACAGTAAGTTAATGCATGTGTGCATTGCAATAGTGTCAAGAGAAGTGATGCTGTGAAGGGAGAGAAAATCTCAAAACCACAGGCAACACAACCACACAAATTAATTCCTGCAGGGCATTGATGTAACTGGGAATTCAAGAAGCAGCTCTTTCCTTTCTAGCAAATTTTCAATTTTTCAACAGATAGTTTGCTCCTTTTGACCTTATTTAAGCTGTTAGAGGCAAAAGCTGTCCCCATCTCCCTGGCCGTATGGAAGACACATCAAACTGTGAAAAGAGGAGTTTGTTTTCAAGCTGCAGAAATGTTCTGCTAAAAAGTAATGAACAAATCACCTCTACCACTGTATTTCATTTGGGGTGATTTTGTGGAAGAAAGATGAGGGAAGAGTGGAAATGAATTCCTTCTCAGCCCTTTTGCCTCCTGAAAAGGAGCCCTATTTGCAAAATTAGAACTGGTGTCCTCAATTCAGTTGTACTATAGATGGCAGAAACACTTGAGCTAGGAAGCACAGGCTTTACTAAGGAACCCAAAACATTAATCCACTCTAAAGAAAAAGAAACACTGCAGAAGATATTTTTTTTCTTTGTTGATTTACTTCAGTTTTGATTGAGATCGCCGAGCTCCATCAAGCTGCTGCAGTACTTTCCATAGACTTAGGACCGAGAAATTACTAATACTGTCAGCTAAGGAGAAAAGCAGATGTAATCTACCAATGTCTCAAGCTAAGAAAATGCTATGTGATGACGCTAGTTAGATCACCAGACCTGAGCTGTTAATTCTTGAGAGTCAGGGTATATTATTTGGGACTTCATGTTTCACTAACGTAGTCATGCAATTTCTATATTGGAGCTGGCTCGTGGCCAGCATGACATACAAGCAGAGCAATGGTATCTTAGTAGACACATACTGTAACTCATTCCAGGTTGGGCACTGAAATAACCTTATTTTGTTAGACTCTTCTCATTACTGTAACCACCAGCATCTGCAAATCATCCTGGTGCAGAATCTAGTTGGAGGCCTGTGACCAGCAGTGTTCCCCAGGGGTCAGTGCTGGGTCCAGTCCTGTTCAACGTATTCATCAGCGACTTGGATGAAGGGACAGAGTGTACCCTCAGCAAGTTTGCTGACGATACAAAGCTGGGGGGAGCGGCTGACTCACTGGAAGGCTGTGCTGCCATTCAGCGTGACCTGGACAGGCTGGAGAGTTGGGCGGAGAAGAACCTGATGAAGTTCAACAAAGGCAAGTGTAGGGTCCTCTACCTGGGGAGGAACAACCCCATGTGCCAGTACAGGCTGGGGGTTGAC
>VZSC01003363.1:28877-58182 GCA_013398225.1 Steatornis caripensis | reverse complement strand
AGTGGTGCCCAGCGACAGGACAAGGGGCAATGGGCACAAACTGGAACACAGGAAGTTCCACCTGAACATGAGGAGGAACTTCTTTACTGTGAGGGTGACAGAGCACTGGAACAGGCTGCCCAGAGAGGTTGTGGAGTCTCCTTCTCTGGAGATATTCAAAACCCGCCTGGATGCATTCCTGTGCAACCTGCTCTGGGGCACCTGCTTTAGCAGGGGGGTTGGACTAGATGATCTCTAGAGGTCCCTTCCAACCCCTACCATTCTATGATTCTATGATTCTACCGAAGTTTTCTGTGCTTTTTTTTTTTTTTGCATAAGTTAAGGAATAGTGACCTGGCAAAAACTGAGATGAATGACACTCTATTGGCAAAAGTAATCTGTAAAAGTTATATATAAATGGACAGACACAAACAGTATGTATAAAGTGTTCTTGGGAAAAGTGACAAAAACAGTATAACAGAAACTATCTGTACACACACTTCACAGTCATCCATAGCAGTAACTGCACGCATTGTACATGCTGTCCAGTAAATCTGTCCAGAAGAGACATGCATTGAAGATTAACTTGGGTATAGAAGATTAAACAAGAGAAAGGCATTTTGTAGACTTTTTCTTTGCTTATCAATTAAGTAACACATATTTTGAAGTATTAGACAGGAGCAAATTTTTAAACCACAGTAGGGATCAAGAACCTATAAAAGTGCATTTCTTTTTTTCTTCAAAGTTCCAATATTTCCTTCACATGCTGCTCATGTATGTCTGTGATTCTGTCGCCCTCAGGCTTGTGATATGTATTTAAATGATTATTAGTTTTGAATTTAAAAGAAATTGCCTAAAACATTCTGGATCTTCAGAAGTGTTTGAGATTTTGCATATATGTGAATTATACTGAAATTCTTATAAATATTATTTATATCCTTTCCACTCTCCTTCTTGCCCATTCTTCTATCCTTGTTATTTTTAATCCATTTATTGTAGTAAGCTCATGCACATTTGGACAGCCTGTACCTGGCATTCTGATGGGAAGCATGCTTAGACCTCCATGGAACCAGTTAAAGAACAGGCCACCGTGGTGCAAGCAATAATCTGTTCCAGGAGATGCATGTAGTTCAAATTGCCCTGAAAATCCTTTCTAAAACAGGCATGGTTGTTTGGTTCTGGCCAGGTAATTTTTCTGTAGATATCAATACATTCTAGTGCAGTACGTTTCTCTTGTTGCAGTATTAAAAGAGCCAAGTGATCACAGAGAATATGACAAGACACAATAGCAGTTGACTCATTTATTACAAAAGGGTTGTCCTACATAAATCAATCTAATTATGTTGGTGCATTGTAGTAAGATAATCTATTTCCACTCTCAAAGGATCAGTTTTATATTAATTTCTTCCATGGATTTCAAACAAAGAAATGTTTAAAACTTTTAGAGTGTGATAAACGTAAGACTACTTTGTTCACATTGAAAAGATGTATATTATCTCCCAGTGTGAAAGTGTATTTATTATTATTGGAGACAGGTCAATAAATGGTTATAATAATGTTGATGCCAAGAGAAGTAACATGCAGTTTCTTTCCCTGCCCCTTCCCTTCCCTACAATTCTGTGCATACAATCAGAAGTCACTCGGATGATGTATTGTTAAATCTTATTGAAATACGTGGCTACCACTGTAGAATGTTTCAAAATTGAAAATATGTGACAATAAACTCTTATAAGGGGGAAGGCATGGAGGAAGACAGCATGCAAGACAGCATGCTCTGAACAAAAACTGGCTTTTAGGAATTTAATCAATTCTACTCTGTTTTTGTAATTTGGTCTCATCTGTTATTCTGTGTTGGACGTAAGTACATGAGATCCCTCAAAAGAGGTTGGCTCATTTGCTTTGCATCTGCAGGCAAAGATTTATTGAATTTGGAGAATTGAATTTAAGGTAAGGAGTCTACTCCTGGTAAAGTTGTAGTCAAAAAATCATCAAAGCCGTTGTATGAATAAAGAGTGGAGTAGAGAATAATGAAGGAATGGAGATGAAAATGAAGAAGAGCAGGGTGTCTTTCACAAAAGCAGTTGGCTTTAGAAGATAAGAGTGGACACGATGTTAGTGTGTTATGGACTGAAACAGAAAGATGAAAGGTTTTGTTTTCCCATTTCATTACATATGACCATGACAATATTTTAAATTAAATTACAGTATTCACAGTAACTGAAGTTGGTTTGATAAATTGCTGGGGGTTTTAATCATTTGTAAAATATGTAAAACTGTGAAACACAACACAGTTAAGTATCAACACCACAAATTGAAGATGATTCAAAAGACAAGTGAGTAATTTATAGATATAAAAGTATCTAACAGAAATATCACAACTTTTGAAGGTATATTAACTTCTGTATTTCAAAGTTTAAGACAATCTCTTGGAGAAATCAAGAAGACACGCACTGAGGAACAAGCTATCATAGTCTGATTATTTTTCTTATGCTCCTTCCTGCAACTAATGTCACGTATTAGATATTTGAATTCACCAAATTGTGAATCTGGAGATTTATTTTAATAATAATATTTGCACTTTTCTCCTTTCTCATTTGTGAAACTCACAAAGCTGCAAAATACTCAATATTCCTGAATGTTACTGAATGCATTTAAGCTGCAGATCGCATACACACCTATCTATAATAAAAATTATCTTAAAACATGTTGAGGCTTCAATTTGTACATGCAAAAAGGGAAAATTAGAACCTAAATATTAACTGGATTGAAGTAAATTTTCTAAAATGCGGTAATGAATGGATTGCCTTTCTGATTTTAACTCTCTCTTCAGTTCCCTGAAGTAAAGCAAATGTCCTGTGCCATGTTCTGTAGACACATAATTGGTGACATACACAGACCTTGTGCATCTAGCACAATGGTCTTTGACTTTCGCCTTACTTAGCTTCAGAACATAAATCTTGCTTCAATTTACAATGTATCACATTAGGATATTTGAGGAATGTTCAGCTTGTTTTGTCTAAATAGTGCATTCACTTATTTTAAACTAAGAGTTTGAAATTCACTGATCCAACAGTTAGTTGTGTTTGCAGCTAGGTAGATGACTGATATGCAGTAGTGTATTTAGTGTATTTTAAAATGAATTTCCTTGAATGGAGTAATCACATCCTTTTTATTATCACTTTGCTTTTAAATTGTGCATCAAATTTTGCTTAAATTTACCACGCCCTAAGCATTATAAATTCTGATGCCAATCATAGCTTGAAGGTATCGAGAACTTTCTTTTCTCTTTAGAAGGACTTGAAGGGCAAATGAAGCAACATGTCACTTAGGCGTGAAAATGTTTTTTCTGATTTCTAAAGTTCCACCTCAACATCTTATAAGAGAGAACTCATGGCTGACCAGGCAGCCTGGTACTGTTTCTGTCATGTAAGAGATCAGAATTTGGATTTGGCATTCATTTTTTTCAGTGAATATTGGGAGGGGATTATTTTTGATTCCTTATGGTCAAAGTTGCTTTTTAGCAGCTACTTAAACCAATGCTTGAAATGCCAGTAATATGAAATTCAAGGAGGAATACCAAGGCTTTGGAATCTTTCCAGAGGTACAAGTGATGTATTGAAATGATACTTAAATGAAAGAGCCCAGAGGTGAAAGGAAAGAAAAAAACAGGGATTTATCTCACCTTATCTTAGGTGTGTGCAATGTAGACATCAATGTCTGAGTCAAGCAGACATTGCTAATCAAATTCCCTTTATAGTCAAGGGAGAGAAACAGCTGCTTTTATAGCTGGATGCATTTGATGGAATTTGGATGCCTTCTTTGGGATGATAGAATTCCCACCTAAGAAGTGTCTTTTTCTCTTCCTTGACTACAAAGGGATGAAAAAATGACTAGACTAGATGCCGACATATAGATAGCTATGTTTGGTTAAATAAATGCAACTTTGAAACACTGCAAACACTGGCAAGAACAAATTACTTTGCAGGTATATTCATGACTTTTTAAAAATAACAGTCTGATGCTGTTGGAAACATGCAATGGCAATGTTAAGGTACATCTGTAAATTGTAATTAAAAACAAAAATCAGGAGATGTTATTTCTGTAAAATATTACTTTGCTTTTAAAGAACAAAAATTCAAAAAACAAATTACTAATTAACACTTATTAAATTGCTGCTATGCAGTCTTTCACTGACTGCTTTTAAAAATGCCCACAGATCAAAGGGGCTGCATGCACTCATCAACACAACAATGTTCTGATGTGTAAAATGAAGGAAGAGCTCAGATGAGCCACAAAGAACAAATGAGCAGTATTATCAAAAGCTTGCCAGTAGTGGGTAAAGCTGAAGGAGCTAGTTTGCACCCTGAAAAGAAAGCAGCACAAATCTTTCAAAGCAGTCAGACAAGAAGCTGTGAAATTCCATCCAGGCTTATATATGTATAATCATAAAGTGACTTTCACGATCTCCATTCACCGATAATAACAGTAATAAGCACAGCTGTGTAATTCAACCAATGTAATAATAAATAGATTTATATTAAAAAAAAATAATTACAATGCAAGTACTCTGTATTGTCATGGTTCTTAGTACATTTCTCTTTCTTGTACAAGAGCTCCATGCCTTCAGTCAGCCTCATTGCTCTACTCTGTAATTTCTCTCTTTCTTCTGTGAGAAGAGGATCTTATGCTACTTCAGGTAATGTAACAAAATGAGTCTGCAGCATCAATTCATATGGAGGCATTAGCATATGCTCCAGGTTGCTCATCCTTATTTATTTTCCATCTGTCTTATTTAGATGCATTTATTATTACTTTTTATCATTTGCAAAGAGATCTTAACTGCCTTTTCTAAAATGATGCTCAGGTAAATTTCTTTGGTTTAACATCTAATCCGAAGCATTCATTTGCCATTTTTGTGGAGATGTTAAATCTTTACCAGTCTAAATCTTTACCAGTACCAAAATCTAAGTAATGCTGTCTCATTGCAAAATTCTGCTCTCTTTTAAGATAATATAAATAAGATAAATTAATATACTCTTCCTGAGACTTTGAGGTGCATACAGATGACCTTTATCATAGGGAAAAATGGTTGTTCAGTCTCAGACTTTGACGTTTTACTCCTAGACAGCCTTTAGTCCATGACACTACTGCCCTATCTCCAAAGCTTAATTAGCTCATTTAGGACTCTCTCAGGAAAGATCTTGACAAAGAAGACCTCTTGAAAGTCTTTCTTCTCTCTTCTTTACTTTCCCATTACACGCAAAGAAATGTAGCACTGAAATATGACACTGTAACAGAGAAGGAAATAGAATAAACGTGTCAAATTCAAGGTTAACTACATGGTAGGTATCATCATTGCGTTGGAGTTTCTGGCTTTGGAGACTGAATGTCTTATGTGGATTGTTTTTACTCCTGATTTATAGTATTTTTTACTTTTAAAGGTGTAACTAAATCCAAGTAGATATCAATTTTTAAGGAAAACATTGACACTAGGATATAAAACTGTTATGAAATTAGTATACTTTATTTATGAAAGCTGAAATTTTAAAAATATTTTTCCCCTGAATTTTAGTTTCAAAAAATGGTATTGGAACATTTAGATTGTTGAGATAGCCTGGTTCACTATTTTGAATAAAATATTTTAAATTTTCTTTTTCTTCATAATATATTTTCCTATAACAGTATACATAAAACCAGAATTCTGTTTGATGAGAGCAATATTTTGAAACTTTCTTTCAGAAAGACTTTTTGAAATAAGGAAGATTTTTCCTAATTGAATTATGGACTTTGAAATAATGAAATTCTTCTCAAAGAGGATTACAGTATTTTGCAGTGGTCTATAGCAGCATAGAGTTTTGTCTTGTTAGCTGAATGACTTGAAAATATCCTAAAATCTGTTTACTGGGAAATGTGCACAAGAAAACCATACTGGTGGCACCATATGGATTAATTACAGTGACAGATCTCAAAGGGGTAAGGCACTAGGATCTGTTTTGTACAGTCAGAGCAGTAAATTAATACCCCAAGGATTAACTTGCGAAAGTCTGAAGTAATCAGTAGCACAATAATTGTATCACAGACATTGAGTTTTACCCAGCTAAGCTATCACTGTCCTTCTGCTGTACTGGATTGCTAATGGGAACGCTATCTGCTAAGGAGGAGCTGGCACAAGTCTAGCATTTGACCACATTCCAAGTGACCACATTAACACAGGTAACTGATCATGATATCAACACAGCCTCTTGTATATCTATTTATCATTTTGTATCAATCTTGTTATGGACATGTTGAAAAGCCTTGCAAGCCTGTGAATGCTTAACAATAGGTAATGATAAAATGGGTCTGTTTGTCACATAATAGTTTTCCATATAAACACTGGCATTTTTTAGCTATTTATTCAGTGTTTCATGGTGATTTCAGGCAATGCTTGCACTGAGTGTGAGGAAGTAACTTGACTTTGATCACCCTGTATATGTTAACACTTTGTAATAAAGCATGGTAGCACATGGCTATGTAAATCCTGACTTTTGCAGTAAGCAATGTGTTGAAACACATTTAAACAAGAACAATGTTCTGCATTGCTAAATTCATAACTAAAAATACATTTGTTTTGGTGAGGTGGCTGTTTATTTTATATTTTTATTTTTAATAGTAGGAATAAACCTTTTAAAGTTGTAGAATGATCTTAATTACACCCGAGAAAATGTTTTTAGTTAGTTAAGTAAATAGCTTTTTGAAATTTGCTATACTGTATTAAGATTTATACTTTAACAGGATATTCTACTGCAATTTTTAAAAGACTGAGTATCACAGGTTGTTTTAGCATAAAACCAAACTTTCTCTATGCAACAGAATTTTGCAGAATATATGGCTTGCATAAATAAACAGTGAGATGGAGAGCCTGTACTCTTCAAATGATTCAGGTGATTCATTTTAAGTACTAAATACACATTCTTGTGCTGTGTACTGAAGTGGCTGCAATAAACATTGTATTTACTTTTACATCAACTAAGCTTCACTGTTTTGAAATAAAGCTATTTTTGCCTAAAGAGACCTTAATTTTGGTAATGTGTTAAGTGCATTGAGATGAATACAGGCACTCCGTCTGCTTTGTGATAAAGCTAAATTAATACCCAAAGGATTAACCTTCAGCATGGGGTGTACTGATTATTATTTTAGAAATTGCTATTAAATACTCTTTAAAATATTATTCCACCAAAGAGTTTGCCAGTGCCAGGGGTGGGGATGGAGTAGGGGGTGGGGGGGGGAAGAAAAACACTTCCAGTCCAATGTGAGTAAAAACTCAATATCTTTTTGCCTCTATCATATCTGCTTTAATAATTTCAATGAAGTGCTGGAGGTTTTTCGCTTGTTTGTTTGTTGTTTCTATCCTTATTTTCAGAAAGGGCTTAGTTGCTATCCCATAGCTTTTATATTTTTCTTTATCAGTGCTATGTTAACAAAAGCAGAACTCAAATTGTGGTGTCAACCAACAAAGCTCCATTCTGAAAAGCATCTCTTCTATCATAAGGAATCATAGTGTCTCAAAATGATCCTTAGTTACCTTTAGTCCTTTCTTCTTTGTGAATTGTTATAGGAGGTGTTTGGTTCTGCTGTGGTTATGATCCCACTGAAGTCAATGAGATGACATTGAGTCAGCTCCCTTGGTATGTTTAAGCAAGAAAGGTCTCTTGGATTTGAGTAGTTTTCCCTGTAAACATACAACATGCTACCTGAAGGTTGTTAATAAATCACTAAGATCTCATTATTTGTAGAAAATCTTCAGCAAATCGCATAAGAATTTCATTAACTGTGTTGCAGACAGTTCTAGAATGGCTTTTCTGATCCAAAATTGAGAAACAGTGGCTTAAAGTGTGTACAAAATATGTTTTTAGTGACAAATAAGTAACTGAACTTACAAAATTAGGAAAAAAAGTCCAACCACCTCTAAATTCACAGAGAAAATATCAGAATCATATGCCTTCAAATACACTGCCTGTCATGTACAGCAAAAATAATTAAACATTGCATTCTCATTACTTAATACAGGGAATATTGCTAGATTTTTCATTCATTAGTGAAAAAGTTAAAGTTGACTTTATTTCCAACAACTATTTTTGTTGAAGGCCCGTATGCAGATTTGAAACACTTATTTGAAGTCCTGTTACATACACTCTCATTCATATCAAGTATTTAAATTCCAGGTGAATATATGATAAATTCAAGAATTAATTAAAGTGTGTTTCTTCATAGAAGTAATTCAAAATACTTTGTCTACTAAACTGAATAATACTTCAGAAGTCTAATGCAATGCTAGTTATAAAACTTTGTCATTCTAATGTATATTTGCCTTAGCCTTGTGGTCTCAAATAAATCTGATGTAATTTCACCTTTCTACTTTGGCTTGATGCTTTTCCTATCACGAAACAATCTAGTTGTATTTTAAGACCATTGTGTACTTTGGTAATACCCTAAATTTAGGGTAGCCCAATTTTGGGGTTGGTCTGTACAATTTATTTAATATTTGCATGGAATAATTTATCTTGGCTCATATATTCAAATCCAGCACTGTTTTTGAGCTATATTTCTGGTTCCTTGAAAATTTTTGAACTCTAGAAGCATATATCCAATTCTCTATTAAACTCTTCTACAACAAAAGGGTACTTTCAAAATTTGGATATGTCATCTATATGTATTTCAGTATTTTACATGACATTATGAGCTTTTTTCTCTTTTCAGAATATTTAGATGTACTAAGATATATTGTGGAATCACTGTGGTCAGAAATATTTGACTCTAATGTTGTAAAACATATAAATTTTTCTTATTCACATAGCAAATAAACATCACTTTTACTTAATTTATTAAAATAATGACTTTGACACTTGTGGCAGAGAACCTGGTCCCCAACCCCTTCAGGGACTGACAGCCTGTCCCAGCCATGGAGCCGCTGGTGACACTGCTCTTTACTCTCTCTTTGCCTGCGCAAGGTGGCTATGCTTGCACCGACTAGATAAGTTTGCAGTGGCTCCATGGAAGCAGTTTAAAAATGTATCATCTCAAAGACAGTATATGCAGAAGACTTTGCACATGTTCAAGGCAAAGCATATGATTGTGTTCTTTACTGGCTCAATTCCAGATTGCCATATGTGGGCAAATGCAGGCAAATTATGAGACTTAAAAATAGTAACGAAATTACTTACTGAAGCTCACAATGCTCTACACATACATAGCAGGGTTTTTTCCGAAAGTGCAGAATTAAAGTAGGAATTATCTTTATTTTTTCCCTTTTCTTCTGAGAACAATTTTAAAAAAGGAAAAAAATCCACGTATTGTACTAGAAGATCTTCAGAATTATTTTTTGTATTTTAGCAGCAGGATAAATACTATGTAACAGTACCTAATCATTTGAGAAAAACCTTGTGTTACTTTTATTGTGCAGTAAATTTTGTATATAACACATGTAAATTGTTTGCAAGCATGAACACAGTACTGAGGGCTAAATTCATTTATATAGTATGCACCTTCCTTTCTCATGTACACTTTTTGTGAATATTGCTCCGTATTTACAAAGAATGAACATATAGTAGCCTTATAGACAAATGTCTTCTACTCCATTTTTCAAAATGTACTGTGCTGTGTGGGTTAAAATTGTCCAAATGCAAATAGAGACCCTTTAATGACAATGGAGTAAATCATGAAACCCCATATTTCTCTCTCTAAGCCTTCATTTAACTGGAAATGGCTTTAGCTCATTGCATTCCATACTGTTTACACACAGATTCTCTAAAGTGGTCCAGATTTCTTGGTAGTCACTCTCCTAAGTGAATATGTAGACCTTCCCAGAGAAAAACAGAAGCCCACAAACACAGAGGATTTCCCAGAGTGGTGATGAAGAGACAGAGAACAGATCTTCTGCCTTCACTACTGTAAATATAATTTGCTTTTTTGCTTGTTTTTAAAGTTACCTCACCAGATGCATCTCCATATTCACATCTTAATTTTTGTTTAACTAACACCCATCTCAGTTACTCTTTATGAAAAACAGGTAACCTTCATTGAAAAGGAAAAAAAAAGAAAGAGAATTATAAGAAATACTGTCACAGAGGACTGCCATTTTTAAAACAGGATGAACAGAAAGACAGGAATGAAAATATAGTGGAACGTTAAAACCAGTAAGATGTCTGTCTTATACAGCCTTGCTTAGCTTTATAGTTACACTGGTACAGACAAAATCACTAAAAATCAATAATATTCCAAAAGAAACTAGGTGAGAAAACAATTGCAAATAATATTGGTTCATCTACTCAATCAAACAAGTTTCCTTCTGTGTATTACCTCGAAACGACACTAAGGTTGAAAATTGCAGTACTGAAGCATTAGGAAGTTGAGCACAAAGGATCCTGTACGCAAGAAGAATGCTTTGTCATATAATTAATGACTACCATAATGCTTAGTAGAAAGGGATCCTGTAAATCTCTTGGATAAAAATAGCATTCAAGAAATATTCTTCATACATTTCCTCTCTCTTTAATTAGGAACTTAAATCTCTCTCGCTCTATACAAAGGCCTACTGCTGGCTGGCTGTTCCACCAGTGCAACAAAAAATCAGAACCTTACAGTCTGAATGAGGAATTTGTAATGTAGAAAAAATGCACAAGATAAAATGCTAAAGCTAGATTTGGTCCTTAGGCATGGAACAGGTGGAGTATGTGGAGTGCTCTCTGGAGAAGCTGGCTAATGGTCAAGACTGGAACAGGAGAATTTACAGGTTGGAATTATGCTGATGGAAAAAAAACACCAGAATTTCCTACTTGAAAGATTTTAGATTACATTCCTTATGATGTTTAACTGGAATCACACCATACTCAAATGATTTGTGGCACCTATTGAGGAGTTACATAGTTTGTACAAAGTGACAATGAATTATAATCTATATATTTGACTTTCAGTTGTAAGCTGTTGAGAGCTTTTAAAGCCATTCTAAAAGTTTTCTGGAAGAATCATGTCATTTGAAGTAAGTAATTAGGGCACTTAACAACTATGGATGAGGTAGTTTTTTTTCCCTGCCAATTATGAGCAAAGCATAAAAACTTGGTGCAATGGATAAAAATAAAAGTACTTCAGCAGTCACAGAAATGGCTAGAGTATACTGTAGGTACACTTGAGCTTGCTGTTGTAGATACACTTGAACTTGCTAAAGTGGCTATTTCAGGTATGATAGCCACCCCCTGAGGCCACAAGGACTGCAGCCTAAGCTATAAACCCGCTTTGGTAAATTTGCCCACCCTCAGCTCTGTCACTTCAGCACTGCCATATCCCAATGTAAGGCAAAAGGAGAGGCTGATGCTGAATTCTCTCTGGAGTCTCATAGGCATCTCTGAGTCCTCCTTCCTGTCCTGTAGCATGATGACCACCTTCAGAGAAAATGGTCCAGGTATAACTAATCACTGCTTTTGCTGTTTTTTTCTGTGTAAGGTTGGACAACAAGGAAATATTCCAATATTGGCTTCTATTCTTGTGATTATCTTTGTATTGCATACACTGTATCAGTATCTCAGTAGTCAATCTATTATAGCTCCTGCAGCAAAAGAAAAATCTAAAATTTCTATGCCCAGTAAACAAAAACAAACAGAATGAGCTCACCAAAACCTTTTTTGAGGTTTTCGATAAAAGAATCTCCACTGTAACAGGATGCTTTGCAATCGATTTTTCAAGTTATCTGTATTTTGAAGCTACAGTAACATATTATATAGCACTTACGAAATATTTGAAATACTCTGTGTAATGTTTCCAACCTTTACAGCAAACGGTACATGCTTTTAAAAGCTAATGCCAGGGGCTGTGCTTTAGAATGTCTGTTATTATCTCACTTTGTCAATATGAGCTATTCATCTTAAGAACAAATGCTTTCTTTGAAAATAAACAGTACCCCATACTTCTCTCCATGATGCAGCTCCACATATTGTCACAATCTTTCCTGATTCACACAAATGTAACTTAGGAAAGAATTACAACCTGTAGTAAATAAAAGAAGGTGAAGGACATCTCTGATCCCTGAAGTAGCACATTGGTGTTTGAGAATGCAAAAGTGGTAAAGAACTGCTGGAAGAGTGGTAACCTTTTTTTACCTCACGAATGTATAATCTCCATGAAATATGAAGCAGAAACTAATTTGGAGATGGTAGGCTGGTGCTTATAGCCTGAAAGCTGCAAACAAAATTTACTACTTGGCTAGCACTAGTAATAGGACAGGCTCTACTAAAACTTTATGATATTCTTTTAAAGCTGAATAAAGTCATTTTCCATTCTGCTTATTTATTAGCACTTGCATCAGTACAATGGTGAGTAGTTCAGTAGTTTGAAGGAGAATAGTGTAGGTGAATCAATAATTCATGGCTCTGAATGATAGAACTAATATAGCAACATCCTGACATGTCAGCATGCAGTGTGAAGCCTATTAGTAAAAGGTCCTCTTTTTCCACAGATAAGTTAGACATTATTACTCAGAACATCAGAGTACAAATCTAAAAATTTACAGACAGTCAAGAATTCTTGAAAGCCTTTACTATTGGTAAATCTTAGATAAATTCATGTTTCAAATTTAGTAAATGTTTATCTTTACTCCAGACAGTGAGGAGGTGATCTGTGAATCATGATATCTACTGTTTGTGTTGTCATTTGGAAATCAAGGATAGTTGCTGGTCATGGATTCCCCATTTCCACTTGTATTATGAGCTAGGACTCAGTAGACTTGGTTTTGGTCTCATACTCTCTGCTTACCTGTCCCCAGGCATGAAAAGTAATGTCAGTGCTCATGCCCGTATGCTAGATTTAGTTTTAAAGAGCACATTCCATTGTGGAAGGATCATAAAACAGAATATTCATATACATGATGTATATATTTTTGTTACAGCTAGAGAAGCTAAATATCAGGGTTTGGATTTTTGTAGGTGAAAGATGAAAATAAGCTAGCAGTTGATTATAACTTTAAGAAAAAATTGTAATGCCACATGCAGTGCCAACTTGCAAAGTGGACAATAGCAATCACATAGCAGTGGAAGATGCCAAATAGGCATCTAATCAAGGTCTCTTGCTTTATCATCTCTCTGGACTGTTCACATTAACAAGCATGAGATAGGGACAATTTTCTTCATGAGAAAAATTAATCATCTACTTTATGCTGTACTCTTCAAAATGTACAAGTGTAAGTGGACTATTTTATTTCTCATGTTGGGTTTGCATTTATATTAAGCAAACAACACATCAAGTGGCTTTACTCTGTTGTTCCTGCTATACATTTGTTACAGTAGATAAAAATAAAACCAATACCAATTCAAGTGAATAAAAGTGCAAATCACACTAAATGCTTAAATTTCTCACAAGTAAGTTTAAATAGCAAATAGACTGTAATGTGCAACAGCTTCATATTCAAAAAGGTCAGATTCCCCAGTATGTTCAGGCTGATGAATCCATATGTGAGGTTTATGGCTGCTTTGAGTCACCAAAGCAGTGCTTTGCAGCTAGAACACCTCAGTATGCCTGCCCTGCTGCATGGAAAGTGCTGCTTATTGCACTCTTTTACTACTCTCATCTAATCATAAGCATTTCTTAACTTGTAGCTTATGCATCCATTTAGATCACAGCTGCTTTTAGCATATTGAATACCTTCAGATACCCAATTATTCCAGGCTGAGTTTGACTGAACGTAGTTCCTAAGTTTCCTGAGTAAATTTCATTATTTTTTTTAATCCTGATTTTCATAGCTTTTCAGTTTCAAATCTGTTGTCTTGGGTTTGATTTTTTTTTTTTTTCTAAACAAATGCAGCTACAGTACCTTTGTGTAATGGCTTTATCTTGTCTCTTAAATACTACGGTAACCAATGTAAAACATCTGGATCAGAAGCAATGGGGTGGAGTTCTGCAGATACATAGCATAAGACAGTGTTGGGAGCACTTCCTAATGGCTGCTTAAGCAGTAGGAACACAAAAATTATGTAGGCAGAATAAGATACTTGATGTTACTTGAAGCACAGAAATAGTTCTTTAAATTGCTATCCATTAACTCCCTGCAAAGTCTAAATCATAATTTAATTGATGTCTCATAAAGTACAAAAAATATTACTGTGTGAACCAAATGTCAGTTTTGTGAATTGGAGAACTCCAAGTAAATGGAAAATAAACAACCATCAACTGAAAAGAAAATGTTTCATAACTTAAAATACAGGTTTTAGTTAACTTTTCAGAATAATTTTATTTTTTGCTCATGCAATACTCTTCAAATCCATCTGGATATGTTTGGAGAATATGGATACTTGGGTACTCCAGTTGAAAATATACTGTATAATGTATAATACATTTACACGTGATTTATTTTCCATTGTTAATACTTTCTGATTATTTGTCACATTCACTGGATTATTTTTCTACCTCAAATCACAATATCCATCTCTTGGTTATTTTAGCTGGATTTAACAATTTCAGGTTTAGTGCTAACTAAAATTAACATTTTAGTTCCACTACCAAGGAGTTCTGGATTATTCCTAGCCTAGTAAATATAATGGCCAAGGCACATTGACACTAACACCTCTGCCCTAACTCTTTTTCCACCAGTATGGGGTAGGCTATTGAGAATGGACCTTGGGACTGGGCATTACCTTGTAGAGTACAAATTGTCATGGGCCAAAATTGTCTCAGGAGGATGCTCAGAAGCAGTACGAATGCATGGGAACCAGTATATAAGGATGCATTCTACACTAATGTTTGACTAATACAGATATATTCCTTGTGGCTACTTGTGTGCCATACAGAGGAGTGAAAGTGTCCCTATAAATACAGCCACTAGCTGGAAAATGGATAGATAAGCCAGCACTGCCAGCTCTAACAGAGTTTCTGCTAGGGATGGGAGTTATGATGTTGGTATCCATCCTTTCTGGCTCATTTAGCTCGATGCTGTTGACTTTACCGAAGACCTCAAAGACCACTCTTAGAAAATTAAGTAGAGTAAATAGGAAAAAAATACACAGAATGTGTAATATCTGAAGATTTCCAGAACTTTTGCTGGTCTCAGCCCTGAAGATCACCAAAAGTGTACTAGAGAGTAAATTTGTCTCCTCAATGGCTTCCAAAGGCTGATGGGCTTTCTGAGCTCTCTGTGAAGAGTCAGATTCACATTCAGGAAGACATGAAAAGCCTACTAGTGAGTTTTCCAACTTGATATTGACAGTGATGATGTTTGACACAACTAAAGAGAGAAATTGCATTAACATTTTTAGAAATTGGACACATTTTTTAATAGGATTACATAATATATAATATTCTGTCATCTAGAGATCTCTAAACTGGCAAGACCTTCTCAGATGCTTGAGATGCGTCATTTATCTGACCTAATTTTAGACATTGAGAGTGTCATACATGTGTCACTAGAGGTATATAAACTGAAGAAATATAAATTCTATCAAAGATAACAAGCACTTTGATTGATCATTGTACTTTTTGTATACTGTGTTGATTATAAATATTCTGTCTCTGAAAGAAAGGAAAGGAAAGGAAAGGAAAGGAAAGGAAAGGAAAGGAAAGGAAAGGAAAGGAAAGGAAAGGAAAGGAAAGGAAAGGAAAGGAAAAAGACTTGTCGTTATGGAGGAGATTCAAAATTATTTTTTTAATATTGGATCACTTCTCTGCTCAGTTACGAAGTTTTACTACTGACTTGACCATTAATAATTCTGAAATTAATATTGGGTTTCATTGAAAATGTCCAGAAGGTAGAGAATTTTACATTTTTGTTTACTTCTCAGGGTTTGAGACTCATCATCTCAGGCTTCCCTATGATCTTTGAATTTGGTTGGTTTACATGTATTTTTACTTTGTGTTATTAAGGCTTTTGCAGTCTTGATTTTGGCAAAACTTGATTAAACAGATTGTGTATGAAGAAGAATGAGTCAAACCCCAATCTGACACTTCAAAATTAAACAGTTGATGAGTGTTCCTCTGGTGCAGTGAATTATGAATTTGTCTGATTTCTAAACAATTTGAAAAAGCAAAGGAAATCAAATTAAAGTTGTTGTAGCACTTAAGCAGTTCTTGGCTGTAACCATGGTGGTTTCAGCACATACATAGAGCAATGCTTGCAGAAGGAAGTAATATTTTTACTGCATCAGCCAGTCTAGTTTGAAACAATTAAATAGAATTTCAGACACAGGTGATCTTCTTCATATCTGAAATAAAAGCAATTTCTGAAACTAAATGCTAGTTGGAAACAATTTCCTATGGTTTAGTCAGATAATAAGCAACTTAATACACAATGCCAGAAATGTAGTGCTTAGATTTCTCTAATGTGTTTAGTGTTAACCACTTGAGCTAAAAATTTACAGCCTTTCTCTTGGTATAGTTTATGACTAATCTAGTAGTTAAACGATGAACAAATAACAGACAATAATTACTTAAGTGGGTATGGATTTACTGGGTGGAGGAGGGAAGAAAGCCCAAGTTTTTGTATTCCTTATTTTTTTAATATGCACTCAAACCAGGACACCTTCACATGAATAATTCAAAGACATGTGCTCTTCAGCAGAGAATTAGCTGTGAGCACTGTCTGAATTCAGCTTGTGAGCAATGTCTGGGTTTGGATTTTGGGTTGAGGTTCATCCTGCTCAGCTATTACCTTTAAGCTATTCACAGAGATCTGTAAGTTAGAAGTGCAGTTCCCTTGGACTCTATAGTCATTAACAGGAGAGAATTCCAGTTCTGCTTCCCTAACTGGAGTACACCTAGAATTGCCCAATTCCCTCCAGGAACGCAACTGAAATAAAAGGAATAATAGACATTTTTGAAAGATTACCCCCAAAAAAATCATGCAGTACATTTAAGTTACAACAGCACGTCTATTCACTGTAGAGAGAACAAGTCATTTTAGCTGAAATCAGCTGTACCAAGGACTACTATTCACCTTCAGGGGACTAAATATAGGAACCAACAGAAAACATGTTAAAATATGGAAAATGGGCTTTGATAGTGTATGGAATCAGATTTTGGTACCTACATTTTTAATACCAATTTCTAAATAATTCATTCATGTAAATTAGAAGGATGTTGTCACATAAATATATAAATATTGGTAACGTTTGCCCTAAGAGAACTTAAAATTGCTACCACTTATATGGACTCAATAAAGCAAGGAAAAAAAAAGGTAATTAATTATGTTGCTACTTAATTTATCAAGAACCTTATAAGTTTTGACCTGAACACAGAAAATAAAGTTTAGAACACACTTAGATGAAAAAACAATACCAAAAATGTGACAGGAAACTCTACCTAAAGAAATTTTTCTGTGTATTGTCTTTATTGCCTTCAAAGTCAGATAGAGTAAGAGAAACTCAGTTGCCTGTATTGCCACATGACAGGCAAGACAAAAGCAGTTTAGAATACATGAGAATCAGGTATGAGTCAATTATGATTATTAAGACAAACAGAAGTAAAGAGAAGTTTAAATTTAAGGGGGAAAGCGTATGAATGTCATTGCACCAGAAAAAGGAGAAAGGTAGGCAAATAAAAATGTAAAGTACATTCGCGGGGAGGGGAGATGAGCTATATAACACAGCTAAATTTGGAATATATGAGCAGCTGTTTAAGGACAGGTAAGTTCTACTACAGGAATCATAAAATGCCTATTTATAAACATAGGATATTCAGCAAAAATCCAATGTAAATAAATAAGAGTCGGTCAAAGAAATAAAAATGCAAAAATATGGTCTGAAATGAAATCGACTTTGACAATTAAACCTTGGATATTCATATTAAAGGATAAGAAGGAACCGTGTTTTTTAAGTTGAACTACAAGGAAAGAGTATTTAACAAAATAACTCCAACATAATAGCAGTGTTAAATCTTGTCAGTCATCACCAAAGCTGTTTATGGACTCTAGTTTTACCTGTCCTCTTGCATTTATGACACATCAGGAATTAGCTGAATGTGTTTGTCTAGCATTGTAGCTGAATATGTAACACAAATTCACTGCAGGGAGCAGGAATTTAGCTGTACTTTTACTATTTATTCTTCAATAAATAAAATTTCATCACCGGGAACAGAGCAGATGTTAATATCTGGCTTCGGCTTAACAAAGCATAGCTGCTTACAAAACCCAGATCTCATTCTTACCAAACTTTAGTGACCTTTAGATTCAGCATCGTATTTTAATACTCCCTGTGACAAGTGTCGGCTTCTTGTAAATGAATAAACATAGACATAGATATGTGGATTCCAAATCTGCTAACATAATTTATTCAAAAACTATCAACTCTTATAATAACTTTCAAAGAAAAAGCACTTGGAGCTGCACTTGAGACAGCTATCAAAACCTTTTTATTAAATGAAGAGTGAAGGGACATTATAAACTGAGGTTATAGCTTTGTACGATAAATAGCTCTATGTACATTATGTAGGAGGTCATCTTGCCACAGATGACAATTGGACTGTGAAGTGATGGAACTTTAAAAAAAATGTTGAGATGTCCTGAGTGGTATTAATGGAAGTTTAACTATCCAAGCAAAGAGTGGAAAATATAAAGGAGAGGAAATAAGACTGGGGGTATGTTTGCGGATGTGGCACACAATTGATTTTTAACTGAATATGTGCATCAGCTGAAAAGGAAGGAAATAATAATGGCTCTAGCATTAAGTAATACAGTCAAAGACATACACTTAAATAACCTTGTACTGCAAATGGATAAAGGCAGAGAAATCCAAAGAGATGATTTGTCCCTAAATTTTGCCATTTGAAAAGTGATAAAATCATCACAGTTCTAGGAAAAAAAGAGAAAATTCATTATTTAGATGTGAAAATATCAAGGGTTGGCAGAGAGACTCCAGAAACAGAGGGGAGGGAGGGAGGAAAATTAGCAACACTTAGCCCAAAATGCCTTTTTGCAAAAAACACCTTCAGAGTAGAAAACATTCTCAAGAGCAATGAGCCTCTAGCTTGCTGGAGAAATTACGGATTTGTGGGGACAAGGATCCGCTTTTTGAAAAACTAGAGATTAGCAGTTCAGCCTTCAAAAGTCTCTGTCACTGTCTTTCTAAGGTAGCAAATAGAGGACCCTTATTGCCAGCAGCTTGTTTGCAGAGACTGTATTCTTGCTCTTTGAGTGTAGGAACAAACAGTGACCAGTGAAGACCAGCTACTGTACCAGTTTACAGTGAGTGGTTTATTTGTTTTTTCACTGTCTAGTATGTGGTAGTGTATGCCCTTTTCTGTTCTATTAAGAGGGAGTGGTCTGTGGAGAGGAAGGCAGCCTGCTACCAGGGTCAAATGAAACCCACATGAAGCAGGTAGAGATTGCTCCTTTCCTGAAAGCATTTAGAAATTTGGAAGTGGCTTGGAGGACTTCTCAAGTGCAAAATGCGATGTGCAGGAAGAAAAGAGCACAGTGAAAATGCAGGGCAAGAACAGGACTGCATAGGCAGCCATAGGGTAATCCTGGAGACCAGGGGACAGATGTGCACAAAGGTCTTAGCAAGGAAGGAAAAAAATAGACTTCGCCTGGGCATCTAGATTAATACAGTGGGGACATTTGCTCATTCAGCTGTTATTGTGTCACCCTGGAGATCTATTCAGGAACTTTGTACTCCAGTTGTGTCACCATTGTTCAATGGCAACATACAGGCAGATTCACCTTAACGCTTTTTCCAACTGAAGTTCCCATAGCACAGTTTCTCATGGCATTTTAGGATAAGATTCTAACAAGTGTGCGTTGGCATATGAACTGAATTACTGAGGTTGCCTTTAGTTATTATATCTCACATATCTGACAAGCAATTTTACTTGTGTCCATACGTTCAAATGCTCCAAAATATTATTTGTCTAAAATATATGAATCGAAAGTCTGTAAGGAGAATCGGGCTGTCAGTCAATCAGAAGCTGACAGTCCCTTGTTGCTCTGCCTGTGATTTCTGATTCTATAGAAATAACATCTAAGTTCTGTTTCTATTCCAAAACTCTGGTCTAGCTGAGCATGGCAGATTGTCTTATTCACTGAAGACAAACTCCCAGCTGCAATGGACTACCTCAGCAGGCAACAAAAACAGTTTTCTAGCTTTGACCATACAAACAGGCTGGACTCACAACTCTTCATGAACGGCTCAGAGAAGATGACAGAACCATCTTGGTAATGGATTCAGAAAATACGGGGTTTTACCTCCACAGAGAGATCTTATCTGTTCTTCTCTCTCACACATTTGGAACAATTACACCAAGTAGTTTATGTATTAAGTCTTACATAATCAAAGCAGGTGTAATTAAGTCCAAATTGATTCTTAAAATCTTGAAGATCAATGTGCAGCTTAGATGGCCTGTGACAGCCACACAGATGTGTGTTTTCCTATAACACCAGAACACCTGACCACCAAGAACAGACGAAAACAGTCTAAACACAGTAATGTAGCTATAAATTTAGTCCAGGAATATACTTACCTAGCCAAACCAATCAAAAAGCTCACGAGGACTAAGTTTTCAATACAGAGATAGTTTGTTTAAGTTTTAGAATTTATAGAAAGTTATAGAAAATTATGAAGTGTAATGTGATATTTATTTAAGATTTTTTCAATTAATTCTGAGACAAAAAATCCACAAATTTGTGTAACTATCTGAAACTCTTTAGTTTATCCATTTCTGCTATAGCATTTGTTTAGCTACTTCAGGGTCTGCTACTGTAGATATTCAAGAGCCTGTCAAGTTAACTATTCTGTGCATACTTCTTTCAAAGCTCATTCATAAATATCTCACATTTTAAGTCCTTTGATGGGTGCAGGATTTCTTACAAGGCCTTTATGTAAAAGTCTTTGATAGGTTTTATATGCCTATCTCATACTGGCATAATTAAGTTCACTATCTGGTACAGTATCACTATCATTTTTATTTAAAAGGATGAGAAAAGGAGGAAGCATTGATACCACTGTTTACTTTTTGCTTAAAATCCAAAGATAAAATCTCTAAACTACAAAGAAAGAGACTTGAGACTTTAGGCTTTTCTTAACCTGAAAGGTAAAATAACTTCTTGAAGCTTACTATTCCTAGGCTTAGGCACCTACTTCATCTTTTCTTTAATCTGAATTTCTGTATGAGGCAACAGAAGACCCTGGAGGACAAAAAGAGGAGAAACAGCTGGAAACTTGACTCTCTAGCTAAGTGATTAAGGCAGCCAGCTAGCAGACAGCAGACCAAAACATTGTTCTCAACATCAGCTCTTGTTTTACCAAGTAATCTAATATAAAATGCACAAACAGTCCATGGAAATGATGCCAGACCTCAAGTTGACTCCAATCAGATGCAAACTCTAATAGAGTCAGGAAACACAAGCAGACACATAGCTCATATGGTTTTTGGTGTTTCATTTTCATGTGTTTCTCTGTCTTTTTAAAGAGCCACACAAACAATAACAAAACCACAGACAGAAGGCAACATTGATAATAACTATATAATAAAAGGAGTTGTACTGTCTGCAGCAAAGCTGAATAGGGAATTTTTCCCTTTCCAGTCTCATGCAGTACTAGCAATATAAGAAGTTGCATGTAACAACAGGAGACTTTAAAAAACACGCTCAAGGGAGATTTTTAAATTGATGTTTCTTTATGTTGACTCAGTACAAACTAGCATCACTACATGATACTTATCTGTGACAGTACTTCACTGACGTCACCAAAATTTCACAGAAAATGTGGAACTGATCATTTGCTTTGAATAAGACAAAGCTTGAACTTCCTGCTCATTCGTGTTTACTGCCTAGCTAGTAGGCAGTAAGTAGTTAATGTGTCTTGCTTAGAGATGAGATTAATATGGCTGCAGCCTAAGAACCAGCTCACTCAAATCAGTTTAAAAAGGATTAGTGTCAAAAGTAAGACAAGAGAATTTTGGCCTTTGTACTCTAGCTATGTTAACTGTATGCAAGTCACACAAGGAGATGTCTCTTGGTGGGGTCTTGAGAGGGGACCTGCCTGAACTGGCAAAATCACTATTTTTAATAGTTCTTCCTTCAATTTGGAAAAGCTCCGTTTATAAATAGTGCAAGTTGTGGCATTGGTGGAAGATGACAATAAAGACTTTAAAAGGCTGTGTCATGCTGTGGAAGTAAATTACAACTAAATTCCTCTTATCTAAGCTGCTCATATTTAAAACTGAGAATTTGACTACACTGTGAAACACAGTTGGCTATTAGTCTTGGCCAATTTTAAGATATTTGAGGGATGGTTTTTCCAAGCTGGCTACTTAAGAATAAAAAAATATATACTGGGGTTTACTAGATAATCTATGCTGCATTATTTGGGCAAAGGGAATCTGAGATAGCCTTACGAAAGGAAAAATATTCATAACAGAATATGAGAAGATATTCAAACAAGTGAGTATATCGCTGCCAACCAGCATCAGCAAAACAAAAACCAAAATTTGTTCCATACAAACCTGTGCTGTCTAGATTAACATTTGGCCTTGGAAATTGTTGTGACTGTATTCATCTGACATCACATTATTCACATGTTAGCTAATAAACCCTGCAAGAATTTATATTATCTGACCTCTTCATCCATGGTATAGCTAAACTGTAATCCAGACAAAGTCATGGTGGATGACTCGGAGTTACTGAATGTTATTGAGTAAAGGATGAACTATACAGTTCCATTAAATCCTTCTTTCTATAACTATGTTCATTCTATCAGTATTACTTATCCCTTCAACCTACTCCTCCACTTCTGCACTCTAATGTCCCTTATATTCACATTACATTTCCTTTATTTCTTTGTATCCCTGGACCCTCATTCCAGGCCCCCATCTGCCCTTAAGTTCCTCCAAAATCTCTACACAAAAAGTAAGCCCATTAATATATGCTCTCCACAATCTTGTTCTAGCCAGACCAAGTTCCATGCTTTGGTCCTCTTCCTAATGGTAAAATCCTTAATATGCACTTACATGTATTTGACAGAGGAGTGTTTATTACAGAATCTTCCTGTAGATTTATTTCCGTTAGCCTCCTTACATTAGTATCTATAGAATTGGAATTGGGGCAATTGTGCTGCTTTAAAGCAACACAACTTTCCTTTTAGAGGTGAACATAGTGGTGGTGAAGTCTAATGCTTTGTGATGCTATGAAAAGTTCAGTATTGACCACAGTTACTTCAGTCTACACATCCGTCTACAGGCTTTGTATGCCTTTATGCAATCCTTATTGCAATGTGTGCAAGAAGCAAATGGCTTTCAGCACCTTGCACTAGTCCTTGATTAAGTAGCTTGTCTATCTCAGCACTTTCGTTCTTGCTCGCCCTCTTCCACGCTACAAATGTCCCCCTATTTTTCATCACACAGGGACAATGTCACAATAATTCTCCAGCTACCTGTGGATGTTCCTGTACTGCCATGTGCCCTGAGACACTCCTATGACCTCCCGTCTCTTCTCTTGCTTTCTTTTTCCTCTTCTTTGGAAGAAATTTCAACAGGGTAGGAATTCTGACAGATCTCTTCTTCCACTTTTAACCTGCAAGTTTTGCTGTTCTGTTTCAGGGACATAGGTTAAGTCATCCCCTGGGCCAGATTTAGACTACTGCTTGGCCAGATCCACTATATAGTCAGGTTACATGAGTAGAACTTGGCTGAATGAGCAGAACAAAATTATTAGGTTCGGCACCCCAGGAATTGTAATTTCAGCTTCTGCCTTTCACTGCAGCACTAAAGATTCAGCCCAGCTCCCATGATAGTCAAGCTAACGTAAATTGCAGCTATTACAGAATTCAAGCTAGCATTTTGGGGTGTGTTCGTGAACCAGAATAAGGACACTCTTGAGCAAAACTTCTGGCTGAAACTGCAGAGAAGATAGAACTTTAAAAGAACAAATAGATGGCAGACAGAAAAGAATTTACAAGCAAACAAGAAGAAATGTTCACAGTTCACCATAACTTAATCATACAGAGATGCTGGGATATTTATTGAACTGTAAGGAATCACTTTGCCTTCAAAGCAAATTCTCTGTGTCATCATAAAACTAAATATTCCGTTTCATATAGGTATTTCAAATATCTTATTTCAGATTTCTAAATCCAGTGTCCATAAGAGATATTGAAATAAATGAAAACTGTTTAAATTTAAGCAGCCTTGAGATATTTATTCCTGTCTTTTATACTAAGACATATAAGAATGTTGAGAGTTAATTAAATAAAATACAGAGCAATGCCTGACATGTTTTGGAGCATTAAACCAAATCTGAATGGTGTTCAAGGTCATTAGCTGTAATGAGGTCATCAACCCAATACCCTCTGCAGAACTTGACTTCTGTTTTGCAACTATGTTTTACATTGAGTCTGTGTTGATCACTAATGTAAGAGTAATAACCAATTTATTTCTTTTACTAAATGTGCCTTTCATAACAGCAATAATAACGTCCAGACAAGCCCTTTTCAAGGGATTAATTTTCTCTCTAGCTAAGGTGGTTAAAATCTTTCTGTCATTTCCTTGATGCTTCTTCACACTGTAAAGCCCATATACAAGGTTGTTCTTTGAAAATGTGCTACTCATTGTTTTATTATGCTGTATCAGAGGGTCAAGTAACCATGGTGGAATTTGGATGAAGCAGGATTTCTATTATTGACTTAGGCTAAAGAATTTCTTTTCATTGTGGCTAGAAAGGCTTTATATTTTTCCTTCAGGTGTGGGTGGAGGAAACAATATGGAACCAGTAGAGCAGAAGTGACAGATGCCATTAATTGCACAGAAAGGTTTCTGTTCCTCAGGAAATAGCTGTCTCAAGTTATTTCCAGAGTTCTTACTCCACTGGTATCTATTATTTTAAACCTATCCTGTGAAATGGTCTCCAACATTAAACTGCCTAACATGAATATGTGTGGCTCTTTTCTGTCCTTGATTGTTTCTACACAAAGCAAAGCAGATTCTCAGCAGGAATCCCACTGGGGCATGGTGTATTGTACATATAATTGCTGAATATTGCAGTTGCCCTCCAGCCATTGATACTTTATCTAAATATTTGCTACTATTCAGTCAAGCGCATTTGCCTCATAGACAGGTTTGTCTGTAGCGAAAGAATTACAATCAAATGAAATAAAGAAGAGCATAGGTGAAACATCTATGCAAGCAGTAATATATTGGTACAAAACAATTATTAACTCAAATCAAACTAAACTTAATATTATTAATCCAGTAATTTTTATCCTTACAGGGGCTGAGTTAGTGGAGTATTTCTTCTAGCCAAAAGGTTATAGATTCATTTTTGGCTGATATTACTGGAAATTTCTGCTCATGTCAAAGAATGTGTTTACAGAACATTCATGTCACAATTTGAAATGTGGATAGAATAACTCTTTTCTCATTGTCGCATGATATTCAGTCTCTTTACACATCTATATCCATTGTATTGCCTTCAGACTTTACTGTAGAAATTGCTGTCTTAGAGGACTGGGGGAAAAAGAAAAAGTCCAGCTGTATACTCGCTTTGGAGTATCCAGTGTCTTGAGAGTTGAAAGCTAAAAAGACACATTCAGTACAAGATGTACAAGCATAGTCTGGATGTGAAGACCTCTAGAGTTTATAAGCAAATGCCACGTAAATCCAGAAAATTATTATGTATTACAAGCTCTGAATCCATCATCCTAAATCACTATTTCTAGCTGCATTATCCTGATTTGAACTATCCCATATATTTTAATTTGAAAAACTTCAGTGTAATTTGAACCCTTTGACCCAGGAGTACTGAATGCACATCTGCAACCCTGCAACTAAGCACAGAAACCTGAATGCAGATCTTGCAGATTTACCTATAAAAGATAATCAGTAATTATTTAATTCAAAATTAACAATGGTATGTCATAAATATTCAAGTTGGACTTTTAAAGTTAGGAACCTAGCACAACAGTTAAGTATGCACATTAGAAAAAGTTGATTTATTTTCCCGAGGCTCAAGGCATCCCTGATTACCACTAATACAAACACCCAGAAGTTCTGAATCTAGGCTGTTTTCACAAAGCTGTTATGCTTTGAACATTGAAACTAGAAAATGTTTCAGCCAGAAGTAAAATAAATAAATAAAATCAGATCAGTTTGCTAGGTTGTCAGATGTTAGCATAGTAACTTGCATAGGGCATATATGGAATCATTCAATTGAAAGAATATAATGATGCAATCTAGTAAGCTATCAAACTCAATGCTAATGATGGGGAAAACCATATGTCATACAGTATCTGAGCAAAAGAGGAAACTTAAGATTTGGTCTATGTAAAATTAGTGCTTGAACAGGGAGCAATGGGGTGACCAGATTATGATCTAGCTGATATTAGACAGAAAGAAAATAGAGCAGGATTTGGTGTTGGTGTGTATGTTAGATATTTAATTTAATTTGAATACGGTATGTTGTAACACTCTTTTCCTAACTGAAGATCTGTGGCTAACCTTGCTAACCCCAGCAATGTTACCCAATCAGCTGGTTAAAAAAGGCTCTGTCTATGGAAATGCCGATACAGATTCTTTCCTGGTGTCAGTTACTTATGACAGAAAATTCTACTGTTAGTGAGGAAGCACTGACAAATATACCAAGTGTTTAATAGAGAAAGCAAAAAACCAGGATCTTCAAATCCTCAAAAAAAATAGCCTCAGAAAGGGTATAAATTGTTCACCAGCTAAATTAAATGTAACACTTAAATCCTGATTTTTTTCACATGTCCAAAATATTTAAGCCATCAACTGAGCTGAAGCAGCACTCTATGGTCTTAGTTAACCTTGAATCTGAAAGTATTTAGGTTGATTCCACAGCTTCGCTTCTCAGAAAGAAAGCTGATGTTCTCTTCAACCATAGTAAATATTATTATTGCTCTAGAAGATTTATGGACATCTATCAAAATAATTAAATCATGACAAAACAATTCATAAACTGGGGAGCAAAACTCAGAAAGTATGAATGAGAGGTTACTTGCTCTAGACAGTACCCCCATCAAGTGGGAACAGCGTTTTTTAATGAGTTTTCCTTCAGTGCTAGGTCTATACTTGAAAAATATCTGCATGTGGTAAGACTGTGAACCATTTTCTAGTGGGCTGAGTTAGACAGAAAAGCACATATTCAGTGGGTAATTTTTGCAAAGGCCTATATTCCCATGCATCACTGCCTGATAGTCCCAGCTTGAAGGACAGATAATCTGACCTTCAGAATTCCCCCATTCTCTGAGATCTCCCATGCATGAGGAGAGCAGTGCCTTAGCCCACCTAACACTTGTAAAGTCTGTGATATCATCCATGTCATAATGACAGCGTGTTTACCCTCTCCCTGGATAGCTCTAATATGGTTGACAATGTATTTAAATGTGAGTTATTGAAATAGAAGTAGCAGTCAAATAAAAGAATGAAGTCTTGATCCTCTAATTACTAAAATAAATTATCACTGCTCCAGATTAAGTGTAACATGATGTTAATTAAATGCAATGTCACAAAGCATGTACTAGCCAAACAGGGCTTTTTTCCTTTGGATTCTCTCATGAACTTTGTATATCAGAAAACCAAAGAAATTTCCTTTTGCATGATACAGATATCTTACTGACAACTTGGGGAAAAAAGAGAACATTTATTCAGCTGTTACACAATGTAATAAGACTTTCAAAAGTTTTTGTTATTCAACATAAGTACAAATTACTGTAGGAAGGAAGTAATTTTCTGTAATGTTAAATGAATAGAGAAATGTTGGAACACAGGTTGTTAATCATATGAAAATAGCTACAGTTCTGAAATGTTTTGTTCTGAGATAATTCTCAAATGTAATTTTCACCTTTCCTATAAAGCAAATTATGAAAAGCACATTTGGCAAGAAGATCAAAACAGTGAGGGTTTTTTTATAAAATTAAGATTTACCTCTTAATTCAATTCTTCATTCTTAAAGAGAAAACTATGTGTTAAAAAAAAAAGTCCAAAAATATGGGAAGCAGCTTTGTCAGTATTTTTTAAGAACTTTGTTGCAGGTTTTTTTGGAATAGAGTTGGTTGGTTTTATACAACATTTAAGATTAAGTATATCATCATTTCAGTTAAAAAAAGATTATATTCTTTAGCATGAGCTACATGATATATGCTAATCCATGCTTCCTTTTGGTCCCTTATCTAGAAAATAGACTAGAAAATGTTGAGACACAGGAGAACACTCAGGCTGCTATTAGAACAGACATTCAGTTCTGTTTGTGCACTCCTGGGAAAATTATTAAAGGTAATAAAAAGCAGTTCAGTTCTGCATAAATCCTGAAATGCCACATTTTGCAACATAGCTTATCTGTGTACAGCAAATCATTCATAAAATTAGAAAATCTTTCAAAAACTGTCAAAGAAGCTGCTACCTTGCTGTGAGCAAAAAGTTGCTACAGTGAGAAAGATGTGCTTCATTGTGGCTACTATCCACTGCTTGGAGAAGCAACTGGGAAGTTATCAATTCAAAAGCAGATATTCAGAGTATGACCAGAATTTGACCAATTCTTCTTATGGCATGACAGATCATTCCTTCTGCAAATATATTACAGACTACTTTATGTAATGACTTCTTCTGAGTTTAAAACCCATGTGATGGCCATTATGATGAGGGACAAAGTATTTAACTCTTCATAAGAAAGTCAATAGCTCAATGGGGTCTATGCAGCAGTTCATGAACGTTTTGTGGAGTACAGCCCCTTATATCACTATGATTTACTAGCAGTTTGAACTTCTCCACCGACTAGAAAAAGTAGGTAACATGAGCTTTACTCTTATATCACACACAGACAGTTAGAGAAAGACATTGAGAAGTTTAGTATTTACAAATTTCTTTAAAACCTGTATCAAAAAGACTGAGGCACAAAAGAAACTTATTTTCCTAACCATGGCAAAAAATCAGGACTGTATCCAAATTTAAAAATAATTTTGAAATAGAATTTCGTAAGTTTAGCATTACCACACAGCACGAATATTGTATCCGGTTCCATCCGTGTTTCATTGCTGTAACTTTGTGAACAGAGCTGAGGTTAAGTACAAAGTTTATTTTTGCAGGGTTTTTGGTTTTTTTTTTGGTCTTTATATTTTCCCAGAATATTATTTGTTGTTTTGAAAGTATAGAAGGATTATACTTTGGCCATAACTACCAGCATAATTTGAACAATTACTCACAGCTGTTGCAATCATTTAAAGATGGTTACTAAATGTCATTTCTCTGTGGGAAGTTTCAACATTTCAGAATTTGTAGATGCTGTAAAGCAGAATAGAAAGTGAAAGCTTCAACTATGAATCAGAAATTAAAAATAATGTATTTAATGTTTTTTTGTTCAATTTAAATCACCTGC
>VZSC01003363.1:11869-24488 GCA_013398225.1 Steatornis caripensis | reverse complement strand
ATGCAGTCCTGTGCAACCTACTCTAGGCTAACCTGCTTTAGCAGGGGGGTTGGACTAGATGATCTCTAGAGGTCCCTTCCAACCCCTACCATTCTATGATTCTATGATTTCACATATTCCACAAATCCTTTACTGTAGTCAGTCAGATGGGAACTTTTTCAGCAGAAGAGACAAAATTGCCATAAGCTTGGGTAAGATGAACGCCATTGTCCTACCGAGTAACTACAGACAAGTCACAAGAAGGTAGTTGCATCAAACTATTTTCTCTTAGAATAATTTTATGAATCCCTCCTACACATTCATGAGTTTTCTATGTTTTAGCTAGCATTTATGTAAATGAATGAAGGTTAAACAAGTCAAATAAATATCACAGAGTAAGGTTTCCTAAATATTCTTGGAGTGTCCTACTTGAATCTTTGCTTTGTTTTTATTTCTCTCAGTATTATCAGCCTGTTCTCTGAAAAGCAAGAAGTAGAGAACATGCTGATAAGCATGTGGGAGAAGGCTTCATGTTTTTTGTCTGCAAATGTGTCTGCTAATACTTCCCCATATTCCTAGTATAGAGTATCTCTCTGGTTTTTTCCTTCCAGGTGTGGGTCTGCAGGGTAGGAGTCCAGTCAGCAGGTTACATTACTGTATATATACTTACAATTGCCATTTAACTAAGGGTTTAATAAGGTTAGAATTTGTCTAAAATAATCATTGAGATTTGTGGCAGTATTTTTTTAAAAAACACTCCACAGGGGAAAAAAAAAAAACAAGAAAAAGCAGTAATTACGTGTGAGTTAGATCTCCCCTTGCTGCTTGGCCTGCAAATCATGCCTGCCTTCAAACCCCATAAAACCATTCTACTCCATCCCAGGACTCCTGCCATAATCAGCAGTATGATTTGACTTAAAGGGAGCTCCTTCAAACATAGCAAGCCTTCACCAGCTTTAAACCATTTGAAGAGTATTTTATTCTTTTCTCTTTAGTGTCTGATAGCTTCAGCCAGAACTTCTAGTGCCGATATATACCAAATGGCCTACAGAAACAATTATTCTGCCAGTGAAAAGCAGCTTCTTTCTCGTTCACACCGGGTCTTCTCTCCCTACCCCCAGACCAGCAGTGATGTCTCCACAGGAGAAATGTGCTTATCTCCTACATCACCATGCAGATGGGATAATTTTCATGAGATGGTACTGGTGGGATCATGGTGGCCATATTATCACCGGAGCAACAGAACTCTGCAGTTGCCCTAAGTAGGATTTTTTTGGCACAATGAAAACTTCAGTACAAATAGCTGGACGATTAACAGCACTGACCGTATCAATGGATATTTAGATTATGGGAGAGCAACATTTTTTCTTTCTTTCTGTATCACTGCTCTCCTGAGAGTTAATTTATTTCCTGTGCAGTTTGAGGGGACTGGTGTGCATGCCTGTCTCTTGGGAGCATCTGTCCACCCATCTGCATATGTCTGCGACTGATACCGCTTTCTGGGAACTCCAGGCACACAGCAGCGCGTGGTGATGTGAGAGGAGGTGGCAGGCTGCATTTCCTCGGTTTTTGTTAGTGTCAGATTAAAGACAAGGATAAAAGGTTACAGCATGTTCTTTCTTTTCTTACCTTTTAAAACTGTATTAACCTTCTTATGGAAGAAATAAAAGCTTAGCTGTACCATTACAGTCTGACCTTCTCTTTTTAAACTAGACCTACTGACACTTCCTGAAAAATATCTAAAAGTGCTCTATCTACTCAGTTTAGGCTATATAGTATGTATTTGATTATAGACACCTTTCTCAAGGGAAGGAATAGTTGAAGATTTAATTTTTCCCTGCTTTTCATCCTTTATTTTCTTTTCCTGCTGACATCACTTGGACCTCAGGCTTACTTGGCTTCTGACGTGCCTGGTTCCAGGACTGAGATTTGGTTAGTGATCAAGATGATACCTAATCCGTAACCTTCAACTGTGCGTTACGTGTTCACCCTGTGTTATAAATAATGCAAATCTAGATCATGACTGCCCATACAGATGTGTCTACTGTCATTTGACACACCCAGGCTACCCAGATATTCACTGCAGACATCTGTGGGGCTGGCAGATCTGATGCAGGCAGTTGCATGCAAATACCAACTGGGAGAGGTGTCTGGAGACCTGGTGGTAGTCCTACAGAGTCTCAGATGAAACCAGGTGCCCATGGGTAAGCAGCAGAAACAGTCACAAGGCAACAAAGTCAGTGCTTAGATGATGATTAAATACTTGGCTGACAAGTGCTGGCACCTGTTTGCAGAGGAGCTAACTCACTCTCAAGGCTATACTGGCTGGTATGTAGACAACTAAAGCTAGACATTCAGAGATGCAGAAAGGAACATGTGTCAGCACAGTGGAAATATTCGAGGCACTGTAGGAAATCCTGAATGAGTACAGATACTTTGGGTTACTGAATTGAAGCTGAAAGGATCTGGGACAGGAACATTGCATGTAGGTGCTGTCTCATGGTGGGATTCACCAGCTAGGGGCAGCACAGTGCAATGACATCCCTCATTCTCTGTAGAAAAAAATAAGCCCAATGCTACACAGTAAATGACTGTAAAAAAAAGGTGTGTCTTCATGGAATTGTGTAGTGGGAATCAACTGAGGGAGTATTCTGATGGATGTGTCTTCACTTCCTCAGATGCTTGTGGTCCACAGAACAAGGGTCCAATTCCTGTCTGAAGTTCCTCAGCAAAATTCAGTCATTCAAACCTTGGTCTAAAAATGCATCTTCAATGTTTTACTCAGTGATTTATGCATAATAGACAAATCAAACAGGATTTTCACATTAAATTAAAGTGTAAATTGAAGCAGGAATAGTTGAGCTGTCAAAACAAATTCCAGAATAAGCAGACTTGTCTTTATATTAGAGATGAGATTTGGAAGATATGACCTGAGAGATGATACAGTCGGTGGTGGTGCAAACCTTCATAATTCAGTGAAGGATCATTTTCTAAATCCTTCTGTCATGGTGTTTCCAAGAATCCAGAAATTTGTCCTTTTAAAATCAAGTATTTTTGAAAATTCTCAGTGACTTGCAGTCATTTCTTGCTGCTCTAAATTTGACAGTCATTCCTAAATACCCATTTCAATACAACCAACCACAGCCAACCATTTGTCTCTCTCACTGCTGATTACCCCTGTTTACATTTCCCATGTTTCTGGCATCCTGCCTTACAGCGAGTAAAGTGGTTGCAGCTGGCAGTAGGCCTTTCTGCCATGACCAGCCCTAATTCCTGCCATTACCTAGCATCTGCTCAATAGTATCCTGCTCCTCAATGTCTTAATCTCTAGCTCCATTTATCCTTGGGGTAAACATCTTCTCCAAGAAGGTTTCTTTGTCTGCTCTGTTCGTATCAGAAAAATGAATGCTTTTAGTAACTATGATTTGATCTGACACATACAGCCAAATCCAACTGTTCTTCTGTGCAGTAGGCAGCAGCACATTTCTTACTCAAGTGTGTTAATTCACTGTAGTGGTCTATATTATTTCTTTATTGAAGACATTTTGATAATGTCATTATAAATTGCGTGTGCCTAATGAGCTGCATTCAAGGAAATTGCCATATAAATATGCCCTTTTAACCTAAAATACATGTTTCGTATCTGCATTTTTTAAAGGGACAACAGGTCAGTGATGCTTTGGCTGGACTCTACTGTGTTTTCTAATTTAGTGGCTGCTTCTGAGGTTTCGTATCTTATATAAAATTATGCCGGTACAGTGAAGCGACTAGAGTTACACCTGTTCATTCTAACTGAGCATACAGCCCTGGCTTCTGATTGCAGAGTTAAGTGTCACTGGGCCTTACGTTGCAATGCAGTAAAATTTTAAGAAAAGAATTTTGCCCTTACAAACTTGTGGTAGGGGACAGAGTAGATAGTAAAACAAACCCCAAAAATCTTCAGCAGCGCTGTATTTCTTCTGCTTTCACAAGATTGAGATGAGAATTGTCAATGAGGTTTGTTAGAACAAGAAACATAGCTCTGGTCGTTTCACAGCTATATATTAGTGATAATGATTGAGGAGACTACAAGCGCTTTTGGCTTTGGTGACCTGGTTCAGATGATTACAATGATGTGCACAGTTTGAAATCCTAAATAGACTGGAATAAAATACTGACCTGAAAAATAAAATTAAGAAAAAACCCCAAACAAAGAAAATTTGAATACCAATTTTTGTAATCTAAAGCCATTTCCTACAGAAAACATAAAGACCAATACAACCCTGAATCCTACACTGACACAAATTGAAATTGTAGGTCAAAATTGACCTGTGCATCTAGAATAGAACCTCTCAGAAGGGTGATTTGTTTTATTCTTACACAGGCTTCCATTTCTGACAACATTCTTCTTGATATCATGCAAATGCATTCATTTGTGAAACTTGGCTATGATGGCTTGGGAATAAAAGCTTGACTCCTGGATGATGTTTGGAATTGGAAGATATGGAACAGTTATATAGTCACTGAAATCCTTGATTTGCTCATATAAAATTTGCTCACCATCCTTTAAAAAATTAGCAGGTCAAAACAGCATAGACAGCTGAGTAACATTCTTTGCAAGTCCTTCCTCATAGATAAAGGTCAGATAATGTATGCTGGTCTTTTTAGCACTAATGGATTTGCAATAGTAGCACAATATCAAGACTATGGAATGATGGAGATGTAGCAGAAGTCATAGTCTACCTTTACAAATTGACATTATCAGTGAGGCACAGAATTAAATCATATATTTCTTAAATCATATATTTCTGGCCTAGATGATTTCTGAAGGTCCCTTCCAACCCCTACTATTCTGCGATTTTTCTCATAAGTTCTCCCTGAAATGTGCTCAATTGCCAAACTATACATTATGAAGACATAATGTAGCCATTGAGTAGTCTTTTTTCTTATGGAGTTTGGGATTTTTTCATCTTTTATACTGTGAACAATTGACCTTAGCAAGCTGCCAAGCCGCCACCCAGTTACTCTTTCACTCCTCCTCCTCAGTGGGACAGGGGAGAAAAAATAAGATGGAAAAGCTTTTATGTTGAGATAAAGACAGGGAAATCCCTTATCAATTACCGTCATGGAAAAAACAGTCCAAACTTGGAGAAAATTTAATTTATTGGCAATTAAAATAGATTTGGATTGTGAGAATCAAAGAAAAATTAATACAACACCTTCCCCAGACCCTCACCTCCCTTTCCCAGGCTTGAAGTCACTCCTTCATCTCTGACCCTCCACCTGCCATCCCCTGAGCAGTGCTGGGGAATGGGGAATAGGGGTTGCCGTCAGTCCATAACTTTTCCTTCTCCTCACACTTTTACTCCAGTGTGGGTCCTCCATGGGCTACAGTTCCTTCAGGGAACATCGTCCTGCTCTCATGTGCAGTTCTGCATGGGCTGCAGCATGGGTATCTGCTCCACCATGGTCATCTCCACAGGCTGCAGGAGAATCTCTGCTCTGGCATCTTCTCCTCTTGTTCTTCATTCACCCTGGTGTCTGCAGAATAGTTTCTGACACTCTCTTTTTTTCATTTCCCCATCAAAATGCTGTGTGGTGTTTTTGTCCTTTCTTAACTATATTTTCGCAGAGGCACCACCAGCTTGACTGACAGGCTCAGCTGTGCCCTGTGACGGGTCGGCTGGAGCAGGCTGGAGCTGGCTGGAACCTGCCGGAACCGGCTGTGTCCCACATGGGGCAGCCCCGGCATCTCCTTACAGAGGCTGCCCCCACAGCCCCCCTGCTGCCAACAGCTTGGCACGGAGATACTTAAATCCAGTGGAAGAAGATAAAACTCAGAACGGTCTAGAGAGAAAAAGACTGAAGTGAGGCGAAATAACAGACTTCAAATACAGAATAGACATTTGTCTGGGAGGATTCAGGTTTGGTTACTTAGGCTCTGGGGCTGTGGGACAACCCTGTTCCCCATGTGGGTTGTGGTGCAGCACCAGGTGTTGTTTTGAACCTTAACTGTCATGGGCGCTCTGAAAATTACAATTTAGGAAAGTGTGTTGTATATTAGCCTAATTTCTATGAAGTTACATGTGTTTGTGGGCTCTTTAAGTGAGTCGTGAAATTAATATTTTATGGTAAGAAGTATAAACCCCAAGTCTGTACATATTTGTTTTCATAACATTATTTTAGTTATGACGAATATAACAAATGAGAGAAAATAACTTTGAAACAGTGTGTATTTTATTGCCAACTGTTAATCAATTGACCTTAACAAAGAATTTTTTTTTCTGATTTATTTAACAGGCTAATGACCTTATCGAATTGCCTACAATTTCCTTTATGACAGAGTTTTGAGATTAAGTTTTACAAGTATTCTTTTAACTTTTGCCAATACAGTGACCATCTGCATGGTCATCTGGACATCATGACTGTATAAGGCAATCAAATGGTAAATTACATTTATTGGGAATTTTATTTCTTCCTGGACAAGAGCTTGTAGAACAGACTTTATGGTATTTATTCAGGAGTCTTATTTTGACACAATTTTCTGTCAGAAGTACTGTCTCATGAAGCTTGTTGTAGAACTGAATGACAGAAATGTAGCAGCATTATATCCTCCCATATCTCTGACCTACATCACTTCTCCTTTTCCAAGAATGCTGCCAGGTACAGTAGGAAATAGTTAATACACCATGTGATACAGCAAATTAAGAATATGTCAAATTGAAACAATTATGGGAGATACTGTTGAGTTACAATGTAAAGCTCCCTTTTCCCTTTCATTGAAAACAAGATCTAACCCTGTCTAGGATCAAAAAGTATTTGAAACTGCCTTTCTTCCTATCTATCTATTTATGAGATTTTAATGAGTTTCCAGTCATTTTTCAGTCTTTCTTTTCCCACTTTAACAAAATCTATGGCAAATCCTACCCAAAATCAGCATCACATTGGTCATAGCTGTCATGTGTATCCATAGCAACAGTAATTACTTGCTCAAATATTAGCTAAGAAAACCAGACAAAGAAGAGAAGTAAGATATTTTGTTTTACTTTTCATCTTTTCAATAATTAGGACAACAGAAAAATGGAGATGCTTACCCAAGCTATCACTGTACTATAAAGCAAAGCCATAAACTTTCAATAATGAGATACTCTACAAAGTCATGAACTTTCAGTAGCTGGACAGTATGTCACCCACAATCTGAATTTTTCTTTCTGATTTGCATCTCTTCACTAGATACCCCATAGGAACTAAAAGGAAATGTGAGCATCCTTAAAACTCAGACCTCATCCAAATTTGCTAGAGCCTTCTGGTTTTTTCCCTTAAGTAAGGTAAACCACAGACTTCTTTGTAGTTTTGTCTACTAGCTTTATTGTTAATGTGACTGGTAAAATGGATTATTTTAATTTTGAATTTCTCAACATATTTTGAGTGATAACAAAGAAATTAGGACTGCATATGAGACATAACTTCTACATTAAAAAATGTGTAATGAAATAAAATACTTGAAAATAGACCCGAAACTAGGGTAGTCTTGTTATCCTCCTTATCATGATAGGAGGGGGTTTCTTTCTTGAATGACACTATTTTTCTTGGATGGTGAAACTACTGATATACAACTTTTTCTGTTTTTCATCTCTGTTGCTATTGCTTGTAGAAATGGAAAAAGATCACATTAAGGAAATCCAACCTTTCACTGTAATATTCCAGTACACTAAAATAGTTTGAAAACTCATACATCTGCCTTACAGTCTCTATAATTATTTCCTTGATTTTTTCTGCTTTGCCTGCCCCTACAGTGTGAGAAGAAGGGAAGACACATTCTCTTGTGTTTATTTCCATAAATACCATGTAGCTGCCAGTGTTATAACAGAGAAGGTATTCTAAACCAGAAATGAATACTTACATACAGTAAATCCTGGAGTTGTAAACAACCTTCATGTGTGCAACACAGATAATAGTCACCTATTGTGGTTTTTTTTTCCTTAGGCTTTTCTTAGGCTCTTCAAAAATAAATAATAACAGAAGTGGGCTTTCAATTCTTACCTTTATATATAAATCTTTTTTGGTACAATTCTTTTCCTCTTTATTTTGTAGGTAAGACCACTGGATCTATCTTCCCCTGGATACTTTCGCTTCCCTCCCTCTTCAAAGTTTCAGAAACACAAACTGTTTAGAGTCACTATATTAATCTTACATGAATTATTAACTCTGGAGTAATCAATGTTTTGCAGTGTCTAGTTCAGATTCTACTGTAATGGTCTCAGGTTTATTTTTCCATATAAACTGGTTCAGTATATCAGCCATCTCTCTCCTGTAACCAGGAATCTTCTAGTGATGTGAGTCTAATCTATGTTCACCATCTACATTTCAATTGCCTGAAAATTTTACTTTTGAAAAAAATCTTCAGAAACCTGATACTCCTCAGCTTGGTGCAAAAGCTGCTTGTTTGACTCTTACCTCATTCAAGGAACTGAAATCACCTGAAGTCCATCACTTTTATTTCCATATTTTCCATATGTCGTTCATCTCCTCTAGATCTCTACTTGATATCTCAGCAGTTCTGCCACAGAGGCCTGGTTAGCTCTCCTGTTACAGTCTGTCTTCTTTCTCTTATGTGTCTATTGATGTTGAAACAACACTGAATAATCAGAGTTCAAAATTACAAAAAAAAAATGCCAGCTAACATATTTACAGCAAATCAATTTCTGCAATCAGTGGCAAAACATTGTATCTTGTATCACACATTCATACTCTTCGATTCATCAGCACTGATAATAGACGAGTGTTCACAGTATGGCGTGTCTGAACACCAAGCCCTGGGAGTTTCAAAACGTTTTGTAGTGAGGCGCCTTGTTTTTCTCTGTTTTCACCAGGCATTCCCAAACTGACAGGTTCTTTATATCTTCTGCAGATTAATAACACAGACTCATAATGTTCTGTGTTTGAAAACAAGAATTCTTTGCATATGAAGTGGTGAAGGTCAGCTTTACAGTGCTTACTAATTCATTAATAGAATCATAAGGTATGTGTTTAGAATATCTGTTCTCTACAACAGAATGACTAAATCCATATGGGTCATTCAGATAGGTAGCTAGAATGTATTTCAGGTTAAACAAGAAAACGGCTTTTACTTAAAAATAATTAAAATTTCTCTTTCTGTCCGTGATTACTTCAGGATGAGGTTAGCAAGACATTGCCAAGCTTCACTGGCTGAATTCAGCAGTCTGAAATTACATATTTTTGTTTTACAACCTGTTGTGTGCATCAGCTAGAAAACCTTTTAAATCATACATAGGCTTTTCAATTAAGAAAATAAAAGGAGAAAAAATTTCAATGCACTGAAGAGTTTTAAAGGTACTCAAGGTAACATTATGTTTTAGTCTGCTCTCAGCTGAAGTTTAGGAACAAGTTGCAATTTACAAATGAGACTGATTCAAAATTTGCAAAAACAACTGAATATTACTGTAAAGAGGTTTATGTATTATTTTTACATATGTCTATGCGACAGAACCTTAATATATGAACAACTTCCTTCCCAGAGGAATAAGATAGACATTGTCATCTCCATGATAGCTCCTAACACCCACCCTGGAGCCTGCAATACATCAACCATAGAAAAAGGACACTGAAGACTGGGGACATTGTCCTCTACTGCTAAATGCATTGACAAAAATAATCTAAAATCACGTCTTGTGTCTACAGGTTTATTTTCTTGATTCCTTATTCTTTCCTCTGCATCTTTATTCGCTGCACTTCATAGGAACAAAAAAGCTTTGTAGGCATAGAAAATTCTTGATCAGTTTTAACAAAGTCATTTTTGCAGGCAGCAAGAAGTCAATCTCAATATGAGGCACAGGCTAGCACAAACTGTCAGTGTATATAGCTCTTATAGCTATGTCATTGAAGAAGTGTTTCTCGTGGTCAAAATTAGTCAAACATTTCCCTTGGCAAGGAATTAATAAGGAGAATCCTTCAACTTGAGAGGTTCAAGCGGATTTTGTAATAAGCCCTAAATGATGATGGTCCACAAATTCTCCTTATGAGTAGGATCTAAGAGCAGGTCAAGGAGGAGGAAGATGATCAGTGTTTGAGAAGAGCATTCATTACCATACCAAAGGGGTCTTATAACTTAAATTACTAGCTGATATGATTTTTCAAATTCTTTTTATTGAAATAGGCACTTGGAAACAGTGAAAAATGATCTGTAGCAACTCTTATGGGAAGAGGTTTTCCTTCACTCAAAGAATCATTGTATGCACTCTTTCTTCAGTCTTGTTCTTGGAAGTAAGAGACTGAAGAGATAGTCCCTTGAACCCTTGCAAGAAGTACTCTCGTATTTCCTTTTCTGTCCCTTTCTTCTTTTCATATTTGTATTATTCACTATTGTTAATGTTTCATTAATACTTAACCAGCCTCTATTTCTTTTCCTTGATATAAGCAAATGAATGTTCAGTAAATGCAGAAGAGTTATTATAGGGAAAAAAAAGGATTCAAAAACTCCACCAAAACCTTTCTACCTCATTTTAGACACACTTCAAGAATTAGTATATATTCAGCAGTCATTTTCTATGTATTGGCCCTTGGATTATTATTTTCTTAAACTATCGAACTGAAAAGGTCATATTGTGATCTCTTTGTTACATTTGTTGCTTTTAATTGTTTCTTTACCATTTCAAGAGTCTGTTATGGTATCTGGCATACCTTCATCATTATCCTTTTTCTGAAGGAACTTTTTTGGCATTCTACTCAATGGAGCATAGTTTCTTTTCTTGTAGTAGTAGTATTTTTTTTCTTTCTCTATTCATTTCCTTGTTAACATTTGACATTAAACATCTGTTTGAGGAATATAAATTAGCCAGATGTCTTATAGAGTCAGAAGACAAAAAAGTATATCCACTTTCACATCCAGAATAATTCAGAGAAGGTCCAGAGAAGGTATACTTTCTGGAGAGGCTAACATGTTGATCGTAGTATGACTAGCTTTCTAAGTTACATTTTGTATATACCATTCTTCCTTCATAAATATTATTTTAAGATATAAAACCACTGAAGTGTAATTTCTAATTCCTTAATAAAAGCATGAGTGGTGGAAACTGTACTTGTCTAATTGAAATCCTGGAGGAAATATGACTTTTGATTTAAAAGTTTAATGCAAACTCATGCAGACTTTTGAATTGTCCAAGGATGAAAAACTGAAGTATCGTTCTGAGAAAAAAATTTGAAGGGATAATGTAGAATCCAGTAAATGATGACTTTCCTTTCTTCATTTTAATACTTCCAAAGCTAGTAAATAGTTGAAAAAGGAACGAAAACGATAACAAATAATGGAATGTGTTGAAAAAATTAAAGGGGGGCTGTCCAATGTTCAGTCTGATGTCTTTTAATCTTCCACAAATATTTTTATTTGAAAACCAATAGTGCCATAATACATTCCTTTTTAGTCAAAGAAAATACTTTAATAGACTTCAGCCTGCAATTAGCAGTAGCGTTAGGCAGTAGCATTAGGCTAATGTTAAAGTCGTCGTAACTATCAGCTTTCTATGTCAAGAAATGAAAGGGGATATAAAGGGAGATTACAATAGTGTAGATTGATTCAAAGGAAATGTTTAGTGTAGCAGAATCAGCATGTTTTAAATAGAAGTTGAAAAAATGATCCTGGAAGTTATACTCAATGACAGAGTAGAATTAGAAAGTCTGTTCTATTATTCCACATTTTATGCTACCTTCACAACTGTAATATCTTATATCTTCCACTGATATGAAGATCCATATGACTGATTGCTTTTATCTCTACTTCAGTTCTTCTTTCCTTCCATCCTTGGTGATGATATAGTACCTTGCTTCTTGCATGTGTTTTGAATGTGTTAATATCTGTGCTGTTATTGCCTGTTATTATTATATGTTAACATAAGAGAAAGCTAAGTTGATATTCTTATTATGTGCCAGTATAAAAGGAAGCAAAGTTGGAAAAATAATATATCTTTTATGAAGACAGCCATGTTGAAGTAAGTGGGGATTTGGGAAAGAAATGTATTGCTTTCAGGGGACAAGAGACTAAAGAGCAGATTTAGAACGCTACACTGGGTAAATGCTTGATATTTGAAGTAAGATGAAAGTAAATGAAATAATAGAAATTATAGATAGGATAATATACTAGATTAAGGTTTCCCCCAGCCTTGTGTCTTTGCAGTATCTGTATTGTAATGGCAAGAAAAACAACATTACCTGAAAATAGAGAAGGTTCTGGAAGAAACCTCAGAAGTTCAGTTTCGACTATGTTCAGCTGAAACTACCTGGGACATGGTGAGGGGAGATACTCCCCCTCCCCCAAAATGTCCTTATGATGGCTTTACCTTCTACGTCCCTCCCTTATACGAATAACAAGCTTATTAAAAATTAGTTTCCATTAAGTGACTGAAACACTGGCTCTTTTTAATATGTTTCCCATTTAGCAGATAAAAGTTTTGCCTCAATATAATAGAGTAACTCTGCACATATTACGTAGTAAAAGAGTTCAGTAGTATAGAATCATAGACTCATAGAATGGTAGGAGTTGGAAGGGATCTCTAGAGATCATCAAGTCCAACCCCCCTGCTAAAGCAGGTTAGCCTAGAGTAGGTTGCACAGGAATGCATCCAGGCGGGTTTTGAATATCTCCAGA
>VZSC01003361.1:301097-318651 GCA_013398225.1 Steatornis caripensis | reverse complement strand
ATGATATTTTGATGTAAAGGGTGTATTAATTTCAGACTTGTTACTTTCTTTCTGTAGGTCATGGTCTTCTCCTCAGGTTAGTTCTCATTCTTCAGCAAGGGGAAAAACATAACTGCTACTAAAAATTCCCATCCTTCTTATCAGGACCCGCTCCATGAAAGATGGAGGAGATGGCTGCTGAGTTGAATTCCATGGCTATGTAGGATAAGAAATAGTACAATATAATATCTGGAAAGATTTTCCAGAAGTCTGTGGTACTGCTGCATACGTGAGTGCTGTAGCTGCAAACTCTTTTTCATGTGTTTTTTACATCTGTGAGCTTTTACTTTCTGAGAGAAGAAAATATACAATTTCCAGTCAAGATGGTTTTTATTTTGCTTATAAAAAGTCTCTAACTCTTTTCTAAGCTGATGTTAGGCAAGAAGAGCCAATTCCCTCCTTTGCCCTGGTACCATTGGTGGCCAAGAATTGAACAGAGTGCAGCTTTTTTCTATTGTGTATAGCACCAGCTGTGTATATTTGAGCTTTGGTCATTTTGTAATGCACTTTGAAATTAAAACCCAAATCTGTCCAAGTGGCTGCTGGAATTCGTGAGGCTGTAGTGCTGAGTTTGGGAGAAAAAAGATGAAATGAGGACCAGCTGATTTCATCCTACTGCTCTGAAATATCCCAAACTCAGATACAGTCTTGTCTGGGCAGTCTTGGACATCATTGTGAAATCAGGACCCAGAAAATGCTCTCAGTTTGGCACATAGTGTATTGGAAAGAAACAGCAGGCAGGAGCCAAGCAGAAAATGAAGCTGGCAAAGCAACTGTTAAGATAGGTTGAACACAGCAGAAACAGATCCTAATAGTGTTTTCTAGACTTCTGAGTAGTTGTTTTTTTCCCTGAGCAGGTAAGCTTGGTGGTTCAATTCCGTCATACCTATGTTTCTGCTCATCTGTTTAATTCACCTTCACTTGTCTAGATTCTCACTTCTGTACTTAACCACTGAACTGTAAAGTGTATATGCAGTCTGCAGTACTACATTGTGTGTATTGCTTGCATTTATTAATTTGTTTTTCTTCAGTTTTCACTTGTCTTGCTTGTGTGGAGGTAATGTTTGTAGAGCATCATTTTCACTATGGATGATCCTGATGTTGTTCCTATTTAGGCACTACCATAAATACAATTAATAATGATGTAAAAATTACACAGTATGATCACCCACACATGACGTAAGGGTAGAACAGTGCAAACTGTCATTTTTTCGGTTCAAAGGCTCATTTGGACAGCAATAAAAACAAACATTTAATGTATGACAATAATAGCCCCATTACTACATTGAATAATGTAAAATGACTCATCCCAAGAATAACATTATGTTTACATGGATAATGGAAGTTATTAGCCAGAGTTTCCTTAGCGTAAAGGGTTCATATGGGTACAGGTAGATTTATTTGCATCTTAAGCTTCCCTAAGCCCTGTGAAATGACCACAGAGGAATGTGGTGGTTAATGTCATTCTAAAATAGGTGTCTGCAACTGTTCAGATGAATCATGTCTTAAAAGTGGCTGTTTCTCTTCACTGACTATGTAGGGAGCCTACAAGGATAGACTCAGATGTAAAATCTATGTAATAGAAATCTAAAGTTAGGTTAAATGAGTCACACCTGAAAGATTCTCTTTCCATTTTCATTAATATTAACAAACATAAACCATGAAGATGAAAAGCTGAATATATGTATCTGTCAGAAAACAAAAGAGAAGCTAAAATACCCAGAAATTGACTCTTAGGAGGCCACTGACTTAGGGCACTCATTTCAGCTATGTCCATTGCCTGAAGGCTTCCCTCTTTCCAAGAAATATCTTAATTTGTACACTATAAGCTTTGTGTAGTGGAAAACTGCTTCTAGTTTTGTTGTTGACAGTCTGCCATTGTAAGTGGCATACTTAAAAATGAATCTCTGGATACTTCACTTCTGATGAACTGAAACTTCTTGACCTAGTGAACACTAGCCTAGTGTGATTATGAAAGAGACAGATATGGCATACTGCTCCACACTCTCAGCACCCAAAAATATCCTGTCTCAGAATAGCAAATGAACATGCAGTTTTTAATTTCATTTTTTCAGAAACGTCAGGCCAAAGAGTGAACAAGTCTGAAAATCCCCAGTAGCATGTTCAGGAGGGGCAAACATTGCCAGTGGTCAGTTCAAGTTCTACCAGATATGCTTGTTTCCTCCACTGGGGAAAAAAGCCCCAAACAAAACCAAAATAAAAACACGCACATGATGAGAACATAGACATGAAGATTTCACTAAACCCAAAACTTTTTCTTTGTATAATTAAGAATCCAATTTCATAACTGATAAGCAAAAGGTAGGTGACCTATAAATTGGATCAAGTTTACTTTCATATTTTGCGTGGGAGCACAATCTTGCTCTGTATGATCAATGTAACCTTTTGTAATACAGTTATTTTAACACTGTGAATTGGTATCAACACTCCTATTTAGTAACGTAGAATTCATGTTGCACTTGAAGATCTCAAACCTTATGATATTACTTAGCAATTAAATTCAATTTCTATTCTTAGCATAAGAAGTTAGTAACAAAATTCAGCAAGCAGGAAGCCTTTTGGAATTCTGTACTTGTAGGAAGCAGTTGTGTGCTAATTTGGTGATTATATGTATCCCCACTTGGTATCTATATTTCAACAATAGCTGAAGTACAAAGTTATGCACATAAATTTTGAAGATATGACCTCAGGAGCTGCCTCAGACTGAATACCATTCTGTTGATTGCACCTTTACAGATGTAGCACTCTTACTATCTCTAACAACAGTTACATCCTTTAATATCTATTTATCTGCAGCACATTGCAGTTGTGCAATATTTTTCTGATATAAAGTTTTCTATGGGAAGAACTTTTCATGAAAATCCATGTTTTCTATAGGATATGTTAATCTGACAAAACCTTTGTAAAAATTGCTTGAAGGGAGTTAAAGCATTCTGACTTTTTCTAGTCTTTCAGTATTTCCTAGCTATATGAAAATGAAACACAGTCATCTTCAGTTCAAATTACTCGCCACTTGAAATGAATGACAGGCTAGAAATACAGCTTGACTGAACCAAAGTAACATTTTTAAAAATTCTGTTTCAGAAGAGGCAGAATTGTTTTTTGTTCTGATTTCTAATGAAAAAAACATTAATGGTCAGAATTTCTTCTCAGCTGTCTTTTACCTGCATCTATTACATGAATGCTACGATCAACATTAATAAATATACATTAATATAAATATTTGTATTGAGCCTAGAAAACAAGGCTTGTGTAATCAACAGCTGCTCATAAAACTAATTTCAATCACATCAAGAGGAGGGAAGAAGTCTCAACAATAAGTGTGTTTCTATAAATTTTACAAATACAGCAGCTGAATGGGGGAATGTAACCCAAGTCACTGTGTGCCCAGAACAACGTGAAGACAGAACTCACATTTAATTTGGCAGCAGATGGATGCTTACAAGTCCTTCAGACCAACCATAGTACTGCTGATTGTTTCCCTGGTGAGGATATGGAAGATGTATGTTGGATAATATGAGGGAGCAAAACCCACAAATTCTTCTGAAACAAATCTTCATTAGTTCTGCTGACCTCAAAACCAGTTTTTAATTGTTAAGGTAGGATTCTCAGCCTATAGTCAGCAAGTAAATTATTAGCCTCAGTTTATCTTTGACACCTATCACTTTGGACTAAGGTTATCATGTTGGATTGGGATACGGTTGATGTGATTTCTGGTGATCTTATGCGAGACTAGGCCAGACTGGCAGAGAAGATGTGCAAATTGCTTTTAGGGATACTGTATCTACATTGCAGACAAATCAATGACTTCTATTTATTATGTTCCTTGATATTACTTAGGTTTTATTCTATTTACAATATTTCTTAAAGCATTATGTGTAAGCTCTTAAAATACATAGTCATAGAAAAATTTAGGTTGAAAGGGACTTCCCTAGATCTTTTTGTTCGGTCTTACTCAGTGCAGAATTCACATCAGGCCTCAAAACAGGACTCAATGCAAGATGCCCATCACTTCAGGCTCTTGCTCAATGCAGGACTAATGTCAAGGTTAGGTCAGGTTGCTCAGGGCCTTGCCCAATTGAGTTTTGAGATCCCCAGGAGTGGATGTACCACACCCTCTCTAAGCAACCTCTTCTAGTGCATCAGCACTATCATGAATAAGAATTTTTTCTTCATGTAAAATTAGAATTTCCCTTGTTCCATCTTCTGACCTTTATCTCTTCTCCTTATGCATCTCTCAGAAGAGAAGGCTAGAATGCAGCTTCCACTAGTGGAATCTACAGTTACATCTCCTCTTTGTCAGGCACGCGCACACAGCCCCCTCTGCTTCTCTAACATCATTTTCTCCAGTCCCTGATGGTCTTATTGGCTGGCTCACTTCTAGATTCTCTCAGGTCTATCAGTAACTTTTGCACAGGGCGAGGTGTCTAAAACTAACTTGAGTATTTGACATGCATCCTCACAACTGTCTAGTACAGCAGCACGGTCACTTCCATCAGTTTGTTGGCCACACTTGTTAATACAGCCAAGCATATGTTACATCTTCATAGTGCAAGGATACACTCCTCAAGCATGTTTAAATATGGTAAACGTACCTTATGCCCAGTTTAGTTGTTATCAGACACAATTTTCAATAAACTAAACAGCTTCTATCTCNAGTGCAGAATTCACATCAGGCCTCAAAACAGGACTCAATGCAAGATGCCCATCACTTCAGGCTCTTGCTCAATGCAGGACTAATGTCAAGGTTAGGTCAGGTTGCTCAGGGCCTTGCCCAATTGAGTTTTGAGATCCCCAGGAGTGGATGTACCACACCCTCTCTAAGCAACCTCTTCTAGTGCATCAGCACTATCATGAATAAGAATTTTTTCTTCATGTAAAATTAGAATTTCCCTTGTTCCATCTTCTGACCTTTATCTCTTCTCCTTATGCATCTCTCAGAAGAGAAGGCTAGAATGCAGCTTCCACTAGTGGAATCTACAGTTACATCTCCTCTTTGTCAGGCACGCGCACACAGCCCCCTCTGCTTCTCTAACATCATTTTCTCCAGTCCCTGATGGTCTTATTGGCTGGCTCACTTCTAGATTCTCTCAGGTCTATCAGTAACTTTTGCACAGGGCGAGGTGTCTAAAACTAACTTGAGTATTTGACATGCATCCTCACAACTGTCTAGTACAGCAGCACGGTCACTTCCATCAGTTTGTTGGCCACACTTGTTAATACAGCCAAGCATATGTTACATCTTCATAGTGCAAGGATACACTCCTCAAGCATGTTTAAATATGGTAAACGTACCTTATGCCCAGTTTAGTTGTTATCAGACACAATTTTCAATAAACTAAACAGCTTCTATCTCAAAGAATCACAGAATCATAGAATGGTTTGTGTTGGAAGGGACCTTAAAGACCATTTACTTCCAAACCCTCCCTGCCATGGGAAGGAACACCTTCCACTAGACCAGGTTGCTCAAAGCCCCATCCAGCCTGGCCTTGAACACTTCCAGGGAGGGGGCATCCACAGCTTCTCTGGGCAACCTGTTCCAGTGTCTCACCACGCTCATAGTAAAGAATTTCTTCCTAACTTCTAATCTAAATCTACCCTCTTGCCATTTAAAACCATTACCCCTTGTCCTATCACTACATGCACTTGTAAAAAGTCTCTCTCCAGCAATCTTGTAGGCCCCCTTCAGGTGCTGGAAGGCTGCTATGGGGTCTCCCCGGAGCCTTCTCTTCTCTGGGCTGAACAACCCCAACTGTCTCAGCCTGTCTCCATAGAAGAGGTGCTCTAGTCCCCTGTTCATCTTCATGGCCGTTCTCTGGACCCACTCCAACAAGTCCATGTCCTTCTTATGTTGGGGACCCCAGACCTGGACACAGTACTCCAGGTGGGCCTCATGAGACTGAAGCAGGGAGGTTGAATCAACTCCCTCGACCTGCTGGCCACACTTCTGTTGATGCAGCCTATGATGTGTTTGGCTTTCTAGGCTGAGATGACGCATTGCTATCTTATGTTTAACTCGTCATCAACCAACACCCCCAAGTCCTTGTCCTCAGAGTTGCTCCCAAACCATTCTTCACCCAGCCTGTATTTGTGCTTGGGATTGCCCTGACCCATGTGCAGAACCTTGCACTTGGTCTCTCTGAACTTGATGCATTTTGCACGAGCCCACCTCTCAAGCCTGTTGCGGTCCCTCTGGATGGCTTCCATTCCCTTCCCTCCAGCATGTTGACTGGAGAGGAAGACTTTTTTTCTTACTCAAACTTAAACATGCCAAGAAACCGAAACACTAACCGAAGTTGCTAATGCTTCCGAGGTGTTTTGGCCTGTGTACTTACAGAGTAGTGTAGAGAGTGGAAGATGTTATTGTTGCTGCTCTTGTGTCTTTTCTGCCTTTTTACAGCCTGTATCCTGTGAATATGGTATTTTATTCACCTGAGGCTGACAGTCCCTGCCTTCATTCTTCTGCTTCCTCATAAATTTACACTACTTTGGGAGTCTGGTTTATGAACACATTTGCAGACAAAGAACTCCATTCACCTGAGGAGTTGTAATTCCTGGATTGGGAACTTCAGCCGAGCACTTCTGTTGACACGTTTTGCCAGCAGGCTTATTAGTGAACAATTAGAGCCATCCTGAGTGGTTGTTGCTGTCTTTGAAAATGAACTTAAATCTTCTGCTTTGAAATGTTACTTCTGCTATGTCTGTTGGTCACTGAGCTTGCTCTCAAGGCCAGCTTCATCTGCTGTCAATGCTGTTAACCTGCAGTAGATCTCTCTGTGTTTCACCATTTCCACTTCGTTAAGACAGGACCCCTTACTACGTGCATGGTTCACATACTTCAGAGTAGTCTCATTTCTAAGTCAGTACACTGAGCCTTGGTCTCATTTCAGTCACACTGGGAGATAGGTAAGAACAAAATATAATGTTCATGATCTTGAGCCTTAATGTTCTTTAAACCTTCCCATTCTATATACTTAGTTGTATTATGTTGTTGCACGCTGGTCAAAGACTGGAGCGAAGTTGTGCTCATATTCTTGGGAACAGAATTAAGACACAAAACAGAGTCAAGTGCCAAGGAACTTTATTTGCCCACTGACAGGTTTGCAAATGCAAAGGAATGAGCAAGAGATAAAGAGAGAATGGAAGGAAAGTAAGAGGAAAGGATGAAGGAGTGCAATATCTACCACCCCGGAGCTGTGGCATCGCTACAGTCCAATATGTTTTCAAGTCTGGTGGGAGAATGTTCTATCCGATGTTTGTTCGTTCCATTTTATAAAAGGGTTGTCATGAGCTGTTCTGCTTAACCACCGCTTCCACCCCGCGGTGGCGTGCATGCCCAATACTGTCCCTAGGGGGTCTCCAGGAACTTTAGGTGGTCCTCAGAGGTCTCCAAGCCCCTCGATCTCCTTGACCCCGGGTCTGGGCACGTGCGCAGGGGTTTGGTTAAGTTTCTCAGAATTGGCTCCCCCTGTTGCTCTGTGCGGTCTGTTGGTGGTTTTCCTGCCATATCACTGTTGAGACAAACATCTGTGTAGGTGGTGTCAGCAATATTGTGACAAACATGCTGTGGCAAAGGTGTCTGTTTGTGGTTTTCCTGCCATGGCAGTGGTGTCAGCAACGTTGAGACAAACATGCTGTGGCCGTGGTGTAGTTTTCACCAATGCAGTCTCTTGCATATGTGACCCAGCATATTTAAATGATGTTCAAGCTTCTTTAGAAATTTTTTTCCTTCCATATTTGATTCTTGTCATTAAGAAGATACTACCTCACTTCTCATCTCTGTAACTGCCATCCATTCCAAATTTACAACCACACTTCCAGCTCTGTTTCCATTGAGAGCATTATCTTCTGAAGCTGTACGTTTGGCATTTCCCAGGAACTGGCTATGTCCAAAGGTTAAAGCAAATAGCTCAGTGTCAGTGCCTTCCAAATAGAGCAGAAGCACTCTCACATTGGTATTGGCGTTAGCACAGATTATAAATTATTGCTATTTTTACATTGAGATCCTGATCTAGGATCAGGATACATACTATCTTAGAACTTGTATGGACACAGTGAAATGATAGAAGAAATAAGTTTAGTCTGCAATGATTTGTGTAAGTAAGTAGGATATATGGATACCTAATATAGGATCCATATAGGACATTTAATGAGACCCATCAGCCTCATGGTCCTCATTTCAGCCTTATGCAGATAGCTAACAAATCAAGAAGAAAAATCCTTTGGAAGACTTAGGAAAAGCCAGCCTTACCTCTGATTCTGAGGCTCATAGAATTGCAGAAATTGGAGTTGTATCAATTGCATCCTTGAAAGATGCCATGAATAAACTGCTTGTTTCTGCTCCATCATGTATCTTTAACTGCTAGTGCTACCTATTGCCCCACTGGCATGTGGACTTTCATCACATCCCTTCCTTCATTCAGCAGCCATTGAATTCAAAGTGTAGCAAAGGTGAATTTCATCCTTTCAACTTCCTGTGATTAAGAATTCGCTACAGAAACTTCCATGTCTTGTAGCTGAGTGTGGATGAAAAAATTCTCCATCCTTCCTTCTCTGAATAGAATATTGACAGCTCTAAGATCCAGTTTTAATTACAACATGGAAGAAAAATTCTATTCAAGTAAATTCTTATTTATATAAACGATCTGCATGAAACGTATTTTTTTGATTTTTCTTTAAATATGTGCATTTTCTTCATCAGCCACAAGATGGGAGTATTGACCTTTAAGGCTGTGTATAAGTTTTTTTATTTTTTCTTTTATCCCTCGTGCTGTGCCAAGCAAAGACTGAGAAAATGTTTTGTTCCCTCCTGAACAAGTTCTCTGCAATGAATTAAACTGGAGAGAGTTGCTCGAATGTTTAGAAAATGTTAGTCAGCCTCGTTCCCAGTATGAATCCAGACGGCAAATGTCGTGTACATTAAAAGAATGTCTTGTGACTAAGCACCACATTTCTGATACAAGTTTCAGAGCAGTTCTTTTTCAGTTCTGCACTGACCTAACACCTTTTCAGATAATGGTTTCCCTTTGGCACTCTCACTAGTCTGTAAGGATAAGTGGAGTAACAGACCAAAACACTTCATGCTGCATTTACAGGTCACCATCTGCAAGTCTGATAGAGCACAGCTTACTTGATAAAGTGACCAGCTCTGGGTAATTTTGGGAATGGGAACTCATGTTAAGAAAACATCAAGAGATAGAAAATCCCACAGTTAAATTTTAGTACATGGGCTGTTGGGGGCCTACGTGTTCTGCCTTTAGGCGTATTTCTGAAAGATATGAACATGCAATTATGTCCTATATGTTGTGTGATACATAGTGCCTATGAAGGCACTAAAAGAAAATGGACCAATCGCAAACTATTGATTTTAAAATTTCTGAGCATTGAGGATGTTCGGATGTGAAACTCCTTTGCCTGTACCCAAAGCATTCATAACTTTTGGGAAACTTATCTGCACATAACCTATGTGACCCATACCCCTCTTAGATCTGAAACACAGCATCACCCAAGCTGCCTTTTTTTTCTCATTTGTTCAGGTTTTTTACTTGTCACAGCGGTGCTCTTCTCCTTCAGTTAGAGGGAAGCATTTTACTAAGAAGCATGTAGGAGGTATTTGTATCCATTTTATCTGTTAATGGAGTTTGTATATGTGTACAGATGTCCGTGAACAGCTTTGAAAAATTGTGAAGTGTAAGCAGGCATGTGCTTATTTTGGACCAGCTGGTGCAAAGAAGAGAGGGAATGACTTAACCATTACATGCTGTCTGGAGGTATTAAAGGAAGAGTATTCAGACAAAATGTAATTTCCAGTTTGGCTCATTAGATGAGTGTTACAACCAAGAGTTGATTGATACTTTTGAAAAATAATATCCTAATACATTTTCCAAAAAATTTGGCTCCTATTCAAATACTGAAAATAAAAAGCAGATTTTTTTGAAAGCCCAGTACTTGCCATTGAGAAATTTTATTTCACGGTACACTGTTGGATTTTTTTAAAGTAGCATGAAAAAGTTTCATTCTATTTTGTTCTTTTCCATTAAAAACTCCTAAGACTGGTGCTGGACTTAAACTAGTTTATTGATAGTAGGAAAGAAGAATGCCTTATTTGGTATAGATGATACTAGTGAAAAATAGATTAGCCACTATATTTTTCATTGGGAAACCCTACCTTTTAAGGGTTTATCAAATGTGCCTAGCTGTAAATTATTAGCCAACATTTGGCTGCATTTTAACAAGCTGAAAACTTGAATATTCTTGCTCCTGTTAGCAGGCACACTGAAAACTTTTGGACTTCTGCTCCTTTCATGCCTACAATAAGGAACAGAGAGGCTGAGCCTGACTTGTGGCAAGCAGTAAAAAAACAGCAGATGTATTCATGCTCTCCCCATATGCCTGGACCTTCCATTAAACCTGAAACCTTGTCTTCCCTCACTGTGATCCTGCTAGGAACTTGATATTATGGTCTCTCAAAGGATGAAAGAGACTAGTCATAGACATGTACAAATAGCTGAGGAAATATGCCTTGGACATAATGCTGCATTTGAAGAAATACGAAGTCTCACTAAGAGAGGAGGAAAGCAAGTGCAGCATTTCCATGGCAAATAGCATGCTGCTCCTTTGGCAAAAGTGAGCTTGGAAGAATATGCTTCCCACCTCTGTTCTCTAGTTGTCTGTTTTCTCCCTGAGTGCGGTTGCACTATGACAAATGGATGATGTCATTTTGTACCACATCTTTATTCCTTCTACATATTCAGTATCAGACCTGTTTGCCTTCAGGTCAGTAAAACATTTATTTTTGTTTTCAATTTCTGTTAACAGTGTAATTGTATAGCTATGTGAGAATCTCTCCCTTAAAGTCCCTTCACAAGATGATAGTTTACTGATTTGCAATCAATGTAATCCTTTTCAGTCTCCTACACAGCATTGATGTAGTTTCTGGAAGAAGAGCCCAGAGACAGTAGGTTTCACAAAGGAGTACTCTCAGTCCTGCCTGAATGTGACAGTGCAGCTCTTCTGTAATGTGCCCTTTCAGGCTTTCCTAAGGCCCTCTTAAGCTGCCTGGTGCATATTTATGGAGGACAAGAAGAACTCATGCCCAGGTGGGCGGCAGACCTAGCTCAAGGCGTACAGAAAAATTAAAACTAGTTGTTTGCTGGGTGACTCCCTTAGACAGGAACTCTTGAAGAAAAATATAGCTCATTTTCTTTCATTTCCCAGCATATTTTAATGAGCATTTGGAGTTTCTGGATGTTAAACTGCCTGGTAGGAAGGCAGCCAAATACCTTTGTCAGCTATGAATTGTTTTGATTAAATGATAACTCCTTTGATGTAGATGTAGAAAGAATGAATCAGTCAATAAATACTGGAGATGATGCCACTTTATTTAAAAATGTTATCTGAGTGAAAGAACCACCTTACAGTACCAGACTGTGTTAGTTCTGTAACAGTTTCAAGCAGGACCAATGGTTTCTACATACAGTAAAATTGAAGGTAATCATGAAAATCATGTTCCTTTGTATCCACACACCAGAAAGGCTGAATTCAAGTCTATTTCCACCCTCTGTGATAAGATGGGAGCAAAAGGAAAATCACAACCTGGGTGAGACAGCAGTCACAAGTCTCTAGACGATGCCAAGTCTGGATCAATAAACAGCCATGAGAAGCTTCAAAGTGCATCTCATTAATGTGGGGATTTATTAAGGTGTTTCTCACTGCCTCACATAGAAGGATTTCCACTGGATACATTGACATTTGTGGATGGTATTATAAGGAAAAAAAATTCTGTGCAAACATTTTATAGAGGTCCCTCAACACCTGCCTCAGAGCTCATGAGAGAATTCAGTTGGGTATTAGTTGACTTCCATTTTTTGCCCTGTCTCACATTAATTTCGAATGTACTGGCAGTCTCAAGGAAACCAATGGTCCTTGTCACATGTGCTTATAGACTTACTGTCTAAAAGGACTTTCTTTCTGTGTTCCTGAGATGTTACCCAAATGTAAGATATCATGTTATTGCATGGACAACATTGATGAGATATAAGACTCCTTACTGCAGATGAACTAATTTGTTTTTGTTTAGTTGTCTTACCCACAGCAAACTTTTTTTGAGCAGTATTTGTCCATGGATTTTTTTTTTCTGTATGGTGACAAAGTATGTTAACAAAGCAGCATCACAGAGGTGTAAAAGAGAGAGGCATAAGAGCATGAAAAGTTTTAGATGCCTTCCAGTTTTTCATCTGCAATATTGATTAAAAAGTGGCAAAAAATAATTTTCTTTAAAGGTCTAACAGGAACTGGTATAAAATGCTAGTAGCATTTTTAATTCACCGAAGGCTCTGGGCAAGCAAAAATATTTCCTATACCTTGTGCAAGTTCAGACAATATTGTGGAACAAATCTGTAACACAAACTTTGTAGAGGTGGAACAGCAACATAAGGCATTTTGGCTTTACAATGCTGTTTTGTTTTTGTTCTGTCATGAGGTTGCATCAGGTTGTGATCTGGGTGTAGCTGCACTGCGCAAGAAGCCTGGCTGTATGCATAGAGATCATACATGTCATGTGCAGCAGTGCCTGTTGTCTCTGCACACTCCCTGGAACAGTCAAGGCAGAGCAGGGAAGGGACGGACAGAATTGGGGCTGGAGTGGAACTGGAATTCAATTACACGTCTGCTGTAGACCCATGCTCATCATAAAAACTGACCTTACAATTTTAGCTTTAATCATCTCTATCTCAACTCTCTTTGATGTTAAAGATAGGTTACTCTCCTCCCTGTTTCTTGCCATATTGTGGGCAAGCATCACTAAATCAGGTAGCAAGATGCAGACCTTTCAGGAAACCCAGACATGGAGTGAACAGTTTTTTCCAGCCCTTGAAAGTACATGGGATTGATCTGTTTGCTGTACAATCCCCAAGCCCCAGGCTAGGAATAAAAATTCTTAGAAGTGAAGCAAACTAAATCAATTCTCTTCTGTTGCTAGGGTAAAGTTGGTCAATAGCTGATATTTTAAAGCACCTCCATCAACAATTTATGAGATTTATTCAGTTTATGCGAAAGAGCACTCCATAATCATCACTACACAGTGATGGCCCAACAGGGTGTTGCTAACTGGATATCATTTAATAAAAGTTTTTCAAGTGCTCAGCATGCTTTCATCAGAGGGTGATTTCTGTTTTTATCCTTGTTTTGTATGAACATTAGGAGGTAATCAAGAAGTTATAAAAGTTGATGATTTATGAAGCTTTTGAAGTGGTGGGTGAAATTGTAGGCTGGATATAATGCTCATATTGATCACACTGTTGGTAAAAGCATAATAAGACTGTTGACTAAAAGTACTATTAAAATAAATATTGTGACAGGCTGTTAAATAGAGATTTAGTATTATTTTCATAACTTGATTTTTGTTAATAGTTGTCTTGGTCAACACTGGGCTGTACAGTTTTGATAGGTGAATAAACCGTACCAACATTACCAAAACTGGTGGCTAGTCATGCTGTGTTTCCAGAGTTGGGAACATAGCTACATAGTTACCAAATCTCTCTACACTGGCCATTCAGTTTCTTAGGTTGCCAGAAGAATTCTTGTCTCTTACACTTAACCTTTTGAAATTTTTGTTCTGTGCTCATGGGTTCATCCCAGTCTGCTCCTTCAATACCTCGATCTCCTCTTGCTTTGTTGATAATTTTTTATACAATTCTACTTTTTCTTCCTTTTCCTTTTCTTATATCCTGAGACTACTTTATTGCCTTTCTTGTTACAGTTTTTAAAGCACAAGGGAAAACAAAGTTATGGTTTTCTTTTTCATACGTAGTCCCATACCCATTAGATACTACACACATTATCCACTATTTACAAAGAATTCTGAGAACTTCTTTTTAAAGTTTCATAAGTATATCTAAATCAGTCCTTCTTTTTAGCTCTTTTCTGTCCCATTACTCTGTTTTTTCATTTCTAGCTGCTTCAGTTCTGAAGAGAGTCCGAGAATCTATATTTCAGTTTCTGATAAATCACTACCAAAATACAGAAGCAAATTCTGGCCAAATTTTGGCTGGGTTTTTTGATACATTTTATCTTTAGATCTCCCTCCTGTACTTTATTTTCATGGCATCCAGTTGGAGAGCTGGTATCTTCCAGATCAATTGCTGTTCAATCTACTGTTTGTAAGCTAGGTGAATAGATGCATACAACCTCTAAATTTGGAAAACAATCCAGTGCTAGTCTTTAGGACTGTGCAGCTTCCCTCTCTGACTTTTTTTTGTGTGCAGATTTTTGTTTCTTTGGTTTTCTCATATTGTTGCTGACCATCATTTTTCAGATAAAAAGACTGATTCATACACTTTTCGAATGAGATCTGGTTTCTTTGGCTCCTTTCATCTAATACACATCTGACCTGTAATCTAGCCATGATATCAGAATGTCTAATGCTATAATGAGTAAACTGCAAAATCCATTTTATACTAATACAGTACTGTGTTTTCAAAGTAAAAAAAGGTATATGAAAAACACTTGTCAAGGACCTCATCAAAGAACACAACTACCCTGGTCTGTATCTGTTGGTGATCATCTGAGGCTGCACAGTACAGATCTCTGCAGGATGTGCTGTGTTTCCCTTGAAGAATTACTCACCTTCAATCTAACCTGCACAAGCTACTTATGTTCACATATGTTACACTTTTCTTCTTTCGCATAGAAGTAACTGGAGTAAAAATCATGAGAATAAGATTATCAGTATCATAAAATCAACCTGAAATGGATTCATTTTCAGATTTAAAGTTAGACTGGATATTTAGTTATTCTTCTACAATCTTCTTTTGATGAAGAATAAAACTTAATTTTAGTTTTGTTTCTCTTCAGAAGCATTTCCAAAGCAGAGATTCACTGATATTAGTTATAGTGTTCCTGTTTGTTATGGTCTCTAAACAAATATTTTAAGACTGAAATAGCTGAAGAGACACAGTGCAGTTGCTGGAAGTATATTTTCAAATTAATTTAGAAAACATTGCCAACAATAGTGCTTTTTTTATAGTTTATATGACCAAAGAGATCAAGATACCTTTGACAAAATCTTAGCAAACTAAGAAATGCTGTCAAATATGGATGTAGTTTTCATTTCTCTTGAAAATATGGTGAGTTACCTCAGGAATATCGCTGAAGCTGGGAAATTCTAGGACATATTGGAAAGACTTTCCAAACCAACAGGTTTTGGTATGTCTCTGTTCAAAGGTTTGGTTCCATAAAACACAGAAAACTGGATTGGAAGGACTATCTGTGGGCCTGTTATATATATAGAAATTATATTGGATTTTAAAAGTAAAATAAATCATGACTAAAGAATAAAAGCATTTATGTCTGTGATTTTAGATATATTTGCACTTTAAATATATTATTATGTAGTCTTTAAGTGTGTACAGTAGTACAAAAGATAAAAAAGTAAATTATATCAATGTGGAACCAGATTTTCCACAAAAATAAAGCTAATAAACATTATTCCTATAATAAAAATATGTTACTAGTTCAATAATTAATGTTTTTTTAAAATGCGTGGTTTATCTTTGCTGAAATTTGAGATAGTAGTAATCTTGGATTTGTTTATATTTAATGTTAACTTCCTCCTCTTTCAATAATGGAGAAATAATCATGAAGAGGAATTTAGCTTGTAACGACAGTACAAGGGGGTTTGTTAGGCGCATGCATGTAAAGTTAGCTTGAGAGCAAGAGAGTTGTGAAATACAAAAAAGAATGTTTCAACTCTTGGGTTTTCTGTGAGACATACAGTGAAAGACAAGCAACACAGAGAAAAAATTGTTGTAGACATTAGACTTTAGAAAAAAATATGAAGAAGAACAAAAAAGGATTGGGGAAATGTTTGGCTTAAGAATGGCATTACATAATATTCACATATATGAACTTTAAAAAGCTGATTGTATCCATGGACATTAGACAAGTATGCAGTTCTTTGGAAATTTATCTAAGCAAAATGGGAGTTCTTATGTTTTCATCCATGATTACTTAAATGATAACAACACTGATAAGCCTAAATACTGAAAAGAAAACTAGGAGAGAATGTTATATCAATGTTAGGTTTTTTTTTGTTATAATAAAACTGGCCATCTTGGTGAGGCAAGATTTAAACTGAAGCTCTCAGGGGATGGGGTCCAAAATGGCAAAGCTCATGCCATTGCAACCAACTGGGGAATAAGACAGGCCAACCAGGGCAGCGATAAATGTTCCTTAGCTGCCTCCCAAGATGAGAACCAGAAGGACAACAACCTCAAGGGGGTGTATGGCTATAGTGGATCCTCTTGCACCCCCCCCATCAGGGAAACCTGTGTGATCGATTACCTCTCTGAAGTGTCTGTACACCAATGCACACAGTATGGGGAGTAAACAGGAAGAAACAGAGATCTGTGCACAGATCTCATTGCAAATACAGAGACATGGTGGGACCGTTTGCATGATGGGAACATAGTCATGGATGGCAATATACTTTTTAGGAAAGACAGGCCCTTAAAGCATGATGGTGTAGTTGCTCTTTATGTGAGAGACCAAATAGAATGTATTGAGCTCTGCCTAAGGGTGGATGAAGATGAGTTGAGAGTGTGGCAAAGAATTAAGGAGCAGGTTAACGTGGGTAACGCTGTTGCGTGTTTATTATAGGCCACCTCATCAGGAAGAGGAAGTTGATGAGGCCTTCTACAGACAGCTGAAAGTTGCTTCATTGTCACAGGCNGTAAGCTTAGGAAGTGTGGGCTAGATGAGTGGACAGTGAGGTGGATTGAGAACTGGCTGAATTGCATAGCTCAATGGGTTGTGATCAGTGGCGCAGATTCTAGTTGGAAGTCTGTGACTAGCATTGTTCCCCAGGGCTTGGTGCTGGGTCCAGCACTTTTCAACACATTCTTCAATGACCTGGACGAAGGGACAGAGTGTATCCTCAGCAAGTTTGCTGATGATACAAAGCTGGGGGAAGTGGTGGGCTCATCAGAAGGCTGTGCTGCCATTCAGCGTGACCTGGACAGGCTGGAGAGTTGGGCGGAGAGGACCCTGAAGAAGTTCAACACGGGCAAGTGTAGGATCCTGCACCTGGGGAGGAATAATCCCATGCACCAGTACAGGCTGGGGGTTGACTTGCTGGAGAGCAGCTCTGTGGAGAAGAACCTGGGAGTGCTGTTGGACAACAGGTTTACAATGAGCCAGCAATGTGACCTTGTGGCCAAGAAGGCCAATGGTATCCTGGAGTGCATTAAGAACAGTGTGGCCAGCAAGTTGAGGGAGGTCATCCTCTCCCTTTTCTATGCCCTGGTGAGGCCACATCTGCAGTACTGTGTTGAGTTCTGGGCTCTCCAGTTCCAGAGAGACAGAGAGCTACTGGAGAGAGTCCAGTGGGGGGCAACAAAGATGATGAGGGGTCTGGAGCATTTCTCTTATAAGGAAAGGCTGAGAGACCCGGGTCTGTTTAGCCTGGAGAAGAGAAGACTGAGAGGAGATCTGATCA
>VZSC01003361.1:278301-300094 GCA_013398225.1 Steatornis caripensis | reverse complement strand
GCCTGGACGCGTTCCTGTGCAACCTTCTACAGAGACACCTGCTTTAGCAAGGTTGTTGTACTAGGTGATCTCCAAAGGTCTCTTCCAGCCCCTGCCATTCTGTGATTCTGTGATAACAACTAACTGAGCCATCCTGTATAGATCAACTAAGCCTTGCCTGCTGAATCATCGGTTTGGCATTTTTATTGGTAGAATGCCCTGTCAGAGCGTTGCACCATGTTCTGCTCCTAAAGGTCATTATTTTCACCTGAATAGATGTGAGAAAAATCTTTTGTGGTTTGTTAGAAAACTGGTAAAAACTTTTCTATGTTTATGCACTGGACACTGATCTTTTTTAGCATGGATTCCCACATGATACAAATCAGGACAGCTCTGTTGAAGTCAGTGGAGCAAATCAATCAATACGGGCTAAGGATTTTGTCCCCAGTCAGTGTTTTGATGGGAAGACAGAAAAGGGACACTTTTCACTGTCACATACTGAAAAACATCATGTGTCTTAGTGGGTCAGCTAAAGACTACCCTTTGGAAAAAAAAATCACTGCCTCTTGGCTAAGCAAAAGAATTGTGCAGTTTTGAGTACAAACAATAGATCCTTTGAACTAAAGATGTGCAGGCATGAAACTGTTTATTTACAGGGAAAAATGACCCACTTCTCTAGGAACATGACCCAATTTAATCTGCTAGAAAAAAATTGAAAAGCTATTTGACCTAAATTTTTTGAAGCAAAAGGTGTGCGTCAAACAGAGAACTGTCCATAGAGTTCAGGAGGCAGCAGCATTTACAGGTCAGTTGCTCCATGAGTCAGACAGGATTTTGTTTCTTTTAATAGGCTGTGATTAAGAACATTACCTGAAGAACTTCCACAGAGCTTTGATCTGTCATGTCACTCTTTTGCAGCTGTCTTAGGGATGCAACTACACTATAAACACCAGTATCACTTCAGGACACTCAGAGTCTCAGGGCAGACTAAGATAACATTTGGTGGTAATAAAGTGCCTTCCTCAGACAGATGTGCAGTGATAGGAATACCTGATCATTGAATTGTCAGATCTGAGATAATTTGATTAAAGGATTAATCTTTGTATAAGTGTTGCAAAAGCTCAACCTACAATAGCACTGCTTTTAGAAACGGGCACAAAATTTATAATTTGTTTAGTTCAGATGGTCAGTATGATGGAAGTCTCATATGCTTATTTGGTCTGAAGAAATTCATGCTCCCTTGTCCATGCAGGAGTCTTTCCTGTGAACAGACCTGCTTTAACTTTGACGTATTTCTTGTTCTCTACATATCCATTAATGTACTGAATCATCAGAGACAGTCAAAACTGAGTCACTGCAGAAGTATTTATTCACAATATTTTAATGGCAAGTCTTTCCATGCACTCTCCTCAATGTGAATACCAATCCCACAATTTTAGAGAATTGTCTGAGTGGCATGTGGTATTCAAATCATATTGTGTTTTTATTAAAAGCCCAGATATGTCCATTTTTATTCTCAAGTATATTGAAAGCTGGATAGAGAATGCTTGATGTACATTTCTTCTTTCTGTCTACAAAACTGCAAATGTGAATTATAACTGCTTCCTATTCTTTTGCTTGCAGAATTATGAAGGGACTACTAATTTGCAACAAAGAACAATACGAGAACACTTTCATCCAAGTTTTTGGTAAAACTAGCTATGTGAGATAGCAGTAGCAAAAAAGGTGGTTTCAGACTCTGACCTTCAGTCACACTGAGATCACTAAAATTAGTTGAGGTGTTAGATACTATTCATCATGGGGATTTCAGCATTTACTCTACAGTAATTTCTTCTTGTATGTGTATAGACAACGTGTGACAAATAGGAGAACGGATTTTTTAATTAATGTATTTGTTCATTTGTTATTTCATAGCTACTTTGTACTGCCTCTGTTTGATACTTTGTACAGCCTCTGGATGGGCAGCAAAATGTCCCATGTGAACTCAGGAAGCAACTGAAACGTGCTGGAAAATAAAATAAAACTGGAAAAATACTCTGAAAATATATGGTGAGCAGAGGTAGACTGACATTAAAGCATTCTATTAGGTCCCAGTAATTCTGTGTTTCTCAGTTGTTTACCTTACTACAGGTATTTCCTGTGGTGTCATACAACTTCAGCTCTAACAGCTTGATTCAGTCGTTATTACTGTTAGGATTTTCACTGCTGTCATGATACACAAAATCGTAACATCTGTTGTGGAAGACATATAATAAAACATAGCAACACCCTGGAGAAGAACAGATTTTCACTCTGCACAAATCTCAGTTTTCTGTTACTTTCTTTAACAGAGCATGCACTCTGAGGCTTATTTAGCCACTGAACATGACTTCACATAGATATATGTTTGTGGTTCAGGCATGTACAGGGCCAGAAGAGGCATTTCCAGTTACCCTTACTCAGCTCTATCTATATTGCAGAAACTAATAAAAGTCAAATCAGTCTGTTGAGCAAGCTGGGAATAAGTATTCACATCTTTAAAAACTAGTAGGACTGGCAGAAGAAGATAGCATTTTTCTCGAGCACAAAAATGGAGCAAACAGCAAAACTCTCCCAGCCCAGGTGTGCATATGTCATAAATAAAACAGACTCATGAATATCAACATACCACATCATTTCCATTTGCAAAGATTTTTGGATATAAAATACCTTTCAGTATCTGTCCAATCTGTCCAACTGAAATGCTTGCTCATTCTGATGAGATAATTATCTAACAGTATGAATTTTGACAGTGATTCTTGAAAAAAGGCACATCACAGAATTTTTCAGTATCTGTAGTGAATCCTAGTTGGTGATTTTCAGATGCAGCGTTTAACTCCCCTAAACTAACCAGAGGTCTCCAATTAGTATTTGGAATTACTTGCTCGTTTTCTCCACAATACTCATCTTCAGGTTTTCCACTTTCATATTTGCCCTTGTACTAAGTGTGGTGCTAAGTACTGCTTGTATGTCACAATGACAGATTTACAGCCTTGATTACCCATAGCTTTCCTAGTCATCAACAGTGCGTATTTGAGTAGGAACCTTTCACAACAGACTCATTTTATTTACAGACAGCATGTGGCTTACCATGGCCTTTTTAATCTAATGCAGGAATTTAACATTAGGAATGGAAACTAATTAAGTAAAGATAAGAGCACTGCCTGTTGTTATACAATTGGAAATAAGTAACTGAGATTGGTGGTTAATTCAGTTATGCAGATTTTATTCTGCCTGGTTTTGGAGCTACAGACTCCATGAGCATTTAATCATCAACATCCATTCCTCATGACCCTGTCTTTTCGATGCAGAGGTTTACTACTTCTAACATGGTGTGCGTACTCAGGGCAGTACACCCCCCGCTCAGCAGTCAAGATGTCTGTCCATCACACATCCCATCTGAGTCTCATGAACATTTATGACGCAGCTCTTCACCCCAAATTCAGCTTGTTCCAGTTCGTTTTCCCAAAGTACTCCTTCCAACACCTGGCTATCTTTATTCCAGACTCTTTTCCAAGATTTTCCTCTCCAAAAATATTTTTTTCCAAATCCTGGTTCCAGGACAGAGCCCAGAAAATCAACAATTCTGGCCATTGTTTACTGGGGAGGAAATGGGACCCTTTCCCCAGTTTCCATCTGGGAGGAGACGTGCTATTGGCCCGAGAAGTTTCCTTCGTCATTTGATGACCCTACCAGCAAGATACGGGCTCTGCAGATTTCCCTCTTGGAGTGAAAACCCATTTTATTTTAACTGTCTTCCTCTTTTCCAGTCAGCCTTACTATCATCCTGCGGTTCTTTTTGCTTTTGGCAGCTCTCCCAGAACACTGAGCTGAAAGCAGAAAGAAACCACACTGATTCTGTGGTTTCCAGAAGAGACCAAAGATCTTTATTACATATTTCATGCAGCTGTGCTTTCTTGGCTATGTCTCTCAGTTCCCCAGTTAAATCTCAGTCTTTTTTCTCTATTAGCACATATGGATTTCTAAGACGATCAGGTCAGTGACTCATTGTACACACTTGTTAGAGAGGATCATTTCAGAGGTGCTTTGCAGTGAAGTGGTCTAGTTCAGTTTGGGCGTATTGGAATGCAGAATTAATTCTCTTGACATTGGAAAGAATAAGTGCTTTTATTTTATGTCTTCTTGAATATTCGTAAGCAGCTTTTCACACTAAAATACAGTAATTTATCAATATCCAAGCTGTATACATCACTATTAAATCACCTTTAAATACGTTCACCTTTAGTAAACCTGTACTTTCTTCTGGAGTCTGTCAAAGAGATTATGGAAATATGGATTTAACCTGTGTGACTGTGTATATGTATGTCAGTATATATCTGTATTTTCATACACATGTGTATACAGAGAAAATGCTGATGTTTCATCTATCATGTATTAAAATTTATAAAATTATGAAGTTACATCCAATCTTTGCAGTAAATTCCAAAAAGACCTTAGATCACTATTAAAATGTGTATCAGATAGAGAAATTATATACACACACATTTAGACAATATGGGTTTTTTAGATAAGTAATCCAAGTTTTATTTGTATTGTACATCCCAAGGGGAAAAGAAGAGAGACAGTCAAATTTGTTCATTTAAACTGTAGTATTTTCATACTTCTTATATAGATTTTGGGAGAAAATGAGACATTTTACTGTCATTAACATCCAAAGATAAATGTTTACCTTGGGAACTCTTTTAGGAAAAAAAAAGTGAATGGACCATATAAACCCACATTTGGGATAGGAAAAGTGCATGTGTTATTGAAGGTTAATGAAATGTAGTTTTATGTTTATAAATATGTTTTCCTGTGATATTCTCTTTCTTTTATTGTAATTACCCTGTTTGCACAAAGGAAAGGTGTGGTTAGAACCCTTACTGTGCATTTGGTGCACAGTGAGCAACAGAAGTGTGTTAAAGGAGCCTGTAGCCCTGTAAATTCTCAGACATGGCTCCTGGTGCAGCTCTGCAGATTCTACAGAAGTAAAATGCTTTCTTTGTGGTAATTATGGACATGTTCTCAGAAATTAGAAGTCAGATCTCACCAAACTTTATGAATTGAGGAATGTTTAGTGTGACTTAACATCACAGGCTTTTATACAAAGAGCGAAATGGCTCTCCCTGTCCAGATGGCTGCCCTCATCTCATCCCTACGTTCCAGTCCCTTTTGCATGCTGGTGTCAGTCTAATTACATTTCCTGACACCTGATAGCTGTGTTTAGTTGTGGTTTCTAGATCATGGATTTTTCAGTGGATCCAGCTAAAAATCGCAGGGAAATGAAAGCAGCAATTTCAATTATACCCAAAGTTTGCGTTCTAGATATAAAGAGAACAGTTTTGCTCTGAATAGTACTGCATTATGAGAAACAGGAAAATGAAGAATAACAAAAACAAAGTTTCTAACAGAGAACATGAGGCACAGGATCCTGCTGTACCACAGAGAACGAATTCGCCCTCACAGAGCAGCAGTAGTTTGAGTGGATCAGGGTACTGTAAGAAGGTTCCATACAGGAAAAAATAGGAACTGCTGCACCGCAACTCTGATAACTGGCTTTGTTGAATTGGAACAAGCTGGTTGGTTTCATATCTTTTTTATTCCCTGGGATTAAGACATACTGAGAGAATTAGCTAAGGGCTTTCCACAGCTAAATGCCCATCCTGAGTTTGTCTTAAAATAATGGTAGAAGGATGTGGCTGGGTTGAAGATGTGTTTAATTTGGCTGACCACTCCTCTCCCTGTTTCATTGACTAGTCTGGTAGTTCACCTTTTTCTAGCCTCTTTTATGGGTATGGATCTCACTGTATCACTGCTATCTTTGCATTTTTGTAAATGCTAAAATTCACTTCAGCATATGGCTTTTTTTATAAGTCATTTTGAGGGTATGATATAGCAGTGTTCCAACACTGGATAGAAAAATAGAATAAAAATGAAAAAATCCTTGAACACACAAATATTTACAGCAAAGCTGTGCATTCTTACTGGGCATAGGCTTTCCTGACACTGTGATACACCAGGAAAGATACCCTTCTTCAGATTCAGGCTGCCATTTCTGTGCAGCTGTGCTCTCATATGAATTTGTGGAAGGGTTGTGTGAACTATGCATGAACTTTTCTTGTCTACCTCACTGCTGAAAGTTTTCCTTCATCACGAAACTCCCAATTACGGTTTGGTTTATAAATGCCCCACTAGTATGAGCTAAATAGTTACTGGATGTAGCTGCATGTGTTAATAACTTATGAAGTACAATAATGATACATTTTTAATGGGTTAAAACATTATTACAGCAGAAAGGAAACAAGTGTCTTACTTTCATTTATAGCATGATAGTCTAGAAGAGTTGGGAAGACATTTTTCTTCCCTTGTGTAATTATCTAGTTACATTACAAGGGTGAAAGGGGATTTGATTTCCACTGAAATCTCAGGTGTTAGCCTCTACTGGAAATACGATGATGACTAGATGAAGTAGCAGTCTGTGCTAGGATGGAGACACCAATTATTCATAGATTTTAAGACCCAGAAGGGACCATTATGATAATTTAGTCTGACCTCCTGTATAAGATAAGCCTTATAATTTCACACAGTAATTCTTGTTCTGAGCTCCTAACAAAATCCTGTACATTAGTCGAACAGTTTTGATAAACCGAATCCTGAAGTCTCACTTTGGCACAGAACAGAAAGTGGAAGTCAATAAGAAAGAAGAATGTATCAGAGATTTCTCTGTTCCACTGAAATCAATGCCAGCCTGAATACATAATAAAGGACAGTCAGTAAAGGATTTCAGAGCACAGGCCTGTATTCATATCCTGAAATGTGAATAATGTAGAAGGTATATGCCCAGTTTAAATATTCTAATTTGTTTTAGATTGGTGAAGTGCATTAAAGAACATTATAGATTAGACTACCTGCAAATGGTTCATTAAAGTTTCTGAATTTTATTTCTGTATCACCTTTAGCACCATGGGGACAGTTATAGCACACATGGCTTGCTGTCAGTCTGCTCCTTCTGCTCTTGCTGTGTGCTTCTATTTTGACATTGTTTTTCTATGCCAGAGGAGGTCTTTTACTGCACACAGCGTCACCAACCTGTATCAGTGACAGCTGCTTCAGCTTATCTGCAGGGTGGTGTTACTCTTCCTGAGCATGAACTTATCTGTGTTTTTTCTTGACTTCTGTCACTCGCTTATTTCTCAGCTCAGTCAACTGTCTTGTGTTCATGCAGTGGAGACCAAAGTTTCATACATGCGGACTTTTCCCATGTCTCCCCCCTGTTTTCATCATTTCAGTTCTTTCATCTTTATTCCGGGGCAGGGAGATGAGGAAGACAAGACTTGCAATACAGTCTAGCAGGGCAGGCAGGCAAAGAACTCTACTGTTTTGCTGGTGAGTGGTGAATACACGTGTCTTAGCTACTCCTGGGACAGGCTAAGCAATATGAAAGATAATTTATACAGTTTCAGAGGAAGTGTTGTTTGTATTGGTCCTCTTTTACTTTCTGTGCTTGTATCACACTCATATCTTCCGTTCAGTAAAGATACGTTCCTCAAAGGCATTATCAAGTATGTTCAATATGTCATTTTGCTTTTAAATCTTTCCACAAAGTGTCAAGACTGAACACATAGAAAATTACTCTGGCAAAAGGAAATTGGATTGTAAATTTTCATAGGAGTCTGTACTGGGCAGAATCAACTGGTGTGATTCTGACAGAGGCTTGTGATGAAGAAGTAGTATAAACATCAGTTCTTAGATGGATCTGAAAATTGAATCAGGGAAAGTGTGATCTGGATCTTAAGTTCACAGAACACATTAGAAATAGGATCAGAAAAACACTGTATAATGGGAAAGTTGATTACTTCTATAGTGTTCAAGCTTTCTTGATTTATTTCTAAAATATTCACCAACTGAATCCCATGGTTTATGTGGAAATACTGGCATATGTTCCCAGCATTATAGATCAAACAGCAGGATGTTCATGTTAACAGTTATATTTGTTTACTAATTAATTGAAAGTCTAACCTGTTACTTTAAAACAACATATTAAATAAAGGAACTAGATTAGCAAGGAACAGCATATTCTTTCAGTTTTAACAATAAACTCTAAAAGCTTGGTTTCTGAAATTTATGCAAAACATATTTTGCATATACTGGTTAGTTTAGACAATAGCTGTATGTTACAGTATTTTTAGCTAGATCAGTAACACCAAACCTGAAAACAGATGCTATATATAGAGATATTCATACATGAGGTTTTCTTAAATATGGTGATGGAGGAGGCCACGTGCTCCAAAATTCTTTCTTTTTGGTGGCTATGCCTCTAAATCTGTGTCAGTCCAATCTTTAGTTATATTGCAGTTTAGTCTTCATTGCTATGCCAAAATATGAATAAAGAGTAAAAAGACTAGATTGTCTGTTTAAGGTGGATCAGACCAGCAACACTCAGTCACTTTGCATATAATAACTTCTGTCTTCATTTGTGAACTCAGCATCTTTAGAAGGAAATGGGGGAAAAAAACCCCGGGTTTTTTTGCCATCTATCTTAGTATTTATTCTTTTCTAAGTTTTGTTTTCCCTGGAAAGTAAACTCCAACTGATTATTTTCCCTTTCACTTGGCAGTCTGTTTCATTCCTAATTCTCAAGTGCTCATGTTCTACGTGTGTGTTTAGATGCCTGGAGCATTGAGGAAATACACATATTCCTCTTTTTGCACCCACTGCTTTTTATTTTAGCTGTATGGAAAACATGACAGTGTATTCACAGTGTGCCATTTCCTTCAAAACATATACATAGTTGCATTAAACTATCTTTTCACCAATCTACTCAGATAAAGAGATCTCAGAAATATCCTGACTATATGACCTGATGTGCTAATGCCAGAATAAAATGCAAGTAGAAAAAGGGACTATATACAGGTTTTATTTCAATTTACTTACCCGAGTTTTGGGTGGCCACTATAGAAACTACACAACCTAACCCGAGGAAAGAGGTAGGGTTTGATCTACTGCATCGTTAGTTCCTAACATCTTCCTTTTTTTCTGCTGATAAATAGCTATCTGTGAAATGTTCCAGGGTGGCCTGTGTCTGAACTTTATGTGATATTAAAGAGACATTTGGCAGATTGACACATAGTCCCCACACTACAGTTCTCTAGCATAAAATTTTGTAGGTGTGGATAAGCTGCCCTGGATGTAACCATGCTGTAAGCAAGTCTGCAGATAGGATAGGAAAGAAGTAGTTGTATTTGTAGATGATGGAAAATTTCAGGAACTCTGAATGTACGTTGTTTTAGACAAGGGACTGCTCTTTGAAGCAGGGATTCTCGGATTACAGGCTGAGTTCCCCAGGCAACTTGCCAGGAGAATTCATGTGATCTATCATCTACTTCCAAAAGTTTTGAGCTCTGATGTAGGCTGTGCAGCAGATAGCAGTGATATTCGCCTTCTCTTGATCATTATCTTTCCTGGATCATTGCTCTACCCCATTGCATTGTTATACAAGCACAGAGCAAATAAAACATTTAAGAACTGTTCCATCCATCATTGAATAGACTAAATTCTTGTATTAACTAGACTAAATTTACACAGGCAAGAACAGAACTGGAGACCTGGATGTTATAATGGGAAAAAGAGTTGGGAACAAGTCCCAGAAGGACAAGTATATTCCACTGATGTCCATTACCATGTAATTACACCATTTCAGAATGTTTCTATTATTATTTTATGTATTTTCATTATAACATATTCACATGGCCATATGGATAAAAGAAATGCTAACTGTAATTACTCTTTCCACTTCACAATTAATATATAGATATTCTGACATTATAGTACCTTAGCTTCATGATAACATAGCTATTATTTCTGACTTAGTATTTCTGACATAAGTAACTGGAAAGAAGGGCAACCACAGGCTTAAATTTGTAGCTGGATTTCTTTATTTCCTCATCAATCCTGGTTCTTGTCTCTGTAAATGAACACCAATAGACTATGTTCATGCCCAAGAACACCACGTTTTACTGAATTTTCATCATATTTTTTTGTCCTTGCATTTGCTTTTTAGGAATATAAGTTAATTTGTTCCATGGTTATATGAGCCTGCAAACTTACATAAACAACAGGTGATATAAGAGGTAGAGAAGTTAGAATTCTGCCTCAGTCTCTTTCGCTTCTTAAGAAGAGAATGAAATGTGAAGAAGAGATATTTGTGAAACTATAGCCTCCATCTGAATTTAACTCAGAAGCATGTAAAACCAGGATGTAGCAACTATTTAGAACTATGAATAATAAGTCCCTGTAGTTCTTACATCTTAATTCCTCAGCAATTAGTGTATATGTAATATGAAATTTGTTTGGTTAAAAGGAAAAAACAATACTCTACCTCACTCAGCCAAAGCCTCCCCAAGGAGACGACAAGGAGCACCCAAACCTTAACCTCTGAAAAAAGAACCAGGTTTAAGATTTAGATGTCTCTAAGTTGATGCTTTCAGAGAAAGACAATTATGAGCCAAATAATTTCCCATTTTGTCCTCATTATTATAGACTGTGCAGGGTTAGCTACCAAAAGGAAATACCAGTCTGCTGAGACAATGAAACTGAGGACAGCTTGTGTGAATATTGTAGGTGCTTCAAGATGTTTCCTACAATTCGCTACAGTTATGCCCCTGCAGACTTATTGGCCATCTTCCAGTGATTTTTGTCACTCTGAAATGAAACAGTCAAAACTATGATGATCCAAACAAGCACTGGGCTTCTTGAATGATGAGAAAGGTATGTTTGTTTTAGTTACTTTTTTCAGATGTCCCTCTCTAACACGGGAAAAAGACGTCCTCTGTGTGCAAGAATTGTCCACATATCTGGGGTTTACTCTGAAAACTCGTTTAGGGTAGCAGATGGCTGGGGACCTTAAACTGTATGCTAGGTCCGGACCAGAGGACCAAAGGATAAATGTAATCACATTATAAAGCATGACAGTACTGGAAAACAAAGAAGAGAGATACAATCTCTAAAATATAATTACATTCTGAGGGAAATATAACAAAAAGTATATGGATTCATTGAAACTGGTTGGTGCAAGAATAAGACAAAATGGAGTGGGGAGTTCAGCCTTCAAAGATCAAAAATATCATAAATTGCCAAAAAGTATAGCTTAGTTTTAGTTTTGGGGTATTTTTTAACCCTTTATGTTGATTTAATAATAAAATTTTTAAAAAGTGGGAATAAAAGGAATGCAAAAAATAGTGTTAACTTTGGGGTTTTTCTCAGCATTTACTCAAAAGCAGTTTCCTCTTAGTTTAATTATACTTTGAAACTCAAAACTTTGCTAGTAATATAACATCCATATTCAGGCCACATGATTCACCTTCTGTTAGGAAAAGGTGAATTTTAAATCATGTAGCATATTGTAAAATATCCTCATTTGTTTAATGTGCTTTTATCTCTTATGATCATATCATCCTTGATTCAATTAGCTCCATGGTGACTCCTGGGTTTTCTTCAGATTTGCTGCAACAGGCTTTCTCTTTCTGGCATATCTGATATGCAGAGGAGTTACCTCCTGTCATTTCATTCAGAGACGAATGGAAATACTGGTTTTCTAGGGAGAAAATCTTTGTCTGCAGTTTTATTAGTAATATGACTCCAAATTACCTTACAGGTGTTTTTCAGTGGTGAGGTTAGACTCCATCTCAATCTGATAAGGCATTCCTAATAAGGGGAAATTAGGCCAGTGCTCACAGAAAGAATAAAGTGCCAGATGTCCTGACTTTTCATAGTGATCATTAAATCCCAGGAGGATGTGTACACAGTGTATTCAATTCTGAGAAAACAAAGAAAGTCTTCATGAAGCAGTTACAGTTTTCTAACAAACAGCTAATTAGAATCAAGACATTAGGTACTCCGGTTAATATATGAGGAGAGAGAACATGTCTGTAAGCAGAGAATTCTGCAAACTGATCCCTGTTTATGTGTGAGCATAACCAAATATAATCCGAGTTGATATGTTCTGAACTACAATTTGGAAAAAAACCAGAATAATACTTCCATGCCATTTAATCACATCCCTCTGTTTATAATGATTTTATAAAGATTTCCTTCTTCTTTTGTGTGTGGGTTAAAGCCTTCCAAGACCTTATTTATAAGCAATAAGATGTAAGCAGTTCTGAGACTGTAAGCCATTCATTATTACTTATAATCTAAATCTGAAGAACGAAATATGCCAAGTATATCATTTGCTTTCCTATTTAAGAAATTATAAGCCACAAAGGCATTGACACTGAAGTCAACCAGAAATTTTCTACCAAGTTTTAATGATACATAGATTTGTGATCAGATACTGCTGCCCCTCAGTGGCCTGTCTACAAAACAAAGAATCACCATTATCAAATGGCTCTTGCTTACCACAGCCATTGTCCTTACCACGGCTGGTATGTTTCATATAACATTTGTCTACATGTTATGGTTTAATTTTAAAAGAGCGATTAGAATTCTCTGCTTTGAAATGCAATTAGGTTTTGCTCTCTGTATTGACTGCTACAAAATGGCACTACATTTCAACCTAGTAGCAAATATAAAGGAGTAAACAGAACATGGAAAGATATATTTTTAGGGAAATTCAATTCCATTGAATTCTCCAAAGCAACACAAAACGGTGCATTGTGGAACATTTTTTAATACAAGAAAATGAAAAACCCCTACAAACACAGAGGCTATTTGTTCTTTTGATATGGCAGTGAAGCAGAGACTGCAAAATGTGCTGTAAATACAACTTAAGAAAACAGTAAATGCAAGCTGCAAAAGTAAATTACTTTAGTTTTCAATAGGGGTAAAATTTACTAACACAAGCATTAAAAAACCCAAATTTGCTATGGACAATATACAGTAAGATGTGTATTAGACATTTTGGAAGGCTAAGGGCTAATGCAGATGCTTGAAGTCAGAGCAAATTGCTCAGAAGTGTAGGAAAACAAGGTATTTTTCTGAAAGAAAGGGCTTCCTTCGTTTTTGGAAGACCTGTTTTCCTTCTTGTAAAATATAACATACCCTTAAAAGAGGTGTAATGATGCTATTTATCTTTGGGGTTTTTTATTATTAAGACATTACTCAGAGAGAGATGTATTAACAAAATGAATTGCATTTTCTCCCCTCTAATTAACTGTAGGGACAAATCAAAGCTTCAGTTTATACGTTCCAGGAAAAGCACAGCATATATGAGTCAGTACAATCCAGTGGTGCCATTATTATTTCTATTTAGATCATTACTTCCTTCTAGTTAAGGCCCAAATTTTGAAAACTTTCTGGTTAGAATCAGGTATGACACAGGTAAATTTTCAGAGGTTTTATATTCTCAATACCTTTGAAAAATCAAGCAGTTTACTGAGGTCTTTAGCACTGAAGTCCCTAATTTTAAAGTTAAAGAAATGAGGATTATATTTTTACTGGTCATGAGATCCTGAAAGATAACTTAGATTTACATAATATCTGTTAAAAAAAAAAAAGAAACAAATCAACTGAGAACTTTGGTTTTGACTATGAAAATCTGGCTTTGGTTTATTCCCACCACTGTCTTTTAGGGACTTCAGCAATTGTGTTAGGCATAGGCTTAAAGACAAATTGGTGTTTCATTTGCTCAATTAGATATGCCTGTAGAGAAAAAAAAAAAGTATTTCCAGTACTGCAGGAAACCTGCAGATTCTTGAGGAAAACTATAGGTAAAATCCACAGTTCTCTTAAACATCACAAGCTTCCAGCCTTTGGAGAACTATGCAATTATTATCTCTTTCTAAATAAAGACTTTTTTTCATGCTGTAAAGCACGGTTTATTCATGTACTGGAGAACTGAAGCTTGATGATTACAGTACATAACCTAGAGAAATAGCTAAAAAGATGTAGCAGGAGATTGACTGCTTTAAACAGCCGTCACACTGTATGGATGAAAATTTTATCAACACTGACAGGTTTCCTGCATTCCAAAAGTTGCTCAAGAGAACAGCAGTAGCACCAAGGCCATTGCACTGAACTCATCATGCTGCTCTCTGTTCACCCCCTGTGGCACATTATTGGATGAACCTTCTCTGACAGTGAGCAATTTTTGCACTTTGGAACATACTGATGTGAGCCCTGGCTTGTGTCATCGATTTGAACTTCATCTGCATGTTGCGTCTTTATTGTAGTGCCATGATTCATTTAAAGGCAAATACTTTTGAGCATGGCTGGCTGGCTTTCATGATAGGGTGGGCAGCCTGAAAATGAAAACACTTCAGTGATGTTTTTTTTTGGCTTATGTCTGGAAGGGAAAATGGCTAAAAACATTAGTCTCTCTGCTATTCAGAGTTTTGACTGCTTTAGCTAGGGGGGCTGGATTCATCATGATCCACTTACTGTTTCCTGTCCAGCATCTAGTTGGTGCATTATGTTCCATGTCTCTTTCCATTAGCTGAGCCCTGTATGATGTCAATTGAGAAAATCAGTAGTTGTACTTTATAAAATCCTTGTAATGGTATGACAATGGCAGTGTTATAGTGACCTTTTACTTGGTTCCAATATACATTTTACTGTTATATTTCATGCCTTCAGCTCTGCTGCTGTGATAGGAAAAGTTTCAGCTATAGCCCAGTTGAAGTTTTAAAATTTTCCCTGAAACATTGCATAAGGGAGCACTTGATAGATGGAAAACACTGACATTCCTTTCAATTTACCAAATGTAGGACAGTAATCTCAATAACAGGCCTGACAATGTCATAGATACTTCTCTTTGAAAAAAAAATAAACAAAAAATCTTAGTAATGTAGAAATTACATATAGTGAGAATATGTTTTTTTTTATCCCTTATGTCACAGAGAAAGTATTTCTGATGATGGTAAATTCAAGGAAGGTAAATGATTTGTGATTCTATGAAACCAAAGTCTTGTGAGACATGGTTACACTTAGATTTGGAAAGGAGATAGTGTAATATGATTTGTACGACTGGAGAGGTAGGAAGGCAATCTCTCTTTTTGCAGGAGTTAGGTTCTCATTCAGAGTTGGATTGTACTTAAATTGGGTATTTAACAAAAGCAGAATCACAGCAGCTGTGAAATTTGTGACATATTTCGTGCCCAAATTTATGTTAAAGATATACGAAATGTGGATTTGTTATACTAAGAAAGCAATTATTGGTTGACTTAACAGCTACTTTCAATAATCACATGAAATATTTGCACAAATCTGAAAAAGCAGAGAGAATAATTGGGACCAAATCTTCAAGTCTATCAGTAGTCTATGCCCAAAGTGCGCCCCATTCCTATGTGCAGAATTCTCAGCTTGCCTGTATTATACGGGTAAAATGCAACTGTACATAGGGCTACCTGGCAGCTGTGTCTCTGCCTGTGGAGACAAAAATATGATGAGATACTGCAACTATAAGTGCTTTTTCTACTAGCCAGATCCAAAGTACTCTATGAGATTTGTTAGGGATGGAGTATAGCAACGTCTGGTTAGGGTTAAAATAACGTTTCCATTCTGAAAGGCCAATTTCAATTCACTGTATTTTTTGTCGGTCCTTTATCTTGCAAGCTGTATTTTGTAGGTTCATGTGCAGAAGGTAACAATTTTTCTCCGAAAAAAAGGCAGCCAGATTGTGTGTGTGTAAATATTTCTCACTATATGAAAAGAAACCAAACATCTGTTAGAGAAATGCGTAGTTCTTGAAAGTGCATGACTAGGAGAAGGAGAGGCTCTGGAAGCAGATATCTGAAGAGGAAGGCAAAATATGGATGACTTACTGGACTGCATTCTCTCTGCTATGTGTAAACACATACTATTCTGCACATATATGTATTTTTATAAAATGTTGTGGTAAGGAAATGTTTCACACAAATCACAACAAATCTTGCTTAATTTATTGTATCATCAGCGACAGAAAAATAATGTGTTCCTAAGGAGTTCACCTCCAAAAATCAGTCAAAAGTCCTTTTGATACCTAACCTTTTTCAGTACTTTTTGTTTGAAAAATTAATGGAATTTCTATTGTCTCCGAACAGAATAGAATTATTCTTTTTTTTTCCTTCCCTGTGGGTTGCTTTACTGATAATTTATTACAGATTTACATGATTATGGGATAACACATGTTTTATCTAGTCTGCTTAGTTCATGGGATGGCATTTTTTAGTTTCTCCACATGTTGATCTACCCTGTCTATCCCGAGCCCCTGATTCTTTACAAAAATAAGGCTTTTTTTATGACTGGACTGGAGTTCATGAGAATCACAGAAGCAGCTGAAATTATTCTGTACTACCATATAGATTACTAACCTCTGAGGCTGTCAAAAGACATCAGAGGAGGACTATGCTTCTGCCAGGCTCTCAAGCTATTATATTATGGTACTAATAGTAATCCAGAAGAAGACTATTACAGAAGGCAAACTCCTAATATCAGAAAAGATCACAGAGGTCGTCTGGGAACATTTAAAGTACAGACAAGAAATGAACAATACTAGAGTATAGTGAAGCCTTGAAGATCCTGAAAACTGGAAAATTGCTATTAATATAGGATTCTAAAGAATAATAGAGAATAAATGTTTTTTTTTTATAGAATGTATTCCCATCAAAAGGAAGTTACACATTTCTGCCTCCCAGCTTTTCCTTATGTCTTTAGTAAGAAAGCATTCTTAACTGTACAGTATTTTGTAAAAGTACTGGACAAATGAAGATTTAAGAACAGTTAGCAGCCTTGTTGCCATGGCTACCAAGAGTAATCGACACTGATTGCTGAATACAGAAAAATAGAAACAGAATGTACCATTTTAAAGAGGGTATGTCTAGAATATTTAAAAGTAAATTAACGGTCAAGAAAAGAAAAACAACACAATTTGTTTTAGACTGAGTTCCCTACTCAGTATAGTTCTGTGGACAAAGTATATTTTATGCATGACAGAGTGATAAAAAATACCTCCATGATTTGGAAATGGTTTTAAATAATGTATTTCTTCAGTTCTGTAGCTGGAAGTGTGTGTGTTTGTGTGTGTGTGTGAATGTGCAGACATGAATTTCTGTTGTAGGGCAGTAGATAAATAGTGTACTTTATTCCAGATACTGATAATAACATGCAATTTTTTCTGTACTGTGTGGGGTGAAATGGTTAGTTATTATTCTAGATTATAGACAACTTATGAAGTCAGGTTGTCTGTTTTCCAGAGTTCTGCTCCATGCTGTCATTTCAGATGAAACTCTTAAATAAGAAGTCTTTTTAAAATATAATAGAACAAACAAATGGGGAGCTGTATATCTCTATACGCAATGAATTTGAATATCAAAAGCAACACACTAAGCAAATAGAACACAGAATATTTCTGAATTTTTGTATTGGTTTCGCTCTTTTATTATTGTTTTTTTTTAACTGTTAGAAGGCTTGGACAGAGACTAAGTCGTATTTATAGGTTTTATCCTTGCGTGTGTGTTTAGACCTTAGGATTTATGCACGATGGTCGAGGTCAGAGTTGATCCTGCTTTAAGGCTGGGAGATGGACATGTGTCATGAACTTACACCTCATTTCTCTGTGATTTTCTTCCATTAGAAATGCTTTTGCAAAAGGTAATTTCCCCTAAACCAGAATGTAGGAAACAGTGAGATTGTTTTTGTTCTTGGTTAGTGCTGATGGTGGATTTCTGTGGCACCATAGATTCTTACTAACTTAATTTCCTTGCAATGCTTACAGGCTACATAGAAATAATATGTGATCCAATGAATTCCACAGAGGAAATTGCGGTAGATATTCTAAGTATGTGTGACTGCATTTAGACACTGAATGCCAACGTTTTCAAAAAAATCTCAGCTCCCCTTAAGATGAATTTTTAAAAGCTTGTTGGTTATTTAACACTTTCAGAAATCTGGTTTCTTACTTAGGTCTCCAAAATTGGTTACATCATTAGCAGATATAGAAGGTAAAAGCTCAGGGTTCTATTGAAACAAAAGCATAATCTGTTTTACTATTGAATGGCAGTATTTTCTTATGGTAACTCATGCATATAGTTTAGTTGGCAACCAGTTTAAAATGTAGTCTTGGCAAAATATTTGAATTCATCACCAATGCAGCTAGAAAAAAATTTATCAGTGAAAAGCAGACATTCAAAGTCAAAAAACAATCTGGATGTAACTTAATGTTAGTAAAAATGAAAGATTTCACCAAAACCAGAGACTTTCACATGACATCCCAGTGAAACATTTAAGAAGAATTAAAACTATAGATTACTGTGTCAGTGAGTAAGAAGTAGCTATCATTAAGGCACCTCTGTGGTAACAATCTTGACTTATGCTAGCAATATCTTCAGTGTGGCTGAAATGGGACTCTCTATGCCCAGACTATTGTGGTCATACAACCTTCCCAAGCTTTGAGACTGAAAATCTTTGCTTTGTCTCTTTTGACTTTCTGTAGAACTGTAATAGATCTCACAACTCAGATGGACTCTACTCACATATTTGTTTCTGCAATAACATTAAGCAGGAGCTATCACTGTGATTTGTATTGATCCCTTCTAGATTGGGAACAAAAGAACGGCTTTGAAATTTAGGGGAAAAGATGGCTGGCTGGTTGGATGGAAGGACGGATGGACGGACTAGTTTTGTCTATAAACCAGCCTAGTGAAGCAATGGGTTTCCAGGCATGGAAAACACCTCTCACGTGACTCTTTTGAGTTACTTCTTAGGTAAGTGAAACCCAGCTCCTGGGATGCTTTCTACAGCACCTTGCTCTAGGCAAGTGGTACTTGAATAATAAAGACAAAGAGATCTGGGAAAACTGGAAGAAGGGGATTTTGTAGTCTTGTTTCTTGCAAGGTGAAGAACTACTTCCATTGCTGGGGTTAAAAAAATTAAGATGATAGTCCTCTATATTCTTCTTCTATCCCAGTTCAGCTTTGACACTTAATTTGTCAATGTATCACTCCTCCTGTCATTCAGGGCTGGTTGCAGAACAGATTTACTTTGTGTGGGCATGAAGTTTACTGCTGACTATAATACTATAATACCACTCTAATGACTGGCAATGAGTTACCTTGAAGAAGTGAGGTGAGTTGGCTTGAGGTGCTAAGCAATAATGTAGAGTGAGGCTCTGGAGACTTTGGAGTGGGAAGCTGTGTGAGAAACCTTCCCCATCCAGCTGCTACTGCACCCACCCTCAGGGTATATCTATTCTTGCAGCCATGAGTGATTGCAATGTTTGCTGTGCGTGAAAATGCACATTAACTAGGTTTAGAGGTGGAAAACATACCCCAGAAGAAGGGTAAATCAACACAGCAATGGTGTTCTATGTATCTGATCACGGCTAATCGTGATAATTCTGTCCTGTGTGCCTGATCAGGGATGTTAGAAATGGCTCTTGTGCACAGACAAAGCTGAACTGAATTGCTGCTGTGACAGCTGCATAGACAGATAGATCCCTAGCTATTAAGAGGGCTACAGGCTTCACAGTGCTGTTTTGAAGTTGTGGGTATGTAGGGAGGTTTTTAAAAATACATATGCCAGCAGATTGTCCTTGTGGTTTTCCCAATACTCAGATGTGGTAAAATTACATTTGTTTATCATGCTGCCCAATCATATAACTAGAAAATTATATTTTTATTTTGAAATAGAAGTGCTACCCCTGCTGGTAGGCAAATCTGCAGGGAGCATCCTGTAGCAATGACTGTTTCACTCCAGATAACAAAGCATTATCCACAAGTTTAATTTTATTATTGCTTTTAGTTTTCTGCCAAGGATGTCTAATGATAAAAGGTCAAGGTATCATCAAAGCATAGACAGATTTTTGCTGAATGACATAAAACTGTCAGAGATGCTGAGCTTTGATGTTCCATTAAGTGATCGATGTAGATTACTGACTTTTGGCTAAATGCTGCTCAACTCTATAAGGTCAATATTGCCTAGTTCATTGGTAGAATAATTAATCAATCAATACAGGATGCTTGAAGTCAGGAAAAGAGTATTACCAAGACTGTATGTCTGGCATTAGTAACTAAAATTATTTCACAATGTCTTTGGAGTGTTATTAACTCCCTGTGTACAGAATTTATTTGTAACCATCACATTTGTAGTGGAAGAAAGAAAAAAAATAATCCAAGTAAAGAGCACTTCTTGTAACCTTGAGCTCCTGGAAGGAAAAACCTCTAACAAGCAGAGTGCATCATGATTAGTTCTTCCCTTTCACATCATCACACTCAGCTTGGGAAATAATTACATGCAATTTTTCTATTTTACAGTTGGGCCACATGACACAATGTTCTTTCTTTAGAGCTCCTACTCCAGTTCTCCCATTTTGTCTTTTATTGTAGTCTATAGCATTACCATAGCCTCTCACATGTCTCCAAAGGAAGCTTTTAGAGCATTGCATGTACAGTGCCTTGCACAACGAGGCACTGAACCATCAGCCGTGACTTTTAGAGCACAAACTACTGCAGTAATATTAATGAACAGGGATAAAGGGTTTCCATAGGTACCCTGAGTATTTCCAAGATATAATAGCTTTAAACTTCATAATTCCTTTAGAATTTATACTCTAATGCACCTCACATTGCTTTCAATTTACATGCAAGAAGTGTGTATAGACTTCATGTCTAGAAAGCTGAGTACTTCTTCACTCACTTCACATGTTCAAGTTGCTTTCAGACTGTGAGAATTGAAAGGAAGACATCTTTCTCAGAGGATTACAAAAGGAGATGTTTGTAATGGGGGATTTTGAATAAGTTTAAAAACAAAATCCTTCTTTATAGTAATCGTAGTTGTGCATGCACAAATGTTATCTTTTTTTGTAGTAGATTTCTAAAGTCCCAAGCACAGTGAGATCTTGGTCTGTGTATGACATTATAAAGATAATGAATCATAGCAAAAGTGTCCTTTTAAAATAATTGCATGTAATTAATGTTTGCATTCAATAATGAGGTCCAAATGAATTCTTGAAAATTAGGGAAATGCCATGCTGAATGTTTGAAGAATAAATATCTGACCCTGTCCAAAAGGAAAGAAGTAATAATATTTTTCCTTATCATAGAATCACAGAATCGCAGAATGGTAGGGAGTGAAAGGGACCTCTGGAGTTCACCTAGTCCAGCACCCCTGCTAAAGCAGGTGCCCCTAGAGCAGGTTGCACAGGAATGCATCCAGGTGTGTTTTAATATTTCCAGAGAAGGAGACTCCATAGCCTCTCCGGGCAGCCTGTTCCAGTGCTCTGTCACCAGTAAAGTAGTTCTTATCTTCAGATGGAACTGCTTGTGTTTCAGTTTGTGCCTGTTGCCCCTTGTCCTGTCATTGGGCACCACTGAGAAGAGTCTGGCCTCATCCTCTTGACATTTGCCCTTTAGATATTGATAAGCATTGATCAGATCCCGTCTCAGTCTTCTCTTCTCCAGGCTAAACAGACCTGGGTCTCTCAGCCTTTCCTCATAAGAGAGATGCTCCTGTCCCCTCATCATCTTTGTTGCCCTCCACTGGACTCTCTCCGGTAGATCCCTATCTCTCTGGAACTGGAGAGCGCAGAACTCAACACAGTACTGCAGATGTGGCCTCACCAGGGCAGAGTAGAGGGTGATGATGACCTCCCTCGACCTGCTGGCCACACTGTTCTTAATGCACCCTATGATGCCATTGGCCTTGCTGGCCACAAGGGCGCGTTGCTGGCTCATGGTGAACCTGTTGTTCACTGGCACTCCCAGGTTCTTCTCTGCAGAGCTGCTCTCCAGCTGGTCAACATCTATCCTGTACTGGTGCATGGGGTTATTCCTCCCCAGGTGCAGGACCCTACACTTGCCCTTGTTGAACTTCATCAGGTTCCTCT
>VZSC01003361.1:216527-278294 GCA_013398225.1 Steatornis caripensis | reverse complement strand
GGTGAGTCAGCCACTCCCCCCAGCTTTGTATCATCAGAAAACTTGCTGAGAGTACGCTCTGTCCCCTCATCCAAGTAAGTAATGAATATGTTGAATGGGACTGAACCCAGTAGTGACCCTGGGGAACACCACTAGTCACAGGCTTCCAACCAGACTGCGCCACTGATTGCAACCCATTGAGATCTGCTGTTCAGCCAGTTCCCAGTCCATCTCACTGTCCACTCATCTAGCCCACACTTTCTAAACTTACCTATGAGGATGTTGTGAGAATGTCAAAAGCCTTGCTGAAGTCAAAGTAGACATCTACTGGTCTTGCTTCATCTGCTCAGCCAGTTGTGCCATCATAGAAGGCTATGAGATTGGTCAAGCAGGATTTCCCCTTGGTGAACCCATGTTGACTACTCCTGATAGGCCTCTTCTCCCCCACGTGCTTTGAGATGACTTCCAGTATCATCTGTTCTATCGCCTTTCCAGGGATGGAGGCGAGACTGACTGGCCTGTAGTTTCCCGGGTCCTCCTTCTTGCCCTTTTTGAAGATTGGAGTGATGTTGACTTTCCTCCAATCCTCAGGCTTATGTTTTTCTTCTAACCGAATACAAATATCAAACTCAAATTAATATTAAAATTAATTAATAGATGTAGGAAAGAAGGGAATTGCAATACAGATACTAGCTTTGGTAGGACCAATCACTTAAGACTTGGAAAAAATAGAGAAAAAACAGCTTCATGGTGTTTTCAACGGTGAGAGACACAGCTGCATTTTGTCCATGCACAAGATCTCCATGCCAGCTGGCTTGCAAATGATAGACCTAAATAAGGGCGTCTACCTGGCTTTGATCTTTAAGTAGGCCATGCCAGGGTTTTATGTAACTCCCTCAACCATGCAGTCTGGTAGAAAGACTCTGCAAGGCAGAGGCTGAGCACTGCTATGCTGTAGTCCTTTCCTTGCCATCTGACACTGAGGTCACATTGTTCAGAGTGATTGGGGCTGCACAAGTAGGATGGAGGAGAAATTATGGTCCTTTAGAGCCTACTTATCCTGACAACAATGGAAGACACTTTTACTTCCATTTTAGCAGTGGAGAACCAAAGCACTGAGAGTCTACATATCTTAAATCTAGAGCAGGGCAGGAAACTATGCCCAGATTTATCTAGTCATAAATTTATTTTGAATCAAGTAAAAATACATAAGCCTCTTGGTACCTTATTAAAATTACTAAAAATTTTATATACTCTAATAAGAGGTTTGATTCAAAGATATGACAGTTATACAACTCATTTTCTTACAGAGCTATCTCAAAGCTATTGTGTAGCCTTGTTAATTGGTAACTGTATCTTCTAATTGATTTTTTAAAGAGATATTTTATTACAGATATTTGTTTGTGATTCACCATGAAGTAGCCTAGAAAAGAAAGGCTGAGAGCTTTTCTTTTACGTTATTGTTTAGTTTGAAGGTTGTATGAATTCAATCTATGATGATAAATTACAAGAAAATTATCTGACATAACTTCTCCAAGAAGATGACAGTTTTACAGTTTGGCTGTTCAACATCCTACCTCATCATTTAGTTTTTCTGGATGTCTATGCAGAATTAGAGGAATTTTGAACCTTGTAATAACATTAGAGATCCATTTGCCTTGCAGCATCATCTAGTCATTCAAGTTGTCTGATGGTCTGAGCTTTGTAGAAGGGAAAAGGCGCACTTCAGTGAAGTTTCCAATGCGCCCTGTTTCACCGGATTGTACTGGGTTACTGGGCCACAACTTGTTATATCACATCATGACTCATATGCCATGACAAAAATAAGTCAATAAGGATGCAAGGTACTACAACACTTAGCTCTAGCAAATGCATACAAACCAGAAAATAGAATGACATTGAAATAGACGTTGTACCTCAATTACTGTAATTTCCTTTTTAGCAACAGTTTTCACACAGCGATTCTAGGATTTTTACCCTGACAAAAGGCCATCAAGACCCAAACTGTAGTTCCAAGCAGGGGTTAAGCATCTCTCTGAAATGGGAAAGCCTGCTCTGTTTGAGCAACAATTACTCTGAAAATCAGAAGTCTGAAGAACAGTTTTCTTCCCTAGTACGGGACTGCAAGAATAATCTCTAAATTTGCATGTTACTGTTATTATGCTTCCTGTTTTACTCCATCAGGTTGCAAATACCTCAGTACTGGGTGCTGTGCAGACATAGAGAATGATGTATTATCAAATTCAGCATAAGCGACTTCAAATTTGAAAGAATGTTGGAAAGAAAGCTGAAAGTCCCAAACAGCTAAAGTCCTGATTTGGCCCAGGACAGAACCAATTTTATTTTAGTAACTTTACTTTTTAGTTAAGTATCCTCTGAGAAGCTGCACTCTTTGAAATTAACTGCATGTTTTTCAGACAGTGGCTGCTTCTAGCAGAGATAAGGCTCGATGTTTTTAGTTAGTGCTGGAACATCAGTAGGAATGGTATGCAGAAAGGCTCTTGCTTATAATTATCCCTATTGAGACCAAGGTCGATTCTTGCTTCTGCTAACTTTCTTATGCGCCAGAACTGAAAGAGCAGAGAAGTGGTCACACCTGCGACCCTGCGGTGGGGAGGAGCAGGTTGGACAGGTGACCCAAAACTGACCAAAGGGAGTATTCCATCCCATATGCATCAGTATAAAGCTGAGGGATCATGAGGGTCTTGCTCTCTTCTTCTATGGCCGGCGTCCGAGGAGGACTCTGTCTGATTCTTCTGCCTTTGATCCCGATCCGTGCATTCCTGGCTCCGGTTCCTGTCTGCTACTGAGTACAGTCTGGGACTTTCCTGGGGGGTGCCCTGCAGTGTCCGGGTGACATATTTGTGGGTGGAGGGTGGGGTGGGGGGAGTGGGAGAGGTGGCAGGTCGATATTGGTTTTGTATATATTTTATCACTATTTATTCTATTATTATTATATATTATTATTGTGGTTAGATTAAAGCTGTTTTGACTTTTCCAACCCATAAGTCTCTTCCCCTTTTCTCTTTCCCCTCCTTTGGGGAGGGAGGAGGTTATCAAAGAGCATCTGTCGTCCATGTAATAGCCAGCCTGACTTTGAACCTTGACAATTACTTTCGCTGGAAATCAACAAGAAATTAATCCAGGTTCTGATGAGGGTGTAAATTATAACATAACAAGTTCTTTACCATCAGAAGATGGTGGAGAGCTTCCCAAAGGAGGTAATGTTGTCTCTGTTTTAAAGAAAAGCAGGAGAACGATGAATTGATTTGTTCAAAATGACAGGAGATGGGTGGCCAAGGCTAGACCATGGGTAATGCCATCAGAGAGATGAATAAATACTATATTGTCTGCTCCATAGGATGCATATTCTATGACTTCTGATGAAGAAGCTTTCCAAGGAATAACAACATAGTTAACATGTACTCAAAAGTCACCTGAAGTACAAGTATGTTAAAAGTGGCTGCTTATAATTTTCTCCCTTTTATAAGTTTTTCAATGAAGATTCTTAAAAACCATTATGATATTGGTAAAAGGTCATATGCTTTTAAGAGTTTTAAGTATTGGAAGTCATCTTTTTTGGAAGAATTTTGTGCGGGTGAAATTCTCAACAGTTTTCTCAGGTTGTTTTTCCCCTCTAAATGAAAGCATTTATGTTAGAGGCAAAAGAAACATTTTCTGGGAATACTGTCCTAAAATGATTTGGTTTTTTTCTGAGAGTGGAATAGATATACAAGCCAAAAGAAACAGGAGATGATCAATCTTTTCCTACTTATCTGTCATTCTTGTTTTATGTTTCGTTGCAGTGAAAGAACACAGATAGATGATTTGCCACTATTTAAATGTGAGGTTTGTCTTGAACCCTGTCAGAATGAGTAGTAGTCAATATAAAACAGCAAAATCAACAACTATTAGGAAGGGTTCTTACAAACAGCATTAGCAAATGTCTCAGAAATTTTATCCTTTAACATGGCTAGATGGCATCTTTAGGATGTAATATAATTTATATCCAAATGCAGCTTGATGTGGAGATGTATTGATATGTTTCAAAGCAGAACAGTCAACAGATAAGTTTTCTAAGATAGACAGGTTGCTGATATAGAGTGACTGGAATAGCAACCAATATTGCGGGTACAGTTGTTTCCTGGATTAGAGGAACATACAGTCCTGTGAAGTTTCCATTACAGATTGCAGCTGGACAGAACCGGACGTTAGGAGGTTCAGTATGTGTAAATGGTATTCCTCATTATATCAGCATATATTTTCACATATTTTTAATAGGTAGATATAGAAGGAAGGTTTCTAGAAAACCTGATAATGTACACATTTGCTAATATCCGTTATACCCAATTAGGAAACGCTGCAATGGTCAAAGTGATAGGCAACCTCTATATTATGAATTCTGATGGAAGGCACAAAACATGAAAGTGTTGTTCTCTTTTGGCTGCCTGGGGGCTGTCTTAAGTGCTGGGCTTTTGATCATAGTGACAGTTTCAAAACCCTTAAGAAAACTAGAACTGAGAATAAAAAAGCTGACAGCTGTGGTTCACCTCTCTCTGTCTCTCTTTGCCTTCCTATTATCCTAAACCCTTGAAGGTCTCTGGAGAGAGATACAGCTCATAGTGCACATATGATGAAACAGTGCTCACCGTATGTCCCCTGCAAGTGCACTATATATGTCCTTTTTACTTCTGTCAGGCTGTTGAGGATACTGAAAGGCATGATCCTCAAGACATGAACACGTTACTCAAAGAAAGAAGGTGGTACAAGTTTACAGCATATGTGGTATCCTTATGTCTGCATGAATTCTGAGATCTGGTTGCTATTGAACAGTAATCAAGCAACAAGTAGTTTATAGTTTAAGTAAATTAAACTGTGAAGCCAATTAGCCTCTTTGGGGGAGAAAAAAAAGACAAGCTCCTGATAGGAACAGGGAAAGCTTAAAAACAGACTACATAAATAAAAATATAATTTTATTGTATAATAGATATTACATGTTTTAAAAATTTCATGTTATTTTTGGCCACTGGAAGAAAGGAGATAAAATTTAACCATGGTAGGTTAATAGTAAGTCTAGTCTAGATGTTGATGCTGTTGCTGTAATTATGACATTCATCATGACTCTAGCACAAATCCTTAAGTGTAGAAATACATACACTCAGATTTTATGTGCAAATACAAAAGTAGGCTTTTTACAAATGCAGCTGTGTAACTACTAATTTTGCAGGTACAGCCACTGTAACATAAGCTATTAAGATATTCTATGGAAACTCTAACGCCACCTATACAAATTCTTTATTACAATCAGCTCTGCTGAATAGCTACATGGGGAATTGTAGAAACAGTAGATGAACCATTCCATTGATAGCCTTGAAGGACATTGTTATGATCTATTGCTGAGATCATCAGTGCTGTGGCTCCTAAACTCTCTTCCCCATATACCACTTTCTAAAGTCATAGTTTATGGATGACAATGACTTATTGGCATATTTGGAAGAACCAGTGGCAGAAATTATGCTCTAGTTATGGCAGAGAAAATTTTTGAATTCCTGTACTGCAGATGAAGTGGAAGTAGAAGATAAATAAGATTTGTCTTCTGTTATAGCATCTGATAAATCTGCTTCAGCAGAATTCTAATAATGGTTGCTGATTGATAGACGGATAAATCATTGCAGGCTCCACTTAAAACAAGTTAGATTTCTCTCACTGTGGGGAAATTTTCTGTTACCTTCAAGGATTAGATCAGAATCAGACAGAACTGTGTGTGTGGTAGGTGAAGTGCACTTTTTTACTTGGTGGACTTAGACTAACATTATTCACTGAGTTTCTAAAGACAGTAACTGTGATTCCTCCAGTGTTCTCTGAATCCTTTTGTGAATGATGGGCATAATGTCAAGTTACCAGACTAAACCAAACTGAAACAACCTCCCTTTAAAAAAATTATTCAGTCTGAAATACATACTTTTTTGTCAAACAGAAAAAGAGAAAAAAGATAGAAATGTCAAAACAGAAAAAAAAAAATCAGTGCATAAAGAGTAATATAGGATGCCACGTGTAGTGTCACATGCAGTAGATACATTGGATTTTTCTACATGAATCTATGGAGGCATTTATTTGCAGAGTTTCTTTGGGGGTTTCCAGTGCAGATGTGAAAGCACTGTACAAGAGGTACAAGAATTCACTTGTTTGTTAAAGCCCAGTGCACCACCAACTGCCTTATATATTTTGGTCAGGATTGCTTCTGCTCCTGTGTTTATGCATACAAAGTAAGAAAAGTAAATAAGCATGTGTAACAGTGATATAGTGGGCAATAAAAAGATGCTTCAGGGTTCCCAAAACAATATTTTAGGGATATTCTCAATTTGAAGATGGATGTGCAAGTTTAATTAAGCCTGTTAGCTGAGAACTACAAAAAAATAAGACTGTGGAAGAGTTCAAAATTTTTAAGGTGGACAGAGAAATACAATCCTAATCCCACTAAGTCCACAATCAACATGGAAAATGACAGAGTAATTGTAAGGGCTGATCTGGCTCCTGGGTCCTCTGAGCAATAAGAGATATATTTATACTTCAAAAACATGTAATGTATCACTGTAATTTTGCATTTTACAGCCAAAAGATTTCTAAGGTTGAAACCTTAATAAACAGGTAAGTAACGGAGAAAAAATACTTCAATGCTTTACATCATCCAAGCAAGCTTTAGAGTCCTCTCTAGGAAGTAAGCCCTGTTTTGGAAGGGTACTATGTAAGTGCTTTGCATAATGATACTTCACTGAATTGGGGCTGTAGAGCTATTGCATTGAACGTGTCAAATTTGTCACCATATAGTTACCTTTAAAAGACACACAGTGACTTAAAATCCTCCTCTTTGCATTCAATGATGCTGATAAAACATTACCAACACTTAAATTACTTTAGTAGTCTCAGTGACAGAAAGCACACAAAGCAGTAAGATTCATTCTAGACTCTCACAGCTCAGTAACTGTATTCTCTAACTCAGAACCAGACAGATCACAAACGAGATACCAATTTTAAGCTCTTACCAGAATTTGAATTTGGAGCTTGATAGAGACTGTTCTAGATGTAAAATAGATATTGCATGACAGTCCAATATTTGTTACCTAAACACAGAGAATACCCAATTCAGGATCAGGTTTCAGGGTTGAGAACTGTAATGTAGCATAGAGAATTGATTTTAGTGAAGTCTATTCAGAATTGCCCTTACGGAGAGTTTGATAATAATAGGAATCGCCATATTCTGTTTTTACCACACAGCATGTTCATTAAAGCATAACACTGAAAGAACTGTCATGTATAAAAACACATAGAACCGTATTTATTAAGAATTAAAATGGTTCATTTAATTTTCTTGCTGTTTTCCTGTGCAAAAATTTAAATGGTAGTGAAAATAATGTCTGTCTTTTACAATCATGATTTTAAAAAATCCAGGAAAAAACATTGGTATGGATCAGCCTATGTGTACAGTGATTGTTTGTAGTGTAAATGGACTTCTCTTTGTGTATACAATAATGTTTCATTTAGCAACCTGTCCTGCTTAGCAGAAGCTCCTTAATTTAGCAACATAACTGCTTCAAAACACTTCTCCATGCTTTCTTTTCAAACAGCCATTTTTTTCTAGTACAGTTCTGACGACCTTGATGGGTATTATATACTGTTTCTATTGTCCTAGTGCCCTAGTTAAGGTCTGTGATAGCTTGCTGATAATTTCATTGCTGTGTTTGTAGATGATAACAATTTTGATAAGCTACTTAGAATTCTGTAGTATTTCAGATTAAATTTTTTTGCTGCATCTCCTTTGATTCTTAGCTTATTAGTTCTAATATTCAGTGACATTTCTGTCAGGTCAAAGTGAAGGCACAATAAATAAAGAATAAAGAGTTATTACTGATAAAGAGATATGACCACTCTTTATGAATTATGCTTTCTGTTACAACAGAAAGACCAATTGTATTATTTTTTCCAGGGACACTTCACGTACACATTTGCATGAAACTCCTTTATTGAAATTAACATAAAAATATGAGTTATCCACTAAAATAAATGCTAGATTACTCAGTTATTAAAGAATGTGTTCAGTGTATCTCCATGGCCCATGTGCTAGAAAAATCCATCTTGGTAAAAATATTTTGTTTTCGTGAAAATTTAGATTCGTAACTCAACAATGAATTTTTAATTCAGTAAGAGAAGTAGTCTACTAAAAATCTAGCAATGTGGCAAAGGGAAACATCTGACAAAAACAAACCCACGTTGAATCATCTGCTGAATCTTCACTTACATGTTCCTAAAGAGGGCAGCAAATGTCTGCCTATCTGGTGCTTTTCAATTCTGGTCAGCGGTGGTCACTAATGGCAGACTGATTCAGACGTTTCCTATATTCACATCTGAAATGACTTGTTATGATCTGAAAGGATTTTTCAGGGAATGGATGTAAGCCTGGTTGATTGGCTTATCTGTACAATATATAACTTTTAAAATATTAACAGAAGGAAGAGACTGCATGCTGGACTTTTCCCTTATCTTACTCCTGGTCTGGTAAAATACAGTTCAGAATAAACACAACAAAACAATCTGTGCAGTTCAGAATAAAATCTCTCATAGGTTCTTTTACATCCATATTCAATTTCCTCCTTTTTTTCTCTCCTGTAATAGTGAAAACATTGTATAAAAATAAGCATCCACCCCTCCCCAACCCAAAGATATATGGAGGGAACAAACAAACAAACAAATCTTTTGCAGTAAGGAATTGGATTTCTTACAGATCAGTAGGGGGGTTGTATAACCAATGTACATCTCCAGAAAGGCTGAGTAGAAAAAAACAGGGATGAAATTAAGACTTCCTTCTCAAAAGTTAATACACTAGGTCCAAAACGCTGCTACTTCGTAGAGAAAATCTGAAAAAATAGAAGATATATACATCATTTATTGAATATTTTACTGTTCACATTATTACTCCTCCTAAAGATGGCTTACTAACTGTCACCACCGTGAATGTGTATTCTTATGCTCACACTTGCACAAACTTATGCATGCTTTTGTGAATTTCCTTTCAACTACATTTTCCACTTGTTTGCATGAATGCTCATTACTGAAGTAGCTAGTCTTTAAGCACAGGAAAATAAGGAAGGAAAAAAATTCAACTGCCACATAAAAGCAAAGAAGTAATTAAAATTATGTATCTCTTTCTTTTTAATAGGGAGAATTAAATTAGGGTTTTTTAAACAACTCTAGGATATTTCTGATTTTTTTTCAAGTCCAGAGCGACTGTTTTAAAAATAGAATCTTGAAAATAATCACTCAACATGTTGAAGGTGTTTTAGCTTGCTTTTGCAGAATTGGAAGTCATTTCATAGAAAAAGATGGTTTGCAAGGAGAGAAGGTACAGCTGTAAGCTAAATGTCAAAGGCACGTTGTTCATTATGAATAAAATACCTTGAAATACGTATATGTTGATAAATTCTTGTAGTGCTAAAGTATTTGAGTTCTGTGCATTTGTTCAGCATGTTAGAAAACTCTCAGCCTATCCGCTTTTATTCTGCTTTCCAGTGTATTGTTATGCATCTCCTTTAAAAGCACTTGGATTTGCTGGATGTTAATTCACTTGTTACTAGTTGTCAGAAGGTTAATATTAAAACTACATATCCTATCTGAAATACTCTGAGCAGGACTAAATTCAGACTTAAAGCAGGTCACTTGGGGCCTTGTCCAGCTGAGGTTTCAGAATCTGCAGGAGTGGATAATTTACAACCTGTCTGTGTAACTCACTCCAGTGTTTAAACACTCTCATGGGGAAGAATGGTATGTACGTCCATCTGGAATTTTCTTTGTCCTACTTCATATCTGTTTCCCCTTCTTCTTCCACTGTACACCTCCCAGAAGAGTCATCTATGTCTTCTCAATAACTCCTTTTCATACACTAGCACATCTACAGGAGGAGTTGAGTAGGAAAATATTTTCAAGCCGTTATCTACCAGGATTGCAAAGTCTCATTCTGCATAGTTGCCACATAGTCAGCTGGGCCCAAAGCTGTGCTGATGTATGAAGGCACTCTCCCGTTGTGACGGGACATTGCATTTGTTGAGCTTCATGAAATAATTGTCTGCCCATTCCATCATTTGAGTGTGATGATATTCAAGTATTTACAGAGCAAGGAGAAATGTACTGTCCATAAGCATGATGAACAGAAAGAGATCATGGCCTAAACTGTAGCAAGAGACATCTAAGTTAGAAGTTGGGGACACAAATCAGGACATAATGAGGGTAAAGCAACAAAACTGGTTGCTTCAAAAGACTGCGGAATCCCTGTCATTAGAGATTGTTTCTAATGGATTAGGCCAAAAAAAAGGAAAGAGTTAGGGCTGGATGCACCTGTCTTGGGATAAAGGGATTCAGTAAAGGGAAGCAGAGATGACATCGCTTCAAGCACAGGTGGTTTTGTAAATGGGCCTTAAGAATGTGCCATCAGGTTGATTCCCCAAATGATGGAAAACTTCAGATTTCTTTATACCACACAATTCTTCAAGGGTTAGTTTCCGATAAACGTAACTCTAAAAGAAAAGCATGTATTTTGTTTATGCGGAGAAGTAAAGAGTCCCATTTTCTAGTAACTAGATTAAAGTTATCAACAGAACCTAACTTAGAGGCAAATGGAATTTAGTCCTGTTTGTTAAAAATTGAAATTGTTTTGTATTCCTCCTATATTTTTTAATTCAAAGAACAATTGCTCCTGATATTTCCTTCAATATTTTTGAATTCTCAGTCAGTAGCTAAATAAATGTAAACAATTACAATGCTTGTGTTGCTACTGCAACTAATTATAACATCAAATTCCTTCTGTGAATGGAATTTTAATGTTCTTGGTGGCATTTTGTCAGCAATTTCCCTGCTGTTTAAAAGATCAGTGTCTAATGGGATTAAGGTGGATAATCAAATCTAAAACTGGAATCAGGGTATGAGGTTTGGATGCCTGGGGAGTACTTCCTTACTGAATATGAATGAAAGATGTTCAGTTCTTACAGAGGAGAAAAGTAAGTAGAAGGCCATACTTTCACACTATGGTGTTACCTCAGACTTCTGGGCAAGAAACGTGGATTTCTTTTCTGATAGTTGGACCATTAGATGACATGAAAAATAAATACAGCTCATCATCCAATGCCTGGGATTGAAATAATTTTTCAAGGAATTTCATAGTATATTATATTATTCAGAGGATGTTACAATGTGGTTTTGCCTACAAAATTTAGTGCATCATCGAACCAGCTGCTGTATTCTAAAAAATCTTAAGCTTTACTTGTGAACATACAGTACTGTTGGCAATGATTTTAATTCTCCCATCTCAGACACAATTCTGGGCTCTGTGCATGTCTTTGTGTGTGCAGGTGAGAGAGCTGTGGTGACAGATTATGCCTGGTATTAGGTGATGATTACTTCCTGCATGTGAACTGCATGTGGGAGCTATGAAATTTACTTTGTAAACTGTAAAAAATAAGTGGTAGTAACTTATTTCCATACAAGAGTTTTATCTATGCAAGTTGAAATAAGAAAAAGAGGAAAAAATAAGCATAGCTAGCAAACTCCTGTCAAGTGATATCAGATCTGCTTTGAGTGCTGTATGTAAGCTGGAACGTGGAAGACAGAAGGAAGATAGATGTTGTAGAAGAGCCTATGCATCAGGAAATTGTCTTGTGTGTTTGGTTTGGTATGGTCTATGGGTATAACATCTGTACAATCTCTACCACCCTCACTCCCTTGCTTTGCTGTTTTATCCGAGGCAAATAATTTTCTTCCATCAGAAATAAAAGGATAATAATGTTTATTTAGATGATTGTTATCATAGTGTTTGACACAATTATTGAATGAAAGACCATATGACACATCTGTGGAAAAGACTTGAGCTGAATGTTTATGCTCTATAGATAAAATGAGCAGCAGATAGATGTCATCTGTAGTTTCCATGGAGAGAAACGTATATAACACATGTTCACCATTGCTTAAATGTGTATGTTCCAGAATATTTTCTAATTTATTCAATGCCATTTTCTTATTTTATATACTAGGAATTGTTCTGCAGCAGTACAGAGGCCATCTTCCCAAAGGTAATAATTTTAATATAATGATGTCTAAAGCTATACTAACATATAGCAGCGCACATCCTGGCAGTAGTAGATCTGTAAATGACTGTGAAAATGAATCTAATTTAGGTTTAAACTGCAAATAAATGCTGACTTTTTAATATATTTTGTCAGGCTGTTTCACAACTGGCTAAATTCCAGTCTTAGAGCAGGGCAATTTCATGTATTTCAATTTCAGTGTATTTATTCTTAACTGCTAGCTGATTTTTCTTTCACAACTGTTTAATAGTTATATAACTCCTGTAAAGCAATAACTTTATGCTTGTTATGCATTCCTGTAAGTCAATAGAGTGTAAGACCTTATATATTTGTTACTCTATTAAACTTGTATCTAAATATTCTCTAGAGGCACTTTAAAAAATATCTTTAACAAACTGGCAACAACCTGTAAACGGGGCACATTCTGATTATGTGTACTGCACTTGGCTGATATATTTCCTATATATTTAATATATTTCAATTAATTCCTTTTCACCTGAAATGATGCAATAATTAAGTTTCATTTTACTGAAGAATACATTTGTATTCCCTATTTAGTGACATTTGTATTGAACAGTTTTCTACTGATGTTTTTCCTTGATCAAACTTCCTGGCAATGGCTTGTAAACATACATCCAAATTCAAGTCCTGTTGAAATTCATGGGAGTTTTCCAGGTGCCTCTGTGGCAGCAAGGTAATATTCTTAGCACAAACGACTTTACTCTGTTCCTGTTTTAGAATTCTCTTTGTGAAGCTATCCCCGTTCCAAAGCAGACAGTCTCACATTCATGTTTTCTTGTCTGGAAGACAACATTTAGCAATGAGGAAATACTTTTTTTTTTTTTTCTGTGGAAAGAACTACTGATCTTAAATTCTTTTATGTGAAAGTATGTATTCCAATGCTAATAATAAAGTTGCTTCCCATGTTTCTCATTTTAACTTTTGAAATTTTGATTTTAAGAAAACTTTGGTTAATCATGTGATTTTAAGACCTTCATCTGAACAGATCAGCAGGCATATTACTAATTAAGAAGTGATATTTACAGATGTAATTCAGATGTAATTTCTGACACTGAAGCCTAAAACACTGAATAATTGCAGAAAAAAATGTTTTAGGCTTTACATACTTAGTAACTTAGATGAGGGCCTGATTTCTGCAAATTAGGAGAAACTATACTAATACCCTCAGACTGTTGTATGTGCTCGTAAGACATGTCATGAAACATAATTTCCACAAGAATAGTTTACTGAGGCAGGGTAAAGGGAGGATGAAATCAATAACAGAAATGGCAGCTGTTAGTATTTAAAATTGTAAGGATACACACATATGTAATGTAAGATGGACTAGGTCTTAAAGCAGGAAGAGCTGAGTAGAAAAGTTATTGCTGTCAATTTAGAAATCACAACTTACATGTACATGCTACAGGTTTTGGATAAGGAGTACTGCTCTCTGGTAAAAAAGGTTTTGCTTAATGACTTCTCTGGGTTTATACTGATGTATATTGTCTGACGATATGACCCACTGCCTCCAGACTTGTCCTTCCCCAAGCACGGGTGAGGCAATAAGTACAAAAGGACTCATTCTACACCTCGTATTGTTTAGCATGTTCTTATACACACAAAGGCAGGGAATTAAAAATACAGATTAAAATGGTCTTGCAGGAGCTGGACATCCAGGCCTTGAAAGACTGTAAAGGTGCCGTGACCTGAAAGCTCAGACAGTCATAGTCAGGTCTGTCACTAGAAGAAGCTGAAATCTCAAGACCAGAAATATCAAGTCAATTATCCCTTACAGCAATGCTCTTCAGCTTTCTGTTGGTCATCCCAGTATCACATGTGTATGGTAGTAATTCAAAACACCACGTGCCTTGTCCTATCTGTTCTGCATTTTCCGATGCAGCACATTATATGCAGTATCCTTTGGGTACCTGTTTGGATAGAGTATAACCATGCTGTAGTCATGGTTTCTGTGGATATTCCCCTGCTGATGTACACAAGACAATTGATGACAACTGTATTATTGTGCCTTTTACTGGTGATATTACTGATTGAACAATCTTTTTCAGTTGTTCATCTCCCCCATTTTCCTAGTCGTTTTGCTGCCCTTCTCACCCATTCCTGCTTTGCATACCAGCTGAGTGATCTCTGATTGCCGATTAACTCTGGTGAGTCTTCCGAAACATGAGTAATTTGCACAACTTTGAATGTCATGTGTTCAGATTCCAAGTTATGATGATGATTGCACATTTAGTTTAAAAATGTTTTGCACCCATTTTTGTTGCTTATTTAAGTCCTATAAAAATAAGAAAATTTGAAATGCAGCTCTTCTCTACTGCTTTTGATTGACTGAGCCCCCTGAGGCATAATTGTCTCCAAAGGGCTTAATGAGATGACAAATTGTTCAGCCTTAAGCTTGTAGAAGACATGTTGTGAACATCAGCACTGCACCCATAGTTAAGAGCTGTAGAAGTGACAACATTTACCATCTGTACAAATAAACAATTTATTGAAACAGTGCAGGTAACAAGACATTGTAAGTAGCTCTTCTTTCATTTCTTCCCCGTTTAATGCTGGTTGCAAGATTCCACCTGTCCATTTGTCCAACAGAAAGTATGACACAGGCCCTGTGTCCTTTTCAGGAAGATGGTTAATGACAGTTCTTAGCTATCCCCATTTCATAAACTCAGTTCCTTGTTTGCTTTGTGACTGACAAGTCTGCTGCTTTCGTCAAGATAGATGACAATGTGGAAAGTCTCAACAGCTAAGTGTGATCCTTTCTTTGCTTTCTTGAAGGCTGCAACACCAAAGATAAGACTGCAAGTACAAGTGAGGGACCATTGATGTTTATTCCTCTACAGAACCTGTCAAAAAGAGTAAGACAAGTGCCAAATTCTCCAACATTAGCCACCCAAGGGGTTGACCAGGGTTAAAAGCATAGTCTTCATAATGTTAATAAGAGGTACTATTATTAGGGCCATTCATAATGAGAATATACCACTCTAGAAAACAGACTAAACCAGCAGTTCATTGTGATGACTGAAAAAGCAGACATCAGCTGAAAGTGAATCCTAGTTCTCAGCATGATCCAAGTTGAGGCCGGTACTGGCCAAGAGCAAATATACAATGAAGCAATCAGAATCACTGTACACAGATCTGTAGCATTGTATTCCCTTTGGTAACACCACTTAAATATAGTAACAGATTTTGCTGATTCTTATGTTTCTTTCTTACTTGGCTACAAAAATAAATTCTAAAGTGTGGTTCATAAAATGCTTAGACATGGCTTATGTGGTTGACATGCTGGGGGGAAGGGGCGCCTTCCAGAGGGACCATGACAGGCTTGAGAAGTGGGCCTGTGCAGACCACATCAAGTTTGACAAGCCCAAGTGCAAGGTCCTGCACATGGGTCAGGGCAATCCCAAGCACAGATACAGGCTGGGCGGGGAATGGATTGAGAGCAGCCCTAAGGAGAAAGACTTAGGGGTGTTGGTGGATGAGAAGCTCAACATGAGTAGGCAATGTGTGCTTGCAGACCAGAAAACGAACCGTATCCTGGGTTGTATCAGAGGAAGCATGACGAGAAGGTTGAGGAGGGTGATTCTACTCCTCTGCTGTGCTCTCTTGAGACCCTGCAGTCTGAATGCAGTACTGGGGCCCCCAGCATAAGAAGGACATGGACCTGTTGGAGTGGGTCCAGAGAAAGGCCATGAAGATGAACAGGAGACTTGAGCACCTCTCCTATGGGGACAGGCTGAGAGAGTTGGGGTTGTACAGCCCAGAGAAGAGAAGGCTCTGGGGAGATCTCATAGCAGCCTTCCAGCACCTGAAGGGGCCTACAAAAGAGGTGGAGAGGGAGATTTTAGAAGGGCCTGTAGTGACAGGACAAGGGATAATTGTTTCAAACTGAAAGAGCATAGATTTAGATTAGATATTAGGAAGAAATTCCTTAACTGTGAGGGTGGCAAGACACTAGAACAAGTTGCCCAGAGAAGTTGTGTGTGTCCCCTCCCTGGAAGTGTTCAAGGCCAGACTGGATGGGGCTTTGAGCAACCTGTGGTGGAAGGTGTTCCTGCCCATGGCAGGGGGGGTTGGAACTGGATGGTCTTTAAGGTCCCTTCCAACCCAAACCATTCTATGATTCTATGATCATGCTATGTATCGATTGCCCTATCAGTACAGTGCAAGGGAGTCATTAACAACATTCACTATCCTTGTCACTCCAAGGCTATATTATTGTATATCAGTGACAGACAAATAACAAAACAGTGCACCAGGATATACTAACACTACAGATTCTAATAATAGATCTTCATGAAGATCTTTAGATTGAAGGATTTACCAGGTGTAATTTTAAGGTGCACATCCTTCAAATCTCCCCTAGAGTGATTGGTAACGTCCTTTAGATGATAACATACTTCTGTGAAACTAATTCCTGCTCCTTTTTCCTATCAACCTCTCCTCCCATCCAAGAATGTGAAAAAGAGGTAGAATTTGAAGTATAACGTCTTGGTGAAATATATTCTTTATATACTGGTTGAGCTTCTATATAACAAAAATATCATTTTATAAGGAAGAGCTTCAATTTCATTTACAGAAGATACATATTCTTAGGACATCCATGGCAGCACAAATTTGACTTAACTTCCTGTCTGCTTCGTTTTTAATTTTTTGTACATTCCACTAGGCTACAAATCCCACAGGATAGAATTTTTTTTCCTTTGGAGAAATGTAATTTAGAGAAAAAATATCATACTGTCTTTTTTTAATTAAATGTAGTTTATCAGAAAGCATTTCTGAAACCTAAGTAGTGGGGACCTTTGTTGACCTTTAGTAATATTTTCTAATCTTCAATAAGAGTTCATTTTACACAAGTGGAAAGTAGAGTACTCTGCTGTACTAAAACTACTGATCTGGGGAAAAAAACCATATTTGTTCAAAATTCACAGGAATCCCCAGCAAACTACACTCAGTGGGCCAAATGCTGCTGTCACTTACACCTCTAAGTACACAAAACTGCTTCACTGAAAATCCTTTGATTCCGTACACAACTGTATAAGGAAAAGGCTTACTTTGGCCAAAGGCTCTATATCCAGTTTAAAGTATTATATAGTAACATTTGCAGCTCAGTATTTATATGAAAAAAAACAAGGGCAAGGATTATCTGCAAATAGAAAAAATTCCTTTTACTTTTATGAACTAATATCAATAAGTGCAGCACTGAAAGAATTGATTCCTTCCACAATTGACTGCAATTTCAGTCTGTGCCATGGCCTGTTTCACCTTTGTTGCACAATATAAACTGACCCCAGCTGTACTTCTTCATCACTATTGGATTTGCTGTCTGCATTGGTTTTGTCAGGTTTTCTCATTGGTCCATTTGGTCTTGAAGAAAACTTTGTTTTCTCTCCCTGGATTGTTTGGTGACAGAAGTTCTGTCTAAAAATTTTCCTGTCTTGCCTATCTGTGCTTTTGTTACAATTTTCCTTGCCCCTTTGTACACTTTCCTCTCCAAGGCTCTACCTGACAGTTGCTGATCTTCTAGCTGTGTTATGCTGAGCATCCTGGTAAGCTGCGAGTACTTCTCCTTAGAGGGTTGCTAGAGTCAGTTTTCGAAGACTTAAGAATCTCCTCTCAGTACATGCGTGGCTGCCACTTCTTCATTCAAAGGTGCTGGAGTATGCTTCTGTGCTATTCAAATGTGTTAGCCATGACCCAGGATTTTACCCATGTCATATCTGACAGTTTAACATCAAACTCCCTTGTGAAAGTTATTCAGATAACAATTACTATGAAAAGCAGAGTGAAACTTCCCAAAGGACTATATCACAACTCAAACTCTTGAAAACTAGATCCATTTGTGCTGTGGCAAATATCAGGGAATTTTTGAGTAACACAAGAGGAATTACCAACTCCATATCTTGAAACTAGTCCTGAGATCCTGAATGTAACTTGAGAGCTGAAGAACCTTGTATTTTGTAAAATGTGAATACTTCGAAAAGGATTGTGAAAACTGCATATGAAATAACGTTGTAAGCTAAACTTAATTTGGAGATGGTCAGAACAGAGAATCTACAATGCAGATAATTAAAAAAGAGATTTAATTTCCCATAGTGCCTGCACAGCAAAAGCATATCTGTGACTTACCAGGTCCTGTGGAGGATAGTGATCCCTTTTTCATGTGCTTTTCCCTGCTTCTCTTCTTCTATGCACTTTACCCTGTAATATGAAAAAATTATTGGATTTGTTTCCTGCAAAACCTCTAAAGATCTGAACAAGGAATAGGTCATCTAACAACTGTCATTTCAGTTTACAGACTAACTATGTGCTCATGATCTTACACAGAAATTCTGAACTAGCTGTTTCATCTTCAGCTCTCCTGAGACTTGGCTTATAGCAAGAATGTTGCCTTTGCAGTAATCCTAAACTCTACTTGGTTTGGGCTTTCTTCAAACATCATCTGCTTTAGCAATAATCTGTGGAGTTTTAATTTACTTTTTTAGTGTCAACTTGATATTGATATTACTATTCAATTTTCTTTTTTCTATATTAAGATAAATAGTGAAATGCAACTCTTTATTTATCAATTATATGGGTATAAAACTAAGAAACCTTTTGATCCTTGGTGCTCTCTCAAGCAAGGGGAACATAGTCACTTCTTAAGAATGTATAATCTAAGAAAATATAATCCATAATCTTTTCTGGTGGAAGCTGTGAAAGGGATGTTTGAGATGAATAACACTACAATAGAGCACATTGGGAGAGACCAAGTTCTTGATTTTCTCTTTTTCCTCTGTTAACTTAAGAATCAGAATATTTTGATTTGTTTGAATGTCAAACACATCTTGATTAACTGTCTGTAAATGCAATTTTTAAAATACTCAGTATTATATATACTCAGTTTACTAATGACCTTAGCTTTTATTCTTGTTGCAGATTTTAAGGTTATCTACTAGTCTTTTGCACATTTCTGATACATGTTTGAGTATTACATATAGTTAAGTTACAGTTGAGCATTTGTGTTTTAATACATGCTTGTCAAAAGGAAACAAAACCATAATATCACTGTTACAGCATCTTCACAGCAAAGTTTTACTGAACCTGTTTCCTGATTTTTTGATGCAGCTATCCATAGCATAAGTTAATAGGACAATCGAGGTGTGAAAAATAAAAATGGGTGGTTAGGTACAAATTCTTCTAATTCTGACCATGCCATGGGCTTGTGTGATTCATAGCTTAAAGCCCCTGCAGCAGAACTGGCTACAGGTAGTGGATGAACCTATTTTTTGTGACAAGACAGTAATGCCATGGGCTCAGAAGACGTCACAAGAAATTCTGTAGACTTCAAGTGGAATAGGGAGTACCTAGCTCACCTAGAAAGCAGGCCTATTATATGTTGGGTACCTAAAAGCTACAGTATCCAAAAATTATGATTGTTTTTGAAAAGTTGCCATCTATTGCCCCATGCATGAATAAAAGATTACTATGTATTACTGTGAGTGCTCTGACACCTTGGTCAAGTTTATGAAGAATGTTTTGATCATATGAATAGGATAGAAGAATACATGGAAATAATTATAATCAACAGTGCAACTCTTATGACTAGCTGGTTTTTTTCATTCTAATAGCCTGTATTTTGTTTTCTCTGATGTCTCCCAGAATTAGTTTACTTAAAAGGTATTTTTCTTCCAGTCCTTTATCTTTATTCTTAGGTGGTTGGAGTTTATAACACTAATTTAGCCTCTCTTTCTCATGTTTTTCTCTAGTTTTTCATCTTATTTTAGTAGTAACAAATTTTCCTCAGGAACGAAGCTTTAATGTCTTTTAACAATGTATCATTTACAGAAGAGTGTTCTGGTTGTAGCATATCCACTTCTGGTTTAATTAGACTGCTGCTCTTCTAGGTTCCTTTCATCTTTCAAAATATATCCTATCATTCTCTATTTTGCTCTTGCACTTCTATCTGGTTTCTAATTTTCATGGGCGTTGAAGAGCTTCCCCACTTTTAATGTTCTTTGGCTTCAGAGAGCTTGTATGCTAGCTCACAGATAACAAATGCTGGTTACAAACGCATGCGATCAGCAAGCTCAGCTATTTGTTTTTCTGTAGAACAAAAGAAAAAAGAAACAGACATCAGGAATAAAGGAGAGGTTCTTTACAATAAAGGAGAGCGAGAGAGTTTGAATAAATTGAATTATTTATTTGGTAGTCCACTCATATCTACCCTAACATAAACTTTATCATGTTTCTTTAACCCTGGAGGGTAGTCATATGCTATAACATTAATGAGTTTTCCACATTTTGAATGTGCTTTGAGCACAGTGTTTATGCTAATCTCCCAAATGTCTGTTGATCACCATCTTCATTTTCTTAGGAACATCCAGAGTCACACTTTCCCTCTCTTTCATGGTCAAGATGAAGCATCTGCTGCCTGCCACCTTCATTATCATCATAAAGAATGAGAGTTTAAAAGCTAGAAGGCTAGGGAAAGTGTGCAGCAAGAAAGATAACTGTCCTGGAAAAGTGGCAACCCATTTTCATGCATTTTTTTTCTGAGCTATCTTTTCTTCTCTCTCCCTGCCTTTTCTTTTTCTTTCACAGAATCAGCTTTCACAGGAGTATTGTGTGACTGACCAGTGCACGACAAATAGATTGTTTGTCCTTTTGTTTGTTTGTTGAAAATGAGAACTATTATTCCATCTTCATTTTTTTTTTGAAAGAACAGAGCTCTTCAAGGAAGGTGGAAGACCAAGTCATTTTTAGGTTCTGAGTCTTCCAAATTCCAGTTCTCTGTGATCTAGGTGAAAAATTAGGTCGTACTCATTTCAGAGATTCTTAGCATTTCTTAAAGTATTGATGGTTTTACTTCACAGATGGGAGGCAGCTGGCTAAAGAAAGGTTAATACCCTCTGAGTAGTGGAAAATATAAATCTACTCATTCACACGACGCTCTGTTAATCAATGGCTCATATTCAGTTGAAGGCAATTTGCTCTAAACCTGTAAGTTTTATGGCAGATTAAGCAAGGTTTAACACTCAGAGAACCACATTTGTTTACTTATTTCAAAATTACTGACAAATAATCTGAGATTAATCTCTACCTCTTTTTTTTTTTGTCTTTATTATTGACACAATTCTAAGTTAGTGAATTAAAACTAGCAAATCTGGACAGCTGTGTTTGATCTTTGGTCAGTGAATCCAAGTTGTCCAGTTAAAACCAGTGTTTCACTGCATTTTGTACAAAAATTAAGTAGGAGATTATTTAGTAATGAATATTTTCTAGGGGAGAAAAAAAAAGACAGAAAAGTGGAAGCAGTCCCTGCCTCACAGAAAAGGAATTGAAGCAGAGATGCAATGATTTACCCAGTTACTCATCGATTAGCAAGAGCATGCAGCAACATCTTGCATCTCAGTGGGCTCCTCCATACAGGGCCATTTTTACAGAACTATTCATGGCACATTGAAAGAAGACAAAAATCTAAAAAATGTGGAAGGCACAGTTTTTCCAAGGCTTTGGAGAAAGGCAAATGTGTCCCAACATTCTTTCTTACTTCTGTTCTCTGTAATTGTGGAATGAATTCTACATTATTTTCTGTATTTCGTAACACTTAAAATTATATTTTACTACAGGCTTTCCTCCCCTCTTTCATGCACAATTATAGAAAATAATTTCTTAAAATACTTTATGAAAAATTTCCATCAGTTTCAATAATCCTTTCATAAATGCAACATAACAGCAATTTGCTTCTGATAAAAGACACACGATAAGATGATTCTATGATTGTTGCTTTCCAAATGCAGTCTGTTTCCAACTATAAATGGCTACCTGAATTAAGGTGATTGCTGTCCCTGGATTGCAATTTTAATGAGAAACTGTCATACTGTTTTTTTACATGAGCTAGGTATAAACAAATCCCTTCACGTTCATCTTTGAATTATTGATAGTAGCACTTTGCACAGCTTTTAAAAATCACTCTATAAAACAGTGAATCTTATACAATTCACTCTCATTTGTGCTATAAGTTTTCAGAGGAATTGAAAATGATTTATTTTTTTAAAAAAAGAAAAAACCCAGACAACACTAGTATCATTTCATCTGATTAAGTGAAAGTTAATAATTGGAATCAACGTTGTTTCTGAAGTCCTAATGAGTAGATTACAACTGAGTAGGAATATGCCATTATCTAATATTGCTTAAATATGTTGCACATATTTTCTTCAATATTTGGAGGCTAGATGATCCTTTCAGCAGTGCTATGCCAATTTACAATGGTAGAACACAGAAAACTTCTTACTGTACGTGCTACGTACTAACTTCATTACAATTCTAATTTGGCTACTCATGATTCAGGAACACTGCCTCAAGTAAACAACTCAAGGTGAAGTACAGGCTAAAAGGACTTCAGCTACTGCCATTGGTACTGCTTAGTTCAGTGTATTTGCCTGAGGTTTCCGAATGTTTGACATGTACAAGTCTCAAAAATGTGGTGACTCCACATATGTGAGCAATGTGTTCAAATGTAGTAAATCCAAGATAATACGTGCGGTTCACATATTTATTTTCTGTCCAGAAAGAAATATAGGGGCTCTACATAGCTATACATCCTTCCTTGCTTTTATTATATTAAAAAAAAATCCAAGAAGAAATATCATAATTTGGAAATCAATGCCCAATATTGTTATATCTAAGGAACTGTATTTGTCCTATTTTAAAGTGAAGATAAAGTAGATTATTTTGATAAATTTTAGTGATTTCAATAAATTTTAATCCTTTCATGATATCTGCAATTATTATGAAGATGATGTACAGAAGCATAAGGACTATATGCAAAATTCTTAGTAAGTCTATTTTTGAGATTGATTGATGTTTTATTTGTATGGAGAGTCTAGAATTGAACAAAAAAGAGCTACCTATTAGGTCATCCAGTGTATCTCATTAGGAAAAGGTCATTGACTGCTGGTATTTTCTAAGTGCCTGATTTTCAATGAATATAGATATATTTAGAAAACTTTACATTTTCTGCTGTATATTCTCATATGCCTACTGAAATAGTTTACCTCACAACATTCAGTACAGTGTTTTATCTGTTTTTCCCCTTTAGCATAACTTCAAATTAAACATTATCAGAGTAACAGAGAAAAAGGATGTAAGAGGAAGCTTAGTGACCTAGAAAGTATTTTGAATTGTAACAATCTTTCTATAACAATAAGAAAAACAAGCATTGTACAGCCTGATCTTCACCCATTTTGCAGTCAGTAGAAAACTTAATTTTGGTGGGAAAGGATCGGTTCCATTATGCCAGTGTATTTCAGCTAGCTCATTAGAACAGGTAGTGATGACTCTGCAATCTCTGGTTTTCATAAACTCACTGAAGAATGATTGGAAATGAAGGAAAATTCCAGAAATTTACACAAATCCTATTGCGGTATAACACTCTGTGTATAGAAATTTAAATTCTGTGGGAGTTAGAAAAAATATGGAATCATTTTACTGATCTAATATGCAGAAATTGTACATTGCATTTACACAAGAATATACATGTTTGTCAAAAAATAACAAAAGCTTTGAAAAAAGGATAAAACGAGGTGTTAGAAAGTTTATCAGAAAACTGATAATGGATTAAAATTTAATGAATTATTTTCTGGCATTTTTTTCTAAACCACTTTTCCTTATTTTGATTTCATTTCCATCATAATCTTAATCATATTTCTACTTGAGATAATATTGAAATACTTGCATAACAGTGCATGCAAAATGGTAGGAAAGTTATTTTAAGGACTAGAGTCCTCTTCACTGGGCCATGCGAACAAGTTGGTCAGCTATTCTACTTGTCTTATTTCTATATAATTTCTATATAATGCCATGTAAATGTGACAGGTTTAATCTTTTCAGTCAAAAGTCAAATTTGTGGTGGTCAGTGTTTACTTCTAGGGTTTTGAATCCTCATACTGAAAAATAAACTGGACCTCCTGCTACCCAAGTTGAACAATTAAGCCCCTGACTTATGCCAGACACTGCTATGGCCATGGCTAAACTACATTTTTTAACATATACTCTGTATTCTAAGCACATCTCTCAGCTGAAGGCCTGTGAGACCACAAAACATTGTTCATCTGTAGATCCTAACAGAGTTTGAGGAATTTAATTCTGCTAATCACGGAGCTGTTTGACTCTACCAGGGCTGAAAACTCCCAAAGGAAGTGCTGAAGCTGTAGTTCTATGCTGAAAATTCTGACAGTTTCAGACTTTACTTGCTTTTAGGATTAAATGGCAACTTGGAAATTTTACATTTATGTCATCTAATTAGAGTGCTTTAGTTATTTAATTATGATTTAGTTATTAGGGGAAAATGAAAGGAGGGAGGAAGCAGGGAGAAGGACTTTTTCTAGGGACCTCTGATAGATTACAAGCTTTGCAAAATAAAGTATAAATGTATTTCTACACTTCACAATGTGACCATCCCTAAGGGAAAAGTGCTTACAAAAAGTGCGTACATCAAAGAACTGTGTATACTCTAGAATGCTTTTCCCTGCTCTCACAAATGCCACTGGAGTGTGAGCCTCTATGTTTTCTTCTCACTCTTTCTTTCCCCTTTTATTTCTGTCAATTCTTTCTACCTTCATATTTGTCTTTATGCTTCCCTTTTCTGCCTACTTGAGTATTTATGTTTCTTTACAAGCTCAGTGACTGAAATATGAATGCAAGGTATCTTTTGTGATGTTCCGAAATAACCATAATTGCTCTTGCAGATAGAACCATGGCAGTCCTAGCCTCATGTATAGAGTGACTAGATCTGATAAGTGCACTGTTCATAACCCACAAATCCAATTGGAATAAGCAGAAGCAGCTAATTAGCTCATCTTGAGTTAAGAAACAATTTTATTTCCTCCTGCCTAAATCTTTGTAAAATGCAAAATGATAAGCAGGCTTACTGGCACTGGTGCTTCAATCCATTGATCTCTTGTTAAAGGCTGTGAAAACAAAATTAATGGAAGCGCAGAAGGGCACAAAGTGAAACAGGTTACTATTTCATGAGTAGCTATATGCAGTGGAGAGTTTTGCTGATTTCTGACTTCTGGGAGATTCAGAAGGGTAAGCTCAAGGACAAAAATACAATCAAAATCCCACCAAACAAGCAATGCACTACAGCAAATGTCAAAGTTCTGATGCAGCAGAAAAATCAATCTAAAAATCACACCAAAAATACACAACAAAAATATGTCAGAACTTTTGTACAGAGCATAGGCATTTCAGCTCAGAGCTTGCAACCAGGGGCATTTTAGGATTCATCTCTTGAATGACAAGAGACTATAATCTTGCAAATGGTTTTGATAGGGAGCAGTACATATCTGAACTGTCCCAACAACTCAACAGGGACTGAATTGTTACTGAGATAAAGATTCAGCCCTTTTTCCACTGCTGTGAGGGAGAGGGTAAAGGGTGTAGTCCTTATTGTCTTTACAGAGTAAAAGTTGCCATAGAGCATGATGAATAATTTCTTGTACTAGGACTGAGCCTAACACTGAGCAGCGAAGTTTGTTTTTATAATACTGAGCTGAAAACACCTCATTTTGCAGCAGTGTGCTAGTCACCCACACTGCACACCCTTCTTTCTGAATGAGCTGAACAGTTCCCTTGAATGAAAAATTGTCAACTGTATTTTATCTTACCAAACCCTGCATTTCAAATGTCAATACATAGAGCTAGGTGCAGTTCTCAGCACGGCCCAGCCCAGCAGCTCAACCTCCAGCCCCACTACAGGGAGACTAGACATCACCAGCAGCAAGGAGTGGCTGCAATTCTGTGCTGTAGATAAAAGGCAGATGGTAACCTGGTAGTTCTGTGTGGCATGTGAGCGTGTTCATCAGCTGCAAGATGTGCATGATGCAGTCAGACTGGGGGCTGAAGGTGTAGTCTGTTTGCCAAAGCCCAAGGAACAATTGAAAGGTTCTTGTGCCATGGTTTGCTTCTGCCAAAATACAAAATGCTGTTACTGTTGCTAGGAGGTACAGCATGGAGTATATTCTCAGGATATACTGAAATGAGAAGGTTGATCCACATGTATAAATCAGATTGGTCTTACTTGCAACACCCTCCTAAAGTTTCTTGTATTGGTTCTGCTAAAGTGCATGCTGCTTTGCTCTGTAGGCACAGTTGTTGTTAAATTACAAAGCAACATAATTTCATGGTAATTGTGCTTCCATTCCAATGTAATTATTAAAGATCATTGATTCCAAGGATTTTCTCTAGGAAAAAAAAACTACCTCTGGCTTGATGACTTTTGACAAATTGATAACATTCATTTGATAAAACATAAACCTTCTGAAAACAGTGGATTGTACGACTAGAATGAAAATGGAATCAGTAAATCAGTCAAGCTTATTAGCACAGCAGAAAACAAACAAATCTTTACAACCTAAACCGAATCCAATTAAATCCAGCAACCAGTCTACGTGATTTAGCTTGACAATCTTAATTGCAATATACTAGTCTTAATTTTGGTTTCTTACTCTGTCGTGCTACCTGAGATCCCTTACACAGTCAAGAGTGCCACATTGATCAAATAAATTTAAAATACTTCAGATACACAGAGGCCACTCCTGACATAAACTAATAATGTAAATATGGACCAGCAAAGGAAACACACAGATGTAGTAAATGTCTGAAAGCATATTGATTCTCCAGTACATTAATACTTTACTCTGAAGAATTATTGTCAAAGAATGAGTCACAGAAAAAAATGTAAGATTTATTTTTCACTGTTGTCATTTACAATATTTTTAAAAAGTGATTCACCTATTTTTGATTTATTACATTTTAATTTAACATACTTAAGTCCAAAGCATGGGATCTTCTCAGAGGATATTACAAGCCAACTGATCACAGCGGTATTTGGTATAGAAAATGTAGCAAAATATTTGTATACACATATACATGTATCTAGAAACATATATACATAAAAGACAGAAAGGCAATAAAAACTTATATAATTATAAAGAGGTGTTTAGATACTAGAGGCAAAGAAGGTATTTTTGGAAAGTAGTCAATGGAAGACTTGCCTAGAAGAGGAAGTTCACATGTATTAGTTTATAGATTGGCACAAAAAGAAAAACACAGATAAAGGCTGTGTATGTCATCGGAGTTTATATCTGTCAGTTTGGTTGTGCTTCTTCCTTAGTAAATTAACTTAAAATGATTGATTGTATGAAGTTACTGTGGACTGCCCTTTGCAAAGATTTAATGAAAACTGCTAAGATTCACACCTTACATCATTGCCATTTTCTCATGGAAAAAGATCCCATGCTGCATTGCATTTAATAGAAACAATGTGAATGGTGGTTTTGAAGAAAACATAGTTATCTAGTAAAAGTGCAAATGCAAAAGATGTTGTGATATGTCAAAAACTTCCTTGAGAACTCAGAGGGTTCAAGTGTTGTCCTCAAAGTCTTACTGCATTGCAGAAATCCTTCCTGATGACCAGCACTGACTGAAGATACTTCTTCATCATTTGATTTCTGTAAAACTACATCTCCATATGGCTGAAATTGTTGCCATACTTTGGAGAGGCTGGGTGCTTGCTGAAGGACTCCAGTGCTCCAGTTTCTAAATTCTCCACACAACTATTTAGGAAATAATTTCTTGCAATTCCTTTACCTTAAAGTCTCATCTAAGATTAAAAATCAAAAAGAAAAAAAATCTAACAAAAACTAAGAATGTTAAAACCAGGAATGACCACTGAAAAAACCAGAAATGTATTTTGCTTTATCTATTTTTGTGAGATAAAATTGGAAAAAATTTTTTCTTCCCTTCCCTTGTCTGTTTCCATTGGACCTACAATTGACTTAAAGGCTTCTATATACAGGCACAGTGTGTATCTAGGGCTACACATCCAGAGCAGACTGCTTCTTTGGTAGAACACACAGCTTTTGAACAATTCTGGAGTCTTTTTAGATACCAAGACTCTCACTGAAATGTTTTCCTTAGTATTCAGATGTTACTCAGATGTAATCCAGTGTAATTCAGATGTTTTAACTGAGCAGGGTGGCAAGAAGAAGTCTTTGTTTTCATCGTTGGCTGAGCTGATCCTATGGCTCTCCAGGGCTGAAAGGTGGAAGTCTTGCTCCCCTGCAGCCCCTAGCCACTGCCTCTGGCTGTGATCCCAGTCTGCCGCTCAGAGTGTGTCCTTCCATGAGCTGACTGAACTCAGCTTCTTAATCCAGGGTAGCTGGCACAAAGGAAGGAGTCAGACTTGTTACAGCAGGGAGAACATGGTAGGTTTGCTCACCCTGCCTTGTCAGCCTAACAGCCCACTGAGTTGGAAAAAGGAAGTACCTCCTTATGTTAGGTGCCACCTTCTGTGCTTGGCTGACCTGCTCACAAAGAGGAGTCCTTCCTCACTTCAGTGACCAATGTCGAGACTTCATGAAAGAGGCAACATAGAGCCCTGAGGGAAAGTTGTACATACGGCTTTTTCTGACTTTGTGCACGACATTCTCAGATACCGGCAATTCCTAACCCTTCTCCTGTAAGTCTTCCTTTCCCTCGTGTTTTAGCTTTTCCTTATCTGAAAAGACCTACTCAGCCTTTTAACCTGCTGAACTTTATAGTCCTCAATCATCTGCTCTACTGTAAGAATGAGTCAAAAGAAGTTATTCACAGTCTCTGACAGCTTGCTGTAGGGCACAGCCTCAAGATTATATACAAGTAAAGGTGCTGATTCTATAAACTCTGTACAGTAATACTAAAGTTATAGCGTACATTAATTGTCTCGGGCTGCAGAAATAACGTAAAAGAGTTAGAATTTTTCCTATAATTTTTTTGAAAATATTTTTTGACTGCAAATGAGAATAGCAGTGCTTCATACTGATATTAGTGTATATTTGTATGTTGCCTCTCTATTTAGCAAGTTTAAGGCTGTCGGATCAAATAATCATGTCAGTTTAGGATTTAAAAACAAGTCAGCAATAGTTATAATATTTTCTATAATGTGGAATTATAGCTTTTTGCTGGCATTTCATTAAATTATTTATTCTACTTGTAACCTGTTGGTTACTTAATACATAGACAATATAGTTTAATATACTTTGAACATATGATAGTGAAGGTTGTACACTTAATTAGAAACCACAGAATATGAGAGGAAAAAAATACCTAGAAAATATTTTTCACCTGCCAAATACTATGAAATGCAATCATCTAAATGACTTTCAAAAATAATAGTTTTAGACACAATTATAATATTAATTCTATCTTCCACACTATATGTTCCCTGTTCAAAACCTTGAATATTTTTTTAAATGGGAACTACATTTCTGAAATGTAATAGGACATATTCGGGCTAGTGAACTCTACCCTAGATCAGTATTTCTTACTGTATCATTTGACAGATATTTTGAGTGATGGCTGATGCTGAAGGCCTCGTTACCAAGGATCTTGGGAGAAGGTGGTATACCATTATTGGTATTTCTGCCAGTGAAAGAGACTCTGTTCCATTATATAAGGTGAAATTTGATCAGAATAAAGACAAGATAGAAATATTTGCAATTTCAATTATAATGATAAAAAATATGGTTAGATCAAAACCAACAGTAAGTAGTACCTTGCTATTAACTTGTGATGTTTGCCCATTTGTTTGTCTAAACTTTCTATTCCAACTGAAGTTTCAGTATTTTGAATTTTGTATCGATTCAGGACTGAACTGAAATATAAAAACAATTGGAATAGTCTCATGGAATATCATCATGGCTGACAAAAATCTTTTTTTCAGTGAGGTCAACTTAACCTGATGAGTATCAGTCCTGATTTGCTCCATTACTCCAAGAACAATCAAAGGAACCTAATACAACTCCTGTAAACTCAAAACTAGAGACAGTTCATCTGGCTGAATGTGTAGATGTCTGCCTGTACAGTGAGCAAGGCACTGCAGGCTTGATACTCTTCCCTAAAGTAGCACTATCTTCTCGACCTTCTTTACAACACTCTGTTTGCTTTCCATCCAAGACCCACATTTCCTTCCTCACTGTGAGGATTGTGATCTGGTTTCCTGAAGTCCAGGTCTCTCCAGTACCTAACAGCCTCTGCTGTCAGGATTAATCGTTAGTTACAGCCCAGTGCTTTGGTTCCCCCTTTAATGCTCATTTCTGTCATAATCTTGACTGCAGAGTCAAAGAGAAGGTAACAAATCCCGAACTTAAATCACTTTATCCCCTAAATAAGGGGGTTCTAGACTGCTTTGGGTGATTTTTTTTTTTGGTAGGAGCTGTTCACTATTTATCTGATTTAATAATAGCTGTCAAGGAAAGTGTTTCCTAAGACCAGTGCATTGCAGATTGTCCAATTTTCCAGTTATCAGTGCTAAATTAAATGAATTGAATAAGTAAGTTAATGATACTACATAGCCGTCTTCAATTCATAGTTTCTCTTTCTCTTATTTGATGAACAGTAATGCAGTTTTCCTGTGGCTATTCACAAATCTTTGCACATTTTACAAGGAAAATAACGAGGAATGTCTTAATTGCTGGCTAGGTTTTACATATGAGATTACACCTTCTCATGGGCCTCCTGTAGATTTGCTCCTGTTTTGGTGGTCTATCCCGCAGTTCAGGGTTCCTGTACTAGATAACATAACAAACCATGTTCTTTCTCAGCTGAAGAAGCTGAGAAAGTGTGGGCAGAATATAATGACTCATATCTGACGGATGATAAAAATGAACTCTTGAAATAAAACTGATCTCTATTAGAGGCAATCCGGCTCAGTGCTGAACCTGAATGTGTGCTATGAACATTGTGTCCATCTGCATCTTCAAATGTGGCTGTCAAGAAAGCATATGAACCCAACCAGATTAAGATTTGAAAAAACACCAAAGTCATACAATATTTCAGTTTCTCTGATGGCACTAAGCGAAAATGGAGTTCTGCTAGTTACACCTTCTTGACAGTCTTGAGCCTCGCAAAGACCATAGCAAATAGGATAAAAAAGATTTTTAGCCAGTGATCCTTACTTTTTCTTATGGATGTGATAAACATCTTTTTAGTTATTGGATGAACTGATAATGATGGCTACATTGAGAATGGGGATTATTGATCAGCTTATTTGTTCATTTTGTGATGGTGCCGAAACAAATACTCACATTGGTTTGGACAGTTTACTTTTAATATCCTGAACTGGGTTCCCCTGGGGGGTTCAACACTTAGAACGAACACAGTTCCTTGCTGGGTCCTAACAGATATCCTGAATTAATGAAGGAATCTCCAGTGCAACTCAGCAAACACCACTCTTATAACAGCACCTAGTTATCTGTATTGCTAGGTCAGACCAAATCACGGTAATGGATCTTCTGGATGTTATCCAGACCCTGTACCTGGTGGCAGTAAATAAGGTACACGTAGTGGTATGCCCCATCACATGACTTATCAGAACTCCATGGATGGACAGAAATGGAGTCACTGATTTGGTATAATCGCGTATCAGTTATTATTCCATGATTCTATAACCTTTCTCACTTATCAGATAGTATTATCTAATATTTTGGGATAACTTTGGTTTGCCTGGAATATTTGTAGTACAGAGTGAGTGATACTGGAAAAAATGATAGTCCCTCCCATGGTGTGAATGCTCAGAAATTCAGTAATAGAGTCATCATCATCATCAGTGAAAAGGTTGTATTGATCCCAGGAAGGATATTAGTATTCACCCATTTTGCTCCTGAAAGATGCTGTCCTAGAACCACCAAATAATATTTTGGTTTTATTTTTATAAGAAATAAAATCCAATCTGCATTCTGAGTTTCAGGCAGCAGCTTGCAAATATTATAATATCTTTTTTATTTACAGATGCTGTAGGTAATAGGCACTTCAAGTTTACTAAAGTGCATGATTGCTTTTTAAACTAAGCTTTTTCCTATAATAATGCATTGTAAATAAATTGTTGTACTGTAAAACATCACCACTCTCTGACAAGCCTCTAAAGTCCTTAAAAGCACTCACTCTTATTTGGCTTTTAAAAAACTAGCTATTAATATTTACATTTGTGACTGTGCACAAATACACAAAATCATTGTAAAAGCCAGAGGTTTAAGTGCCTGCCCTTCCATTCACCAGGTCGGAAAGAACTCTTAGATCTGTCTCAGAGGATTTCTTGCTATTACAAATATGAAACTAGGATGTTAAAATGAAAAAGAACCAAATTTAATAATAATAATAAAAAATACTTGCAAGGGACAGAGCTCAACTTGATGGCTCCAGAGAGTGGAAGGAGATTATGTTAAAGCATAAATGGAGTTTTAACATTTTTAAATCCAGAAGGTCTAATCTAATCTAATCTAATCCTTTTCAATCCAATTTTTTAATGCAGCCTAGACATCAGATTAAAGCTTGCACTTTTCTTTTATAGGCCATTGCAAACAGAATCAGCATCTGTGCTGCCTTTCTAATATTCAACATATCAAAAGGGATTTTAAATGAATCAAAACTGTAATTATGAGAAGCAAACAAAAGAAAACCTATAATGCAGATACCAAACATGTTATTTTTACTTTAAAGTGGACAAAATTGTAATTGTTTTTGGTAAAGACACCTTTTTTGTTAAATTAAGTAACTGGAAAAATAAAAAGAAGACTCTGTTCCTGAGCTCTCATAACACTATGAATGCAATAGTTACACAGGAAGAGGCTTTTTGTGCAGTAATTCCCCCCTTTTTTTTAAGTTATTTGATGCCAACAACTCTGAAAAATCACCAGTTTGAATGTTATCTGCTGAGTTTTCTAAGACTGATGCTAATGAAATATGTTAATAATTAAACAGCAAGCTTTCTTTGCATTGTTTTTCTGGTTTATAGATGCTGCTGCATTATTGTATGTTTTGAATTTCAAGAGAATCTTAAGCCCTTGCAAAGTGCGAAATAGACTACTCAATATTACCATGTCCCATAGTAAATACAGCATCTCTTCTGCCTAAGATATTGAGGTTCTAAGATACTAAGTACTAAGATATTGAGGCTCTTGCTTGCCTGCTGCGCCAGTCATGTGGTAAACACATTGCTTCACATTGCTTATGTTACAAATCTGTCTTGAGTCATGCTTCTTTTAACACACTTGTTTCTCCAGAGCAATCTGCAATATTCTATGAGAACTTTTCATTTAGATTCACAAGTTCTTAGATGTTGGGGTAAAAAAGTTAAAACACTGATAGAAAGCTGACCACCATGAATATATATATTAGAATATATTTATTAAAACACTCAGACCTGGGCTCTGCTCCTGGTAAAGTCTATGACAAAAGTCACTGTGGGATTGTCTCCAGCAGGAAGTCAATTAAGTTAGCAGTGAATATTTTGAGAATTCCACCTATAAGCTGTAGAATTTTCCTACTGTTTCGAGATTTGTGGACCCCCTCAAAAAATTCTAGTGGCAAGACAGAATCTTTCAGAAATGCTATGCATGTGAATGTGAATTTATTTTTCTTACACATGTTTAATAGATCTTCTACACATAATTTGGGGCTCCTTCTACAGTCAAAAAAGTCTACTTGATTGGAATCCAGTGAGTGGAATCCAGAAGTCCACTGAAAACAAGCAGAAAACCTCTAGACTTTTTGTTACCTTTATGATAGCATTTTTATTTCATTGACAATATCTCAGACCAGCTTTGTTTAAAGCAACATCAATGAGCTGTGATGGACAGAATCATGGGAACATTTTGTGTTACTCTGAATTAGTAGTTACTCAAAAACACTGAGCACTGATATCGACTCCAAGTGTAGATAAAGATGTATGAATGAACAGGTTCACAAGGGCCTGAGTGGTCTGAACATACACATAAATAGCTTTAAATCTTAAAATAAGAATAATAAGATTACTGTTTAAAAACATCCAAACCAAAAACCCCACAAGCCCAGTTTGGCACGTTGTAAAGCATTTGCTTTTACAAAGAGCACAAATTTTGATGGCTTAGAATAGTACATTGGACACAAGAACTCTTTTTACGTCAAAATTTAAGATAATCAAGAATGATTAAAATACTCTTTGAGTCACCACAAACTCTTGCTCTAAAGAAAAACCTGAAATGAACCTTCAGTGTCTAATTCTGAACCCAGTCAGGATCAGCCTGATAACTACCCACAGGATTGCCTAGTTCAGGATCCAGTTATCCTTTCTGCCTTTTGTATAGCGCCCTATAATTAATCAAGTTGAGGATCAAATAAGCAGTATACAAGATAAAATAAATGCTGAGCAATGTTTAGAAATGCTGATGTAGCAATTAATCAGAATGTACCAATTTCCCATCCTTTTTTTTCTGCATAAGGAGAAATGCAGATGAGCAGAATTTAACTCACACTTACAGTCTGAGAGAAAAGCTTTCATATCACTTCCAAAATCTCAGGGGTTCTCTTCAGGTTCTCTCCAGAGAGGACGTATTTACTCAACGATGTCAAGTGGAGTTCTAAGATTATTTCGTGTGGGACCACTCTCTACTGTGTTCCCATGAGCAGTGTGCACCTACCTAGACAGTTGAACATCCATCCAGCTATTCTTAATGCTAAGTTATTCTAACCCTGATATTTCTGGGTGCATGAGGACACTTACAGCAAATGCATCTTTTAAACCTTCCTGTAGTTCAGTCCATTTCTACAATGAATGACAAAATGTCAGTATATCCCATGTATGAATGCCAAAATGTCAGTGCAGTTTGTTTAGTGACAGATAGGAAAAGCAGGGGACCCTTTCTGTTATTCAATATTATGAGTGATTTTCTCACTTTGGCAGCCCATTATGACTCTGTGCTGTCCTTTTGGAGGTGTTGCTTTAATGGATGCTACCAAGTGACACGAAGGAGAGAGAATAGGGCTAGGAAATAATAGGAGCTTTGGAATAAGTGGTATCTAGCTCTTAAGAGAAGCCAAATTCTTGGAAGGATTTTGGCAAAAAGTCTTTTATGGTCTCATGTGTCTTTCTTTTTTCTTTCTCCTCCTCGTTCCATATGCTTTCCATAAACTTTACAATTATTTTGAGATGGAGTTAACAAGAAGACTCACTTAAAGAAATAACTCACTGCTGATAAGGGTAGCACAGAGGTTTGATTGCATGTGATTGGTGATAGCCATGCAGTAATAAAAGTGAAGAACAGAGAAAATCCTACCCCATCTCTGCTGTGGAGCTTAAACAACACAGCAGTCCTATTGCTGAAAGGGATTTCTTTTTTTTTTTTTTGGCAAAAATGTCTTGGCTTTGTTTCAGCTGTCCGTGTAACAGCCTACTGTAGATGTGACAAAGGTATAAGGTATAAAGAGAAGAACAAGTTCAAAACCCCTAATGCAACCATGTCATTTATCTCCACCTTTCTCTGCAGCGTGTTAAAGACAGTACTTTAGCTACCTATATAGTAACTACTGCAGAAGTACTTTATCATTTGGCAATGAATTATCCTTCATGTCTTTCCTCTCCTTAAACATTCCCTGCAGCACCAATTTTGCTATCTGGGCTAACAGCTAAAACCTGCCAGATACAATGTTCCAAAAAAAAAAAAAAATTGAACATATATATGTTTCTCTGACTTTTCTTCCAAGCTTTGTGCTAGACGCTGTTTTCAATGTTTTTATTATGTGCTAAGTACACTTATGAATAGAGCTAGGATAATTCATTACTAGAAGTTTTTTACTAGTAGCTGAAAAATGCAAACATATTCCCATAAAAAGAGTCTGAACTTGTGCCAAGTTAGTTGAGTTGTTTCAGCCAAAAAAAACCTTGCAAAAAAGAACAAAATTCCTCTTCCCTTCCCCAGTACATTCTAGACTAGCATCAGTGGAATCGCAGCAGTTTAAAAGCAGACATATAAAGCAGGCATAGCAGAATATCATCACTTTGGCAAGCTCTGAATGCACACACCTAAGCTAGGGGAACTGAGAAAGCTTCCCATGTCTCACTCCAGATGTTTGCACACTGGCCGCATTAAAACTCCTTTCTGGAAGGAGTGTATGCACACTGCAACCTGCTGTAACTGGAAGAAAACCTGAGTAAACAAGGAAACAGACTTTAATGCATTTGAACTCTCCCTCTGGTTGGGGGAGCCAAAGGACTAACAGTTTGAACTGCAACTGGGAATATAAATCCATTTTATAGTTTAGCAAAAAGGAGGATGCTGTAGTACTATCATAGAACTAACAGCTATGACTAACCAAGCTTCTCAAAAGCCAACTAAAATGCAGACTTACCTGTTCCAGCTTATGCACTATGTTTTTTTGCTAACACACTTCTAAAAACAGTACAAATAAACTCTAAAACATTTTAGTTCATATGTGTGAAAACACACTGGTCAGATACTATAAGAAAAAGAGAGGATATATTTAAAAAGTGCAGCAGTTTAGATTATACATTCAAATTATCAAAATAAAATTCACTTAATATTTTGAGGATTCCCTAACATTGGATTAGTGGATGTATGTGTGTTAAAACTGCCTGGGAGAGGAGGCAAGACCTGGATGTATTTAGACCCTTCTATCAGGTAAAGTAACAAAGACCAGTTTGTACTTATTCAACATTACCTTATGCAGAGGCACAGCAGCCTCTGAGTTAAAGGAGTGTAAACTCTCATAGTTGATAACTAGTTTATCTGTACCTTTTCTTCTTTTCATGTGAATAAATGGCTGCACGGGATACTGGGTAACAGTGCATCCAGATATTAATATTACATAGTGACTGTTTCTTTGTAAGTTGGTCTTTCTGCTTCCAGAATTATTCTAGACCACACTATCAACTGCGGAAATAAATAGGACTCCGTTGACTTGAAATAATCATGACACATTCAGTCCAAATATTCCCCTGACCAGTGAACATTTTATGTTTGCATGTCTGGGCTTACAAGGCCTTGCGTGTATCATGGTTGGGATCTGCCTAGATATCTATTTATTCATAAAAAATCTTCTTTCATATACTAGAAACTACTGACATTGGAACATGAGTAATTAAAGCCTTAATTTTCCTTTTTCCCATTCCTTTTTGGGGGCAACACATGATCCTTCCATTTGCATTGCCCTTAATGTACACACTATTTCACAATGCCTTCTTTTAGGCCACGTGTTTTTGGGCATAAGCAGAACTGCAAACTAAGTTTCTTCCATTAAAATAGAATATTAAGGCTTCATTCCATTAAAAAATATATATCTGAAATATTCCTGATCGCTTTTTGCTTTTGCATACTAGTGTAGTCAAGTGCATGATATAAGCCTAAACAATTAAATAATTAATGAAAGGCAAACTTCACTGATGGATGCAAGGGGAAAGAGAAAGTTTTCAATTTACCACTTTGTGCTATCTTCCCCCCCCCACCGCTTCTGACTTTCTGTTGACATTGTTGTTGCTTATCTTTTCCAGCCTCCCACACATATTGATTACCTCTCAAGCTGATGCCCTCTGTTCTCCCTTGACTTGCTGTTTTATCTGGCTCTGTATCACTTGTGCATTTTTAGTTACTTCTGTTTGTACACATGGGCCAAATTTATCCTTGGTTTACTGCCAAGGAGTTACATAAAGTATAAATTTGACCCTCTCAATCTTCCTTACTGCTTCTGAATTCAAGTTTCCAAACACAGATTAAGACTGGTTCCCCATGATGAAGTATTTATAGCTCAGGGCCTGACCCTGTGCACAGAGAGAAACACCAGGCCTCTAATCAAAGCCACAGCTTCTTCACAAGCACACGCACACGATTTTAGGTCTGTGTCAGACTTCCTCACTCTCTGTCCCTTCATCTCTACTTTTTCTTCAACTGACAGGGAAAAGGGTACCAAAAGCTGCTGCAAGACTAATAAACATATGTCTGTGTAGCATGTTCACCTACATGAGATGTGGCTTAAATGAACTTCACAAAATTAAACTCAGATGTAGAAGGAGATTAGAAATTGTGCAAATCTCAATATTTACCATGATTCCTTAACCACTCTATTTAAACTCATCACTGCAAATCATGATCCTTTGACATTTTCATGTTTTCATCCTATGCCACAGAGTCCAACCCTTGCATATACGTTATCCAACATGCAAACAGAAAAACATATTTTTGGTATTTATTATTCTTACACACCGTCTTATTTAATTTTATTTGTTGTAATATATTCTCTTAATTTTCACTTTTGAAAGGATGAAGATGATGATTCATTGCTTAAAAACACAGAATTATGAAACTCATTTAAAATTGATCAGTTCTAAGTGATTTCTTTTAAAAAGAGGGAAGAGAAACAACAAAACAGACATTTCTTATATTTTAAATACCTTGTTTTTTTCAAGTAATCTTATTTCAATAAAAATATTCTACTGTTGGTATTTAACATTGAAGAATTCCTTCTGCCATCTTTACTGTTTTCTTGCTGTAAAGTGTGTCATTTACCAGCTGTGACATGCATCTACCTACAACTATCTCCCATCACATCTTTCACAAATGTATATCTTAATTTAAGGTGATATCTAATTTATAAATGTACCCTAAGACATTTCAGTAGTAGCGCTCAGATAAGATCCTAGAATCAGAGATTCTGAATCTCTTGTACCTGCTGAGCACATACGGAAGTATTGAGAATTAAAAAGTCATGAAGACAGTGGATAAGGTGAAAGTAGAATGATTTCATTCACCAAATCCCATGATGATTGAACTAGGGGGCAATTTATGAAACTCGTAGGAGATCAATATAAAGCAGATGATAAAATATCTCTTTATAGAGCTGCCTGTGAAGTTCTGGAAATTGCTGCCACAGGGATTGTGCAGCTGGCGTTACTAGCAGGTCCATAAAAGGTTTAGACAAATTAAGCAGATCCTCAAAAGGACAATAAAGAGGCTAATCAGGGCCATATTGCCTAATATTTAGGATACTAGGAATTATGGGAGGAATGGCACTTGGCAATGGTGAGGCTTGCATACTTACCCAGAGTATCATCCTGTATTGTCACCGTCAGACTGAATACTGGACTAGAAGAGTGTTCACTGGTCTGACCCAGCAGGGTGTTTTTCTTCTTTACAAACTTCGCACTCCAGGGTCTTTTCCATATGCGTGACATCTATCCTCAGCTACAGCCCTCATGTTAGTGCCAGGTAAGCCCAAGATTAGTCTTCCTGTCTAGCCTTGCTTGTAGTGCCAGTTAGTCTGAGACTAACCTGTGATAGGTTGTCCTGTCTAAGGCTGATAATCTCACAGCATCTGGAAGCATTAGGGATACATCGTGACAAACGAGAGCCAAACGTGAACTGCCACATCTGCACGTGCTCGCATGTTTAGGCATGTTCTGAGGGCTTCATTTCAAACTACCTCCACTTCCATACTCATGATCTTCTGAAAGCCTCAACCCTTTGTGAATGTAGGGCTGCTTTGAATACTAAACACATTTTAGCTGCAGATTTATGTCCTCAGACAAACATAGAGATTGCTGCTGGTCAATGTGTACTTACACAAATTTATATCAGACTATTGACAATATCTGCTACAGAAGATAAAACCCTGCACTTCCACTCTTTGCCCACAGACTGTTACACTTACACTGCTGAGCACATAGCTTTTGGTATGTATTACTACTGTGCTGTGTGTGTACTTCCAAAGCTGACTTGAAGTCTTCTTTGTGACCTTGTGCTCTTGAGCTGTCTGTATGCTACCGAGTCCTCCAGCATAAGTTTGAGGAGGAGAATGTCCCCAGGTGACTGCTGAGGACTATACCAGGTTCCAGTGACAGTTCAGCAGTGCCCTGTTTCTCCTGGGAGTTATGCAGAACCTCTGTGGCAGCTTTACATGGAGATGGGTCTTCTGTGACTACCTGGGAAGTGTCAAATCCAAGTAACGCCCATGTCTTGGGTCACAATGTAGCATAAATGACTGAATATAATTTATTTTTAAAGTGCAGTTCTTATTGTTTTATATGCAGGAAATATTATAACCCTTGTCATCAGAAGTGACACAGTTTGCTCAGTTTCGCGCTCACAGTACAGGAAAAAGCTACTCAATTTAAAAGCACCTGCAGCAACAATTTTCAAATGAGATGTACTTATTAATATATTTTCCTATATAATTTTGCCTCCAGTGTTTCATCCATTTTCCTTTACCTTCTTCTGTCTTTAGAAAAGACTGGAAAAAAAGGTCAGACTTTTTCCTGGTTGCACATCTTCCTCTGCCAAACTTTTGCATGTGGATTTCCCTTCCAGATAATAACAAACTACTTCATTCCAGTTTATTGTGGTGGGAAAGAAATAGCAAAAATTTTTAATCAGTTCACCAATAAACTAGCAGATACTGTGCAGTAAATCCATGCAGTTGTTTTATATAGTTGCTTTGTCTCTGAATATGATAGAAAGGTAACAACATTAAGAAATACAACATTAAGAAATCAGAGTAAAAGTTGTAAAAACTTAAGTATCACTTCTGTTTTAATTAGCATATACAACATAACATTGAGAACAGCTTGTTAATGACAATATTTTTAAAGATGTGGAGCCTTCCTCATCCTATTGCTGTGGCGTTCACTGTGATGTAATTATTCATTTTCATTTGTTTTTCCTGAAGTAATTGATATAAACCAATTTTCTCACGGTAATTATAAATATCACACATTTTATATATACTGTTACATTGGGATTTGCATGTATTTTCAACTTTTTAATGTAAAGTTGGAAAATTAGGTTACACACGGGTGAAAAATTTGACTAAGAAATTTACATAATTCTTTCTGCAGTCATTGAGAAACATATCTTCTCTGCCTAACAGACATAGGCAGATAATAGAAAACATCTTTTAAAAACATCTCTAATCATACCATGCAATAATCTAAAGAAGATGGTGCATTCGCGATGTGAAAACCCACAAGTGATGATTCCTTAATTTCTCTAGGAGATTTATTATCATCATAAAACACTTAAGTGGCAGAAATCTTTCTTCATATTTAACTTACGTTTCCCCTTTTTAAAACATTATTTTATTACACCACTGTATAACTTTGATTTGTTGTACTATACGCTTTCAATTATACTTCAAGTCCTTTTTATCAACTGCTGTGAGAATCTGACTTTTATGGTGTTTGTGAAATCTCTTGCTACCTAGAGCAGTTCGGGAGCTAACAATAATCAAAAAATCTAGACAAGAAACAGAATTTATTGAAAGCATTACATTCTGATACACAGTGTAATAAATTATATACTGCATATACTACTGGTATAGTAATTATATGTTGAATGTAGCCTGCAAAGAAGGAAGGCAGTTTGGAGACGATATATAGAAAGCTGATGGGTTTGGTTTCCCATATTCAAGTGAAATTTCGCTGTTATTTTCCAGGCAGGTGTGATTTTCATTAGTTTCGAAAGTAATTTAATAAAGATATTAAATGAATATATCAGTAATTGCATGAGAAACACAAGATCTGAAACCTTGAATGTTTTGCAGATTTCTCTCTTTAACCAATGGGGATCAGAAAGTTGATATTTTTTGTTAAAATTCTTCTTGCTGACAGGTGAGGTTCTCATAATTGTTGCCAGTAAGCACTTGGAATTTACATCATGCTTCACAAACAAGATCCCTCAAGCTGTCCCGTTTTTAGAGCAAAGAACTGGAGCAGAGGGATGCAGAGTCTCACCTGTGATCATGGAGCCTTTCAGGTTTCTGACCTTAAAATTAGATAGCTTTCCACTTTTAGCCTAATGCTCCATCATTACAGAGAGGAATGAGGGTATTTGTAACATGGAAAAGTACACAGAAACATAAGCATCATTAATAGAGCCTTGATCTGGAGAATAGAGTTCTGATATGAAGCATTTACATTGTGCAAATGTCCTCCTTGGGATCTCATGTGGCTGATCACTAAAGAACAAATAGGAGAGCAGTTTGACATGACTTGGGGTTTGCTTTGTTGTTGCATACTGTTTTCTTGTCAAACATACTATGTGGTCATGAAACTAGGCTGTGTTTTCAAAAGTGAAAAAAGTGATATTTTACAAATTTACCCCCACCATAATACTTTCAACATGCATGATGCACATAGAACCTACCTCTGGGAGTAAAGTAAACTTGAACCTATTCTCTTTCATTCCCTTAGCCACTCTAAAGGTTGAGTGTGAATATAGTATTCTGCTTATATGCTGCATATGTTATGTAAACTTGAGCTCAAGTGGGTGACCTGTGCAATGGTGTGGAACTTGGTCCAAGAATATGTAATAAACTTCTAAATTTGTCAGGTTTCCCTCAACAGATACGTATCGTATCTTGATGTTTCTCACAGAACTCAGATTCTTGCCTGAAGTTGCAAGCTGAAAGTCATACCGGCAAAGCAATGTGAATACCAATGGTATCAATAAGTCAAGCACTGGAGGTTGTCTGCTAGCCGTTCAAACTTACTTGTTTTCTTCTGTACAACACACACGGTTTGATAGTGTTCTTTCAACTCATGCAATAAAAGGATTTTGTCAGTTATGTTCTTTGATGTACAAGTTTACCACTGTACAATCTTATATAAGGAAATCAGCTACCAGTTTATTTCAAAAAGCTGAACTTACCCTCATTTTGTGTGAAATATTCTGGAAGAGTGCAATGGAATACTCCATAGTCAAAGGAGGTGTTTTCTTAAAGCCTACATGAAAAGAACTATGGAGATTAAAATCATCAGTCCTGCATTGAGTATTATCAATCCTGTACTTCTAAATAGCAATAAACCTTGTCTGGAATTCACATTCAGGCCCGTATGACGCGAAATTTTACATTTAGAATTGATGGTACTAGAAACCCCATGAATAATCACCATTAGATATTGACCAAACACTTAGGTTCTTTTGAAATCAATTTGTCTGGAGAGATTGATATACCCCTGGGCCACATTAAACAGAATATAAAAATTGGCCTCCATCTGGTTTTGTACATACGCTAAAACCAAATCAAGATGGGGGGATGAAGAATTTCTAAAAAATCTTGAGATGAGATGTAAGGGTTTGCTTAGGCTCAACTGCTTTTCATAGCTCACCTGAGAATTTCTGGGGCTAATTCTAAGGGTAACAGTTTGAATGCAGCTTTCTTTTTAACATATGGAATGTCTCAGGTGCAATTAATTTTGTTTGCAATTATGCTAATTGAGGTGCCTAAGATCCTCATATCTGAATATCATTGGATGGCCATGAGCCTTAAATTACGTATTTTCATGCTTCTCCCTTATGTGCACATCTACTTATATTCAACTCTGTTTGTCTCTCTGTCATTTGAAAATCTAATTTCTGAGATTTCTGTGGACTTCTGGGTCACTCAGAAAGCCACAGTCTGAGCCATATTTAGAGGCCCAATGCTCTGCTTAATAAAAAACTGTAAGACAGAAATGGCAGAAATACCTGTGGAATGGTGAAAGCATCCGAAAATTACAGGTTGCACAGCATTTCAGGGAAGAAGAGACCAAAAGTTCAAAGGCACAAATTCTTATCAGCTCACACAGAAACATCAAGAGAAGAGGAAGGGAGGGAATTTTTGGAGCACTTGTGGTGACATGAGTAGTGTATATCTAAAAAGAAACCATCAGACTTCTCCAATTATTTTAAACTTCGGATACATCTCTGAGCCTCCTGCTGGCAGAAGTGACATCTTCATATTAATTAAAATTAATTTGTGCTTGTGAAGGATAATTAATGAACTCATGCTTAGTCCAAATGCTAAAGCATAAGTGCCATTTTGGGTGTGTTGGCTCCTTAAGCCTCACTGAACCCCTACAGCATGGCCCTAGACCTGGCTGAGTGCCCTGCCTGGGGCTGCTGTGGGATAAGGGGAGGGTGGGCCCCTGGTGGCGATGGTCAGGGTGGGGAAGGCTCAGTGGTGACCTCTGGACTCTGCTGAGGGTACCTGGGAGGCAGCGGGACCTTAGCAGAAATCCAGTCTCCCAGAAGGATTACTTTCTCCACCCAGACTGTTCCTGGCCATCTGGCTTTATTGCCCTTCAAGTCAGCACTGTGCTTCCCTTCATGCTCTGCTAATTCTTCTGCATGATGTGCAGTTGTCTAGGGATCCTCACATATTACTTGACTGTCCAGACTGGTCACTCATCCCACAAAATCTTAAGAAAAATATGACTGCTTTGCATACTCCCTTAGCTGTAGAAAACTCCTCAGCAGTGGCACAGGAATTCACAAGAGGACAGTGAGAAACTCTGTGCAGGATAAATACTGTTATCCTTACGTTATCTGATGGCTACCTGCGGTAGAGAGAGGCTAAGCAATTTATTGGTATCGTGGTTCCACAACGTGGATGATTCTAGTGTGCCTGGCACCAGAGATAGTCAAAGGAATATAAGAGATTGAGCTCGGACAGGCTTCTTCTGCTGGTATGCACTCATTAAACAGCTATTCTGACCCTGAAGCATCAGACACTGCTTGTACACCTTTCTGTTCTGTCGTCCTCCCCCTATCTCAAATGATTATGACCCTTGGTAGAGTGAATCATCGTACATCAGGCCCGCTCCCAAAGGGCGGCAGCTGAGATTTCTAAGCTTCCCTGCTTGGTGTCATCATTTCCTTCTCAGTTCAGAAAGCCCCACCAGATACAGCTGGTCAGACATGGACTGGTGGTGCAGAAGAGAAGCAATAGCACTTTGTATGAAGGTTTCACCCATGACATGTTGTTGTAAGGAAGAAATGTCAGAGACTGGCATTTCTGACCCCCTAACCTTGAGATAGGAGAGCTTTCCTAATGGAGAAGTGGTGGTCTTCTTTTGCACCTCCACATAGGGCAAATCAGAAGAATCTGTAACATCTTTAAACTGGTATTTAAAGTGGGGAAGAAGAAAATGTTGAACATCGATATATTTTCCCTGCTGCATGGGCAGGCAGTGGGAAAAAAGAAAATAAGAAAACCAAAGCATTGTGTAATTAAAGTTTATAGTCAAGATATTAAAATACCCAAAGTATGAAAATAAAAACCATATTCTTCACATTTTGAACTCAATAGTGTCGCCCTAAAAATGTTAGACTGTATTAGCATTGATTTAAAAAGCTTATGTTATACCTAATGGGAAGAATATTCTTACGGAAGAACATAGGAGACTTTGAAATCCGTTGTGCCTTGTGCAAGCCGAGTACCATTTTGTATTTAGCATCGTATTTGGCCTTTATCGCTTTTGGCTGAAAAGTATATACTACTACTTGGCAGAATCCCAAAGCTGGAATAATAACTAAATTAACAAAATACTCCACCAAAAAAAAGGGAAGAGATCTTTTGCCTAGGGAAAATATTAATATGAGAAAGGCTAAAGATGTGTGCTAAATTGATGAACAGCAGCAAGGCAGTCACGAAGTACTCTTTGGTCTTTGTTGTAAATGCAGGAGCAATGAATCAATTAAATAAACTTCCAAGGTAAGACAAGGAAATAGTCTTCATTCTAAGTGAGGTGACTCAGCAGAACTTGTTACATCTGGCTGATACATAAAAACCACTGAGCTGACTGAAATGCGGTGTTTAAGCACTGAAAAGCAGGATTTTTCTTGTAAAAGGTTTGTTATTACTGCATAAGAGGTTTTTCACAAGATGGACTACCAGTCTGATTTGATATGGTAATTTACATATCTGCAACCTGGTATTCTGGGGTGTTTTAGGACCTACATGGTCTGAAAGGTCAAAACTTCATGGATGTGTGTAGAGGTTGCCAAAGGACAGCTCACCCAAGGGTTTAACCTTGCCCTGTGTGCCCAGTCAGCTAAATATGTAACACACTGTTTCTGCTCCCTGCCCTGCTGCGTGTGACAAACATAATAGGTAAGAGGACAGTACCTAAGTACTGAGTGTATAATCAGCAGCAAACAACGAGTAGCGGAAACAATTTGCCATGTTCCTAGCATACGTACAGTCCAACTAATCAAAAGTACAGAAGTGATTTAAATATTTAAGAGACGATTTATTTTCAATGTGTGTAGGGAGACAGTTGCACAGCTGTGAATGTCTCTAATACTACCAGGTGGTTGCTGTCTTCTTGCCTCCTCTGGTAACTCCATAGCAGAAACATAGGGATGAACTGCACCCACAAAGCTGTATGAGCAAAAGACCTGTGAAGGGGAGTAGGTCAAACGCAGTTGAACAGAAGTTTTCAGGGTTCAGATATTTGTGACAAAGATACATGGAACATGGATGAAGGAAGCCAGTCCGGCAGTTGCATACATCTTTGCCGCTTCCTACTGCATTGCCCACACCCCAGGACTTGTCACATAGGAGTAACCACATGACTCTGTGCATCCTCTATCTAGATGTTACCAGATCCATCAAATGATAGAAAACTATTTTTGGTGTGTTTGAGTCACAAAACAAAGAGTTTTGGTAGAAAGATGGCAGTTCTGTGAGACAGCCTGGGATGACAGGGCCTGAGAGTCAGGCTGGTGAGGAAGGAATGTCAGGACACACAGCATCTTCAAACTGATCAAATTCCTTAGACTTTAAACCTAATGCAGAGCCTGCATCTTTGCTCTTTACCCAGGTGCAATGTTCAAGTTGTTACTGATGTTTGCAAAAGGGCCACAACCTATTTGTCTCTTCAAAACCTCTCATTTCCCTGTATTTGCCTTCACTAATGTGTGGTAAATGTGGCATGATAAAAGTACATAGACCCTGTAAAACATACTTCCTTTTCAGCCTGCACATTTGTACTCTATGGAGGATTTAGGCCTTATCACCCACTCACTGGAGTCACACGTGAATGAACAGCAGAGATTTGTCGTTCAGTTAAACATTAACTGAAAACCCTTATGAGCCTGGACACCAAAATTTGTGTCTTTTACAGCTTAGTCATCATCCACCTTGAAGGAAGTGAGGGGGACCTATAAATCACTCCAATTAATCACCCCCTCCCCCTAAAAAATGTAGTCAAAGCACTCGAGAAATAAAACCATATGGCACAATCATGTCAGATGTGTTTATATAAGCTGATCCTAGAAACAGCAGTAGTGTAATACCAATTTCCATATACTGAATCAATATTTGAGTGTTTGAGACCAGATGTTTTATAAGATGCCATTAAGTGAGCAGAGCACATTAGCAGGTTCAAAACAGGCTGTGGAGGGTTCCGCAGACCCTGTGCCTCCACTTACATTCCTCAGTTTCACAGCACCAACATGCACTCTCCAAGTCCTTTTGATTGGATTCAGCAGACCCAAGCAGATTGTGCCTATCGTGCCTTGTTTTTTCTCGAAGTTTTATACATTTAGGACCAGCAATAACAAACTAATGAACTGCTTGTTTATTTGAATAACAGCTCCTGGTAGATATACTCATTGGGTTATACAGGCTTTCAAAGGTCCCATTTTTGCATTTCATTGTTTCTAGGTTGCGACGCGATGGCTTTAGGTGTACATTAATGAACACCTGCATGGTTGGTGACATTTGTCTGTCATCCTGCTTAAGACAGAAAAGCAGAGGCTGTGCTGATCGACTTACCACGTAGTTTGTACAGTTGTAGATGTGGGTTTTAAAATACAAGGTATAATGTTTTACTCCATTCTTATCAATATGGTGTTTATCTTGTTTGGCAAGAAAATATCAGATGTAGAGTCACAATTACATATAAATTATTCTGTGTCCTGTAACTCCATTGAGTCATATTGTATATGACAGTATGTATTTTTGCATTATTAAGCATTTTAAGCCACTATCTGAAAAACAGAATGCTTTACAGTCTACAGAGAATTTTATATCTTCCTAAATCACAGTGCTTTGTATAAATAAAATAAAGTAACTTACATCTATCCTTTCCCTGTGCAGCAGGCTAGATTCATTCGGGGAGAGAAAATGTTAACTCTTTCAATATTTTTCTCTTAATGTCTACCAGGAGCTCTTCGATTCTCTCAGGCTTCTGAGATGATGGATGACATAAGTACACGTTTCTGCTTTGTTTTATTCCCACTCTCCATTGCCTACTCCCAAGTCAGCTGTAGCCTGCTACTTGAAGAAGAATATTGTAGCCTCTTGCTATTCAGGTAGATTTGTTGCTTTGAATCTGTTTGATGATACACTGTGTAAGTGCTCTGTGTTATTAATAATAAAATTAGTATGTCATTAACCTGTTAATAAGCAAATTATCACCATGATTATGACAACTTTTGTATGTGAACAGAGATTTCTTTGGAAGATAGTTAATACTAGCAGTCTGAATATGGATTTGAATGGACAGTAACTCAAATTTTGCTGTGTTTCCTTTCTTTTCAATAACTCATTTGAAGAGTGGACACAAAGCTTGAAAATGAAAATGAATTGTTATCCCCAGATAGGTGTGATCAGATGTCTCTGTAGGCTTCACATATCAAGCAAATACTCCTCACCTTCAACTTTAGCTGGAGACTGAGATTAAACCTGATTTTCCGTTTTGCATAGTGATCAGTTTAAAGTTTGCCAGATCACTCTAAAATCTCAATGACATCTTTCTGAGACCTGGTGCTTTCTAGCATTCTTCACTGTAACACCAATGCCAACCTAATTCCATCTTTGGAAAATTCTGCAAGAAAATAACTGGTGTAAGGGCTTCCAGTGATGAATGTGATGCTCTGAGGTTCCCAGCCAGCACTCTGGAGGCAACAAGTTAGTACCAGTGACAGCGCTTTATTAAATTAGAGTAAAAACTAGCACATGTGGGATCCAAGACCATGCATTTTTACAAAGTAATTTCCTAGAGTTCAACTACAATGTCTCTTTGTTATTTCTTTTCTTTGTGGAGAAAATATTATTTATTCATCACTATATCTTCAAACGAGAGACTGAATAACATTTCAGTTATAGTCAGCTGGCACTATGTATAGGATACTTTTGCTCTAGCTTTACCATACTAATCAAATAGTTTTATTATTTTGTGAAATACTGGAAACTACTTGTGAAATCACTTAATGGTTCTTTCCTTTATAGGTCTATTAGGAGTGATACTGCAGCACTGAATGAAAATAAAACTTGATGCTCAATGGTTCATATGGCAATCAGATGTCACAACAATAATATTGTGCAAATATCAGAATAAAACAATTTGTGACAAATGAGAAATTTGTTTTTTTCAAAAGATGAAAGTGCTCAAGGAATGTGTCTATTCACTTTCTTCTTAGTAGAACTTAAACCTTAATTTCAGTAAGTATTTCAGGTTTTGGGAAAAAATAACTTTTTCATGAAAATATACTATAATTTCAATTCAGTTTCTCCCATCTTCCCCTTCTCAAAACCCAGACCATCATATTTCCATTTCAGGAAGATCTCATTATACAGTCCTCTGTAAAGAAACTATGTTATGTGGTTTTTTTTTTTCACATTCCACTGTGGAATCTTGATAGAAGCTTTGCTGTGATAGAAACTAGATACCAATAATATGGTACAGAATTGATAGGTACATGAACTTTGTTAGAAATCAGACCCTTTTTTTTCTGTATCAGGTATATTGCAACATGATTTCTGTGGCTATTAACAGAAATTGTATTCTCTAATCAGCCAATGCAGAATAGGCAACAGATCCAGCAACTATTTATTTTGCTGGCATTTTAGAGTACTTTTGTATATCTGAAATTAAATATTCCAATTTCTTGTAAAAGGAGACATTTAATTTCAAGTCTGTTGAATTTCTAGACAATTTTAATATACTTCATTTATTCTCCCATTCTATTCTGTGACCAAAAATTAAGAACGATACACCAAGCCTCCTCTTGGTAAAACTAAGGCCATCCCTCACAGGAGTTCTACAACACATTCTGTCTTGGAAGACCTGATCCAGAATGAACCTATGTTTTAGTAAAGAAATAGGATGTAAGGAACTTGGACCAGACCGTAATTAAGATATCACTTCCAAAATAGATACAGGTGTATCTTGATCTGTATATATTGATATACAGATATATATATAAGTACAGATATATTATATATCACAATAAAGTACTTCAACATGGTGATTTTAAACAATTTTCAATTCTAAACTCACGAACAGCCTTTTCTGTGAAAAGTTTTGTGAACTGGCAGTCTGAATTATCTTGAAAAGCAATGTTTAAAGATCAGAATTACTCATGGGACAGAAACTCAAGTTTTAAAAAAATCTTGTAAATTCAATATATTTTAAATTCTAGCACCTTCATGAATTAAAAAGCACATTTCACCAAGGCAACAAACTGGGAGTTTCAATAGAGAAGATTAGGTTTACATGGGCACTGAAAAAGAATGACTATCTTAGTAAATTTCTCCCAGTTTATTAATGATACATTTTCATAAGACCTTATTGGAAGTTGAGACTGCTGTTAATGAGATATATTGTGAGACTGAGTAAAGTAAATGTCAACATTTAACTTAGAACCATTGAGTAAGATCCTGGCTGGTCATTTCAACATTTTTCCACTACACTGAGTTCATTCTTTCATGTACACACAGATATGCATGTGAGTGTTTGCCTGTGCATGTAAAGCATTTTCATTACAAACATGCTTTCTGCTCAGGCATGTTTTTTAAGCCAAAAAAGGTAAGATGCGTGTGTTCATTTGCAGGAAGATTTTGTGCTTTAATGACCAGAAGTTTCCAAATCCATAGGAGTTTATCATTGTTTAGTATTTCATTTCATAGTCATGGAATAGTTAAGGTTGGAGCGGATCTTAAGATGTCAAACCTTCAAGCTATGCTCACCTAAGTTCCTCATGCTTAATTGGAAAAGAAAAAAAAAAGGTTACAATCCTTTGTAACTAAAACCAAAAAAAGGTTTCAGAGTTCACCCTTTGCCCTACTGGCTTTTACTGGCTCCATTAAAAGCTTCAGTTCAGAGGGGAACTAAAAAGAGAATTTAAAAGATGTAATTAAGCTGCTAATAATTACTGCAAGATGTTTATTGAACAAAAAACCTCTTCTCCAGCCAACAATATATTCTGCCTGTTCAGGCTAACAGAGTCATTTTGAAAATACAAAAGATTTTGCCTTCATCTATGAATTTGAAGTGAATATCTTTTGTACCAGTATTTTCTTTTTTATATTTTCAAGAAGTACACAGACAAAATAAACACACCGACTGGAAGAATGAACGACAAATTTATATTTGGGTTTAATTACTCACTTCCTGATTTACTGCTTGTTGGTTACTGACTATCAACTTTCCTTTTTCAAATTACAGACAGCAAAATAATGGTGGGTTTTGTTTGCTTTAAAATTTAATTGTAAAATATCAAGACATTTTCTTTACCTCTGACATCATAATTTTCACTTTGTTCCTCTCTCTTTTGTAATAATAGGAAAAGGTAAATTAGTGCTTGTAGATGTAGTCCATAACAGGGGAAAGGAAAAAGAACAAACCCAAACCAACAAAAGCAGAAGTGAAGATCCATGAGGTCACTCTGCAAAAGCTTTAAGTAGTTCAAACCGAAATTTGCAGGAACTCTGCAGAAGCCCTTGGCTAAAATAGGTTGGTAGGTACTTTGTACAATAAAGAACAGGATTTCTTAGGAACTTAACAACTAAAAAACGAATGATGACCAGGATGTTGACAGTAGGCAGTCTTGGAGAGGTGTTTCCAAAGACTTACCTCATAATTTAACCCCTTACTGTGTTGCAGAATTCTAATTTCACAGTCACCAATGCTACCCAACATCTTAACCCGTAAACTGACTCTGTATTAAGGAGGCAACCAAGAGTGACATCATTCATTTTTCATTTGACAGACTCAAGGCTGGTCCATATGTTTTTGTTTGTTGGGTGTTATTTTTTTTAGGACAATATGGCATGCTTGGAAACTCCTCTTGCCTGGACAGGAATAGAAAAGGACTTTTTTGGTGAATGCTGATGCCTCCTGGGCAGATTTTAATATAGAAGGTGCTACAAAATTGTGTCTTCTGCATCAGTCGAGTTTTTTTAGATCTGGTTAGACATATCTGTCTGACATGGGAATATCTGATTCTACTCTTTGCCTAAGGAGTGAACTAGATGAACTTCTGGAGACTTTTCCAACCTTATATTGCCATAAGTCTATTACATGAAAGCTCTGCAAGTACAATAAAAAACAGTGCTTCTTGGCCATATGCTTGATAAATTACCTATCAAATATAAAGTATGCATATTATTTTGCCAAGAAAATAATTTTTCGCTTTTATGAGATGACAGTGAAGTGAAAATTATTATTAGTAAAACTATTATTAGAAAAGATGTCTCAAAACTGCTTCTACATCTAACAATACGACTATGCTCTCTTTATTCCTCTGTCCTATTATTATGATAATCCATAATTTTATGAAAATAGGTGATTAGTGACACATCCTTATTTGTAGAAACATGTTTTGGAATGCTGGAATGTCATAGTGCAAAATTCAGTTTCACAACTCAGAAATCTTTGAATATTATTTTATACTGTTCTATAGTTTTATATTTTGGATCTGTCAAGTCACATTAATGATCTATGGTGTACAGACTGTCTTATTATGCAGACATAAAATATATTCATTAATAATTATTAAATATTCATTTAGTTAATAATTATTAAATCTACGTTTCCATCAATTTGAAGCAACAGCCAATTTGCTCCTAAGAATTTTTGATATGTTGCATTTGTATCTTGGTCTGGCCTGGAAGGAGTACTACTGCCGCTTTGGTGAGGTTCTTGAGAATATTACAAGGCCTTATTATAATCGCATAGTAACTGTAAATATGCTTTAGCATCCAAAATCTTTGTTGTTATTTGAGATAGGAAGCTGTTCAGATGAATTTGGAAATAAAATGCAATTATATATGTTTTTTTGTTCATAAATCTGTCAAGGTTTAAAGCTGGGCTGGCTATTAAGCGAACGACAGACGCTCTTTGTTAACCCCCTCCCTCCCCGAAGTGGGGGGGGAAAGAGAAAAGGGAAAGAGACTTACGGGTTAGAAAAGTTAAAACAGCTTTAATCTAACTACAATAATAATGAATAATAATAATAATAATGAAATATACACAAATATACAAATATGTACAAAACCAATACCGAGCTCCCCCCTCCCCTGATGACGAATACGTCACCCGGACGCTGCAGGGCACGCCCCATGAAACTCCCGGACTGTACTCAGCAGCAGCAGGCAGGAGCTGGATTCAGGAGCGCACGGATCAGAATCGAAGGCAGAAGAATCAGACAGAGTCCTCCTTGGACGCCAGCCACAGAAGAAGAGAGCGAGACCCTCGTGATCCCTCAGCTTTATACCGAGCATGACGCGTATGGGATGGAATATTCCCTTTGGTCAGTTTTGGGTCAGCTGTCCAACCCGCTCCTCCCCACCGCAGGGTCGCAGCTGTGACTGCTTCTCTGCTCTTTCAGTTCCGTCGCAGAAGAAAGTTAGCAGAAGCAAGCATCGACCTTGGTCTCCATAGGGATAACTATAAGCAAGGGCCTTTCTGCACACCATTGCTTCTGATGTTCCAGCACTAACTATAAACACTGAGCCTTATCACTGCTAGAAGCAGCTACTGTCTGGAAAAACAAGCAGTTAATTTCAGAGAGTGCAGCTTCTCAGGAGAGACTTAACAAAAAAGCAAAGTTACTAAAAGAAAATTGGTTCTGTCCTGGCCCAAACTGGGACATATGTTCAGCAATGAAGAGTACAGCAGATGAGAATATTGTAAGAAATACATATCAGGTTATGATGAGGTTAATTTAGGGACTGAGCCTAAATTATGAGAGTGATTAGGGATGTCTCTCTGGATTAGATTATGGGGAAACTCCTCAGCCACTTGAACCCTGAGTTCCATTTGTAAAAGTTTAGGGATAGAGTGCAAGAAAATTATTGCAGGAAGCACAAATTATCAGAGATAGACAGACTTGGAGTGAAGGTGAAAGTGAGCAAAATTCACAATGTATCTGTACTTTTTAATCATTCCCTAGAAGTCCTCTTACTGTCTAATTCACACCTAGTTAGGTGAAAGTCAGGATTGATTTGAAATGGTGTCTTTTTTCAAGAGATGAGAATTTTAGACTGTAGAGTGTGCTGCACTGTTTTTTGGTATTGGTAGTTGTTTTTCCAGATTGTCTGTGTTTTCACAAAGACATGTCCATTCTCACATCAGAGACAAGTAGGTGTTTTGGTGTCCCTTTTCAGTTCACACAAAGAAATCTCTGGCGATCTCAACAGTTAGTTTTGGAATATGTCTTCAATTCAAGTTCTGTTATTCTGGCACAAGAATTCGTATATATATATAAAACTGATACAGAGCAATGCTTTGTTTCAAAGGTTTTTTCTTCCAATGTGTGGTATTATAAAGTAGTTGCTGACACATCTGCTCCTTTTAAGGCAATAACTACCCTGCAATTGGTACTTGCTTATACTTTCCTGAAATTTAAAATATTTATTTTGTGAGTTCTAGGAATAAACTTTATTATGAAGTGTTTTAAGAATATTGAAATGAAAAACTTCAGACTACTGAATATTATAAAAAAATAAATCTCACTTGGATTATAAACATGTTTAAAAAAATCCCCAAACTTAGAATTTCTATAAATAGAAAGGTGAAGTTACAAGAGATAAAACAATACATTGTATTTGTCAAGAGAGAAGCAAACAATTTGGTCTTACATTTGTCAGTTGTGTGAGTGTTCAAAGCTGTAAGATTTCAAGATAAAATAACTCTTATTTTAAGTCACATCTTTTAAGGTTTTTAAAAATTCTTCCATCGTATATCCTTTATAGAAATGTACTTGCACTCCACTCAACATTTCCTGTTTGAAGTTCACTTTGAAATTATTGACCACGCATAAATTCGGAAAGAAAAGGTAGGGCAGAAAGCTAAAGCATATGGTCTCTTCTAGTAATGGCTGATGTTTTATTAAAGTTAAGAATCTTTGTACTGTTTTGTCATAAAGTTTGGTTCAATGCAGAGAAGAAAAACCCCTTGTATTTAAAAACTTTAATCTGCTCTACATTGTTTGCTGCTTGATTTACCTGCTGCATATGAACTTCAGTCAAACATAGTCAAAGAGATTATGTCTTCATGTTAAGAAATTCTTTGAATTCCTCCATGCCTTCTTTCTTTAGAGAACTCTATTTAAAAATCAAGTTTGTATTGTACTTTAATCTTTAATTAAGAATGAGCAACATCCTGTTATGTCCATGCTTTTTTATGCCAACCCTTAACTGAAGATCACGATAAGGAAGTGTGCACATTTGTACCAGTATAACCAGTATGTATTTTTTTAAACTCCATCCTATTTGACTTCTGTGTTAAACAAGGATCATTCCTTTTATGGAACCCTTATTATGTAAAGAAATGAATTTTCTAAAAAACTAAAATTCAGAAAAATATTTCTTTCTTTCCTGAACTCCTTTCATAAAATGTAAAATCACATTTCATCTTCAGCTGAGAATTCATTGTCTTTCATTGTTGTCTTCATAATAATCAACTACAAGGAAACATACAACAGTGAAAAGATACTGATACTGAGTCTCATGTTATAACATCGTTTCCATAGTGTCCTGGCCCTCCAGGCTGGAGGGAAAAAAGCTTCCCTGACTCTTAGCTCAGGTACATGTAATTTTGCTTCAGAACTGGTAGAAAAAGTCCCTCGCTTGTTCCAATTGTCTCCTGAATATTAATTTCTGATCACTGTTGGAAACAGATTACTTGTGTTGATTAATCCTTTATCTAACTGAGGGTGGATATTCCCTTTTAAAAGTCCTGCTCAGCCCAGGACTCACAGTGAGAGCAAGCTACTGAAATTCAATGTCTGAACATCTTCTTTGTTGTTCTGCAAACATCTATGAACTGTGTTTTTTGTAAGTTATGACTTTGCCCAAAATAGCAAATATAACAATCCTTCTAATTTCCTGTGATTTTAAAAATTTTGAAGAAGAAAAAGTTAGATTTAACTTATGCAACATGTATTTTCTCTGTACCATCGTGGCTGAAGATTTACAGAAATACTCAGTTTGAGACATGAGTGACATAGAAAATCTTATGACCAAAAATACAAAATTGAGTAATTGTAATAACAAAACTTCTGACAGTTTCCATTGTAAAAATGCGGTTTAACCAAAATCTGAAGTCATTATGAATCCCAAAGGCAGATTTCTATTCCACCAAGGGCTACACAATTGTCTCTTTAACCCTATTCATCTAGATTCAAACAATATTTTAGATATACTTCACATTTAGAGCTCTTTTATTTATTAAATCTGTATTAGCAAGTACATTTCTGTCCTGTAAAAAACTAATTTTTTCCCAATATCTACCATCATGTAATTAATATGATAATGTTGCAATAACTTTTTCCTGTTTTTCTTCTATTAAAAAGACGGGTGTTCATCTTAAAAAAAAGCACTGCAGGTGGCAAAAGGAAAGCAGAGATAACCCTATTTTTCTCATCTAAAATAACACTGACTACTCAATAATGAGTGGTCCTCAGTAGCTGGCAAGAATTAGTATGATTTATTTCATTCTTCAAAACATAAACTGAGATCCCAAAAATGCGTTTATAAATTGGGACCAGAAGATTTTCAAAATATTTTAAAATTATTTTATTTGAAGCCGCTATTGTTTCATGTCAGAAAGATACTTTTCAATTACCAAATCCTTTCTCAAAAGTTTGGCTTAGCTATACGAAATGATACTCGGTTAGTTCACACTTCTGAGTTACTTATTTGCAAATTTTAATCTTGTGTGGTAGTGCACATGACAGTACAACAGGTAGGTCAGAATCAGTTGGACAATGTATTTCCCTTCCCACAAGAACAAGAATCCAGAGTTCAGCTGGTATTATTCAAATCAAAACAATAGTAATGAATCAGGGTTATAACACTGATTTTTCTTCATTGCCAAAAACCCTAATTTTGCAGAAAGGCAGCATATGTTTTAAACACCTCATGGTGCTTACAGAAAGAGTAGGCAAACCACTGCAGACAGCCTGGGTAAAGTGGATCTAGATGAAATTGGAACTATATGTATATATATGGATATATCTCAAAGGGCATGAACATCTTTAATTTGTTGATTTTTTTCTCTTAAAACTAAGACAAAAATCTAGTGAAAAACACTGAGGTAGGGTGACAAATGAATCAGACAAAGTAGTAGTAACTTGGAAATTCTGTAGTCTTAACAGGAAAACTGCACAAAATGTTATTGGCTATTTATTTGCACAAAACCATTCTTAGCAATCACTAAAGGTCTTTAAAAGCAATATTCTAGAATTCTTTAGAAAAGTAAAGATTGTTACTTGAAACAAGTCAGTTAATAACGTCTGATTACGCAGAGGCCTGGGACAACTCAGAGCTCACATTTTATTGTAAAGCTGTCAAAGTCAGTGCTCTTCTGCTGAAAATGTCTGTGTAAATGTTTACTATATATTAAAGCAACCTGAAGCTGGTAAACAGACTAACACTGAGAAAGAAAACAGTGAGTTACAGATGTTACTTTTCTATTCTCTCTCAGTGAGCATATTGAACTATGTTTAGTCTGTTTTCTTCCTGCTTCACCATTTTTATTTCCCATAGTATTACCTTGTCTAGAAGGCTGGATATTGAACAAGTGAATAAGAGCAGTTTAACTGCACTTCTCAAAGTAGGTATGGCTTGTTTCATATATAGTCGGTTGAAGGTTAATGAAACTATCGTGGAGACCTAGATATTGCAATGATCAGCAATATGGAAATGTGTATATAAATAATTAGACAACATTATGCATAATTCACTGACATATACTACATTTGCATTAGGGGGGACTTCAGTACCATGAGGAGAGATATGGTCAAGAAATCTAAAAAGACAAAAAGACAAATAGGTATTTTGATAAATGACTAGTCCTGCCGTCTTCTGCTGGTATCCACTGTGAATATGTCATTATTTCTGTGATAGAGCTTTTTATGCTTAGAATTCTTTCCCTTGCTCTGGTGAAACATGTTAACCTCCGGGAATCACCACAAAGCCAAAATTTATGTCATCGGACTGCTGAGACAGATGATCGAATTACTGAACACCTACTGTAAAAGAACTACGAATTCCAGAAGAGAAACCTCCCAAGTGGTTCCTTTTGCGAGATTTACATCCTACATATATCCTGCGTCTTCATTGGCTTCATCTAGTCTAAGGAGTAGTTCTTAGGATTAAACATAAATTATTTTAATTTTATGCTTAAAACTAGGCTTCACCTGGACCACAATGTACAAGTAAAACCTCCCTTCTATTTTCCTTCCCTGCCATGACATGGGTCCTTTTCCCATGAAAACCAGGACAAAAAAGGGAAAGAGATATGGACAAGACCATACACACATCTGAAAGTACTTTTAGTCCCTCATATTTTTAAACACTTTAGTAAGTTTAATAAATGTATTTTTAAACTGAAATATGGTAGATTCAGACTGGATATAAGGAAGAAACTTTTTACGATGAGGATGGTGAAACAACGGCACAGGTTACTCAGAGTGGTTGTTGATGACCCATCCGTGGAAACATTCAAGATCAAGTTGGACAGGACTCTGAGCAACCTGATCTAGTTGAAGATATCCCTGAATCCCCCTGAAAAGGAGAGTTGGACTAGTTGACCTTTAAAGGTTCCTTCCAACCCAAATTATTCTATGATTCTATGATTCTGTATAGCCTAGACATAACAAAATCAAGAGAAATAATAGAAATGAACTTTACTGTTAACCAGTAATCTACTTCCTATATTTTCTTTTCATCTGAAGAACATATGTACCTCTGTATCATCATGTCATACAGGGATATACTGCAGCAGTTAATACTAACGGCTACGGAGGAGATAACACCACGTTAACTTTTGTCCTTTGCCAGAGGGTCTGTGCCCACCACATAGCTCTTCAGATAAAAGCAGTTGATAAGAATGAAACCCAGGATGCCAACCAATTGCTGCTATGTAAATTACGATCATTTTCTTTACTACTTTTAGAGAAAAAATTAATAATTTAAAATGTACAAAGCAGTAGGAAAACAGCATAAACTGTACCAGAGAATTTTCCATTTGCTTCTTCATCTGAGCAACAGACATCAGACACATGGAAGAGGGAAGCCACACGGTTTATATCACTAAATAGAAACATAACAGTAAAACTATAAACATCGTTTAGACACTGCAGATTTGCCAGTTCATTGATTTTGATGCTGATAGAGATAGACTTCCTTTGAAAGTGGGATGATCTGCATGCCTTTTGATCAATGTCTTGGGACAGTCTAATATTATTTCACTTTAAGGTAACAACTGGTCTTTGCATTTGTTGCTTTGTAGAAGAATTATGCATAGGAGAACTGTCAAACAGGTTAATATATGGGATGCTAATGAACTGTGACTGAGACTGCATGCATGTACACATCTGTATGTCACAAGGTGTGTCTGCAAATATCCATGGGAGGAAGATTTAGTCTTTTTCCCTGGTCAAGCAAGCCAATTTTCAAAAGATGCTGCAAGGACATATTCCTGCCTTCAGAGACACTAGTATTGATGCTGCGCCTTTCAGATTTGCAACTTGCTACTAACTGGTCGTGCATGAATGTTACTTCCTGACTTATATGTGTGCATGCATAAATTATGTGTAAGCTAAAATCTGAGCCTAGCTGTGCAGAGCTATTCCTTATATCTGGTAGAGGAAGCATCCAGTCATGATTAAAATACATTCTAGGCAAAGATATTTTTCTACAGAAAGTGTTGTCAAGAAAATTGTATGTGCATAGAGAAATACACATGATAAATCATGGCTTTGCAGCTGCTATTTCTTTTTTAAATTTTGTCATAGGAATTACAGATGCAGAAAGTATATTTTGACTTCAGCATAAAACAGAGTTTCAGTTGTGATTCTGCACCATTTTCCACCAGCTGATCTGGCTTTATTCTTATCTCCTCCATATGACAGATAAAGTCACAATAACTGACTTTTGTGATTCACTTATGAGACTTCCCCTGCTAAACTTGGAAGAGAAATCTGTAGTATCAGACTCCACAGAAAGAATGAAAAGCTTATGGCTTTCTAGTACACTTAAAGAAGAGAATTTAAACTACTCAGCCTAATGTGGTACAGAAATAGAAATGTCACCTTTTCTAGTTTCCTTAAAGCACAGTGCTGATAACCTGATATTACAATATGAAGTGAACAATTTTTTGAGCAGGTAAATTAATCAAAACATATCTTTGTGCTAATCAACTCTGTAGCTTTGCACCAAACCTGACATTCATTTTTATCTGAGGAAATAAAATTCATGAAGCTCAAACTGGTTATGTTGTTTTTACAGTTTCAAGTGAAAATGCTTAGTTTCTCAAAGTAAAGTGCAGTTTAATTATTTAAAANAGCTTTGCACCAAACCTGACATTCATTTTTATCTGAGGAAATAAAATTCATGAAGCTCAAACTGGTTATGTTGTTTTTACAGTTTCAAGTGAAAATGCTTAGTTTCTCAAAGTAAAGTGCAATTTAATTATTTAAAAAAGAAAATAATACATGAAAATGAAAATAAGTGTTTCATTTTGTTTTGAAAGATTCCTTCATCCTGATACACTTAGTTTTGTAACTGTTACAGTTTAGTAAGCAAGTTAAAAACAGGTATTTTCACAATTCTGATACAAAAATGGGTCCGGCATGAAATATATACACATTTTAAAAAAGACTCTGATGAGACATCTCAGCCAAAAATACTATAAAACTGTTTTAATATCTTAAAAATTTGAATAATTAACATTACTGAGAAAACAATTTTCGGTTATTTCAAAAGTGGTAACCACTTACTTTTCAATATCTCCACCTCAGTGTCAGCTGCTGGATCAAATAATCATAGAAAATGACTGAAAATGAATACAAATTCTTATCAATGGCAGGATTGCACAGACTCTTTTGTTTTAAGGAGTGAGTAAAAAATAAGTATTTGGTTTCTGCTTACTCTGAGAATAAGCAGTATTTATTGGGTTTTGTTTCTTCATAGGGAAAGGACTGGACACCTTGCAAATTTGACATTTTGGTGTGTCAGGATAGCTGGATCTCAGTTTTCATGCATTTCCAGAGTAAAACGATGGTGTTTACGCCTAGTTAAGTGAATGAAACCCCGGAGAAAGCCAGGAAAGAGTTAGTATATTTCTAACAAGAAACTCTTGTGTATAAGAGAAGTCTTTTGTGGGAAATTCCTCTCATATTTTCCTACTGCTTTGTCCAGAACTGTCAGAGTCTTGCCATAGGCAGTAGAGATATTAAATTACTAATAGCTGGACTAGAACTGCTGTCCTAGTTCAGTTTGAAAAAGTAACCTGCAGCAGATTTTCTGGCAACAACTCTTTCCTGTCAGCTGGAAATCCCTTCTCTTCTGAAAGAGCATTTGATGTCTGTACGGAATCACAGAATGGCAGGGGCTGGAAGAGACCTTTGGAGATCACCTAGTACAGCAACCCTGCTAAAGCAGGTGCCTCTGGAGAAGGTTGCACAGGAACGCGTCCAGGCGGGGTTTGAATATCTCCAGAGAAGGAGACTCCACAACCTCTCCGGGCAGCCTGTGCCAGGGCTCTGTCACCCTCATGGTAAAGAAGTTCTTCCTCATGTTCAGATGGAACTGCCTGTGTTCCAGTTTGTGCCCATTGCCCCTTGTCCTGTCGCTGGACGCCACTGAAAAGAGTCTGGCCCCATCCTCTTAATACCCACCATTTAGATGTTTATAAGCATTGATTAGATCCCCTCTCAGTCTTCTCTTCTCTGAGCTAAACAGACCCGGGTCTCTCAGTCTTTCCTTATAGGAGAGATGCTCCAGTCCCCTCATCATC
>VZSC01003361.1:133390-216401 GCA_013398225.1 Steatornis caripensis | reverse complement strand
TGTCCACCAGCACTCCCAGGTCCTTCTTTGCAGAGCTGCTCTCCATCAGGTCAGCCTCCAACCTGTACTGGTACATGGGGTTATTTCTCCCTATGTGCAAGACCCTGCATTTTCCTTCTTTGAACTCCATCATGTTCCTCTCCGCCCAACTCTCCAGCCTGTCCAGGTCACGCTGAATGGCAGCACAGCCTTCTGGTGAGTCAGCAGCTCCCCCCAGCTTTGTATCATCAGCAAACTTGCTGAGGGTACACTCTGTCCCTTCATCCAAGTTGTTTATCAATATGGTGACCAGGACTGGAAGCAGCACTGACCCCTGGGGAACACCTCTTGTCACAGGCTTCCAACTAGACTCTGCGCCACTGATTACAACCCACAGAGCTCTGCCATTCTGCCAGCTCTCTTCTACTCTTCAGGGAGACTCAAATTCCATCATCTCCTACTCCTTGTTTCTGTTACTTAATTACACATTTAGCGATAAACACGTGAACAAAAATTAATTTTGGATCATAAGATTTTTCTTGGAGAATTATGCTTTGCTTTGTTTAGTGCCTTGATATTTTTTATAGCTTTACTCCCAGTGAGAATAGAAAGTTTCAGGAAAACAAACAAACAAACAATCAAGCATGTTGTCATGTGTCTCTTTCAAGGTGTACAAGTGTTGGCTTCCTTAAAAAAAAATTTGATTCCTTGCTTTGAAGGTTTCATATCGAAACATTTAGGCAACACGTATTTAACAGATTCAACTGATTTTTCTCAGCTTATTCCTACACTATAATTTATAATTATTCTTTCCTTGTAATGATCTACAGACTTCCTCTCCAATGATCTGTGTTTGCTACTTGCAAACTTTCATACTTTACTTGCTACTTTCATACTTTTTTCTACAAAGATTTGAGTAAAGGCAGCATAGAAAACTGAACCCTTAATCATTAACTGGCAAAATTAGTAAGTGTTTTCCTCTTTATATTTTCCTCCTCTTTTTAATAAATTGTTAAGTTTGGCTTTTCTGTAATTGTAAAAATAGAAGAATGAGAACCTTGTTAACTCTGTCAATTAAGTATTAACAATCAAAAAATGAAAGAGGAAAATTACAACCATTTGGATGAATGAAAACATTTCATCTATCATCTTGTATGAATTACAGATCCATCTACATGGTTATTGTTTTGACAATAGCTAGAGCTACATGATAAAGAGAAAACTGTCCAGAATATGACCATAGATTCACCTCTCCATTCACCAAGGATTTTCTCTTTGACTGAGTTATTATACTAAACCCAGAACTAGCAAAAATTTCCAATGCTAATTTTACATCTATTTTATGTAGGAATAAAGAATGAGAAATTGAACAGCTCCCCAACTACTTTTTCCTGGCCTGTATCTTGTGCCTTTTACCTTATCTATGTCTATGTGGCTCTAATATGGTTTTGGTAATGCCAGCAACATTGACAAGCAGAAAGGAACGTGAGAAGTGTGTCAAGAGGAAATGGCAATAATACAAATTTGCGATTATGGACTCTCTGCTTTGCCCAAGCAACAATGACTTTTAACTGAAGAAGGTTAAATTTTCAGTTACAATGAATAGAAATTGTATTTCTTTCATTATGAACAGTTGTTCTCTGGGTATTTTATATACCTAGCATAAGCTGTGCAAACTGAATGTGCCAGAAAGCATAGCTATAACAGAGTGCTACTGGAGTTCTCAACCCAGGCAAGGTGGTTTTCATTTGTAGATGTGCAAACAGGAAAAAGTTTTCCTAGAAATTATGCTTGGACCAAACACTTTGCAACATAACAGGTAGGTTGCAATGACATTTGCTGTTTGACAAGGATGATAAAAAGACAGGTTTTGTACATTAGAATGCTTGAATTCTTGCTGAATGTCTCTTTGTTAAGTAAGGAGCGGCAAGATTGTCATAATAATCACATTTTTATAGATATTTAAAATAAATGTTCTTACCATTTTGATAATAAATTGATGCTTAACTAGTAAAAGTTAATTTTAATTTATTAGAGTATTTGATCAAGAAGTGCTTAGAAAATACATATGAAAATACATACAGATAAACCTAAAAGAAAACAATCAGTATTCAAGCAGGTGTAAGATCTTTTCCCAGTTACATTTCCAGATACGAGGCCATCCCTCGTGCTGACAATATAGTAGTGAGTATAAAAAAGCCTCAAACCTGCATATTTTATCAGTAAGGAGTTTCTTGATTACTGTTTGTGTAATCTGTAGTCTTTCTATGCCAATTTCAGTTCAGTAGTCAGAATTGAATCTATAAAAATAATAAAAATTGAACAGATTTTACAGAATGAACTTATGAAGAAGCAGCAGACTTCTGTGAGTAACTTCATATAAATATAGAAAAGAGCAGTCATCACGGAGTTTGGTGATTAATTTTGTCTATTCTGTTTAAATGATTATGGGAGGTTTGTTTTGATTTTATTATATTGCCAAAAACCACATATTAGAACTGGCAGTTATGAAACAGCCTAATGCCAGTAATGATTTGTGTTCTGGTAAAGATTTCATACAGGCTCAGTGGAATTCTGCATGGAAATATCTTTAAGTGATATTCTATTACTCTTAATATATTACAGTTGCATTTATTTAGAAAATGAATGATAGTTCAGAAGTCTAGTAGGATGTAAAATCTCAGGTGACAAAACCTTCAGATCTTCCCTTTGTGAATCTTTGCACTATGTTCTCTGGAATGATGTACATTTCTCTTGCATGCTTTGCTACCTGACAGTCCCAGAAGTCTGGAAAAACCAGCAATGATGTAGAGAAATCCTATTTCTGCGAGGTAAGTATGGCATAACCTTCCTAACGTTGCTGTCATAAGTAACTCTGCCACAGGGTAATTAACCTCTACCTTCCAAGGTATTCATTTTAGCAAATTTTCACAGATGACTGTGACAATGAGCTATGGAAAATAGCAATTACTAACTCAATCCTCCTCAAACAGAAGTCTGCAGATCAAGTCAGTGTCTCTGAGATCAGCTGAAGGGAAGAACATATGAAGGCTGCAACTTTTCCCTCTGTGGAACCAAGATGACACCACCATAATGGCAGAAGGCTCTTTGGAAGACAGGATTAGTTTGTGTGGTCTGTTTAGTCTGATATGTTGAGACAGTTGAGGCTAGTCATTGTCAAATCTTTAAATATCTGTTTATTAAACTTGGAGGGAAAAGACTGAGACATGGTAGTAAAACTGCACTTGAAGCTATTGTCAAAGACATGCTGAAAACTAAAAATTTAACTTACTAAAATATGTACTTCTATATTGGTGGCAGCTGTCTCAGGTAATGGTAATTTAAAAAAATATTAAAAGCTTTAGGAACAGATGAATTGTAGCTACTGTGTGTTTTACTGCTTGCTATTCTGGAAAACCTAATCCACAAAGGAGTCATTTATGTGACGGCAGAGCTGAGCTAGCCAATGCCCTCCCAGACCTATACAGCCATGGTTTATACAACTGCATAACTGAAATGTTCTGTATTCAGAGAAAAAGAATTTCTTTTGAAGATCTACTTACATATGCAAAATGTATGTCTAACTTGGCTGATATTTACAGTTCTTGATATTGTACTATTTGTTTTGTTTAATAAACGAGAGTTCCAGATGCCACATGTTAGAATTCACTTTGAAGAGCAGAAGAGAGAATTCACTCTGAAGGTGTAGTGTCTCTTAGAGACATTTCCATAAGAGAGTAAAAAAATCGGTCCAAAGTTAGATGTTGCTTTATATGTACAATACTAAACAGACTTACTTCATCAGCCCTTACAATACTGTCTCCCCATGGTCATTGCCTTCTCTTCTGTCCTTGAATGATGCCATATACAGTTTTCATTGCAGATTTTCAGAGATAGGATTCTGCTGTGAAGATAGATACAGAATTTTTTTTTTAGTGTCATTTACGCATTTCTGCATGAGGCCTTATATATAGGGTTAGAAGGCTGTATAATAGATTGCAAGCTGTGAATGTTCATTGACTTTCCTTAGTCAGTTCCACAGCTGATGTTGTTTTAGAAGTCTTGGTGCCTAACACTCCTCAAGTAAATTTCTGAAAAATTTTTCAATTTTTATTCTCAAATCAATGATTTTGACAACCTTTTAAATTATAAAACAGAGCTACAATACTATTACTGAAAATGGAATTATCTGACTGTTCCTTTAATGACCTTATTGTGGACGTAGTAATAAAAGTCTTTCTTTGGAAGATGAAGGGCTCTCAGATTGTAGAAATTAAGAAAAACAACCAGTGTCACTAAGAAAAGGCAGTGGGAGATAGTAGTAGGCGACTTTCTTCTGTGAGGTATGGAGGTACCCATTTGCTGACCTGACGCACTCTCTAGAGTGGTGTGTTGCTTACTGGAGGCTATCATCAGGCATGTCACCAAGAGACTACTAAGCCTCATACAGTCCAGTGGCTATTATCCGCTACTCTTGTTTCACGTGGTCATTAGTGATACAGCCAGAAGCAGTCTGAAGAGTATCAAGAAGGATTACAGGGCCCTGGGAGCAGCCGTAAGGGACTCTGGAGTGCAGGTAGTTTTCTCATCAGTCCTCCTGGTCAAAGGGAAGGGTTTTGAAAGGACCAGTCAAATCTGACAAATCAACTAATGTTTACAAGCAAGGATTCTGGCTACTTAGACCATGGGACTTGCTTTGAGAAACCTGGCCTACAGGGGGCTGATAACGTCCATCTGTCAGAGAAGGGGAACAGCATCTTTAGTCATAGGCTTGTCAAGCTGGTGAACAGGGGTTTAAATGAAAGTTGCTGGGGGATGGGAACCTCAATCCATCCCACTTCTATCAGTTTGATGTCAGTGCCAGCAATAGATGCCCAGAGATTGGTGAAGGATTACAAGTCAGCAGGAGAACACCTGAAGCACAGCACAAAGGATTTCCAGCCACTCCAGCCAATAAGTCAGTTTCACTGGGGGCTCAACTTAAATAAAATATACATTTAGCATGAAGAATAAACAAGAGGAGTTAGAGACATGCGGATGCCTGCTTGACTATGATGTTATTGGCAACATGGAGATGTGGTCGGATGGCACATATGACTGGAGTGTTGGAATGGAGGGATACAAGCTCTTTAAGAAGGGCAGGCAGAGGAGACGAGGTCATTGACCTTCTATGTCAATGACAGGCTGGAGTGCATGGACCTCCACCTGGGGATGGTTGAGGAACCAACTGAGAGCTCATGGGTCTGGGTTAAAGGGAGGGCAGGGATAGCTGACATTATAGTGGGAGCCTGCTACAGGACACCTGACCAGAAAGAGCGAGTGGGTGAGGCCCTCTATAGACAGATAGGAGTAGCCTCACGTTCAGAAGCCATGGTACTCATGGGGATCTTCAACCACACACCTGTCAGAAGGACAACACAGAAGAGCATGAACAAACAAAGAGGTTCCCGGAATGTGTTGGTGATAACTTCCTTCTCCAAGTTATAGTTGAACCAATTGGANCGCACTCTCTAGAGTGGTGTGTTGCTTACTGGAGGCTATCATCAGGCATGTCACCAAGAGACTACTAAGCCTCATACAGTCCAGTGGCTATTATCCGCTACTCTTGTTTCACGTGGTCATTAGTGATACAGCCAGAAGCAGTCTGAAGAGTATCAAGAAGGATTACAGGGCCCTGGGAGCAGCCGTAAGGGACTCTGGAGTGCAGGTAGTTTTCTCATCAGTCCTCCTGGTCAAAGGGAAGGGTTTTGAAAGGACCAGTCAAATCTGACAAATCAACTAATGTTTACAAGCAAGGATTCTGGCTACTTAGACCATGGGACTTGCTTTGAGAAACCTGGCCTACAGGGGGCTGATAACGTCCATCTGTCAGAGAAGGGGAACAGCATCTTTAGTCATAGGCTTGTCAAGCTGGTGAACAGGGGTTTAAATGAAAGTTGCTGGGGGATGGGAACCTCAATCCATCCCACTTCTATCAGTTTGATGTCAGTGCCAGCAATAGATGCCCAGAGATTGGTGAAGGATTACAAGTCAGCAGGAGAACACCTGAAGCACAGCACAAAGGATTTCCAGCCACTCCAGCCAATAAGTCAGTTTCACTGGGGGCTCAACTTAAATAAAATATACATTTAGCATGAAGAATAAACAAGAGGAGTTAGAGACATGCGGATGCCTGCTTGACTATGATGTTATTGGCAACATGGAGATGTGGTCGGATGGCACATATGACTGGAGTGTTGGAATGGAGGGATACAAGCTCTTTAAGAAGGGCAGGCAGAGGAGACGAGGTCATTGACCTTCTATGTCAATGACAGGCTGGAGTGCATGGACCTCCACCTGGGGATGGTTGAGGAACCAACTGAGAGCTCATGGGTCTGGGTTAAAGGGAGGGCAGGGATAGCTGACATTATAGTGGGAGCCTGCTACAGGACACCTGACCAGAAAGAGCGAGTGGGTGAGGCCCTCTATAGACAGATAGGAGTAGCCTCACGTTCAGAAGCCATGGTACTCATGGGGATCTTCAACCACACACCTGTCAGAAGGACAACACAGAAGAGCATGAACAAACAAAGAGGTTCCCGGAATGTGTTGGTGATAACTTCCTTCTCCAAGTTATAGTTGAACCAATTGGAGAGGTGCTATGCAGGACCTTGTTCTCACCAACAAGAAGAGGCTGGTGGGGAATGTGAAGCTCAAGGTCAGCCTTGGCTGCAGCGACCATGAAACAATGGAATTCAAGATGCTAAGGGCAGCGAGGAAGGCGTACAGCAAGCTCGGTACCCTGGACTTCAGGAGAGCAGGCTTTGGGNCATCAGTCCTCCTGGTCAAAGGGAAGGGTTTTGAAAGGACCAGTCAAATCTGACAAATCAACTAATGTTTACAAGCAAGGATTCTGGCTACTTAGACCATGGGACTTGCTTTGAGAAACCTGGCCTACAGGGGGCTGATAACGTCCATCTGTCAGAGAAGGGGAACAGCATCTTTAGTCATAGGCTTGTCAAGCTGGTGAACAGGGGTTTAAATGAAAGTTGCTGGGGGATGGGAACCTCAATCCATCCCACTTCTATCAGTTTGATGTCAGTGCCAGCAATAGATGCCCAGAGATTGGTGAAGGATTACAAGTCAGCAGGAGAACACCTGAAGCACAGCACAAAGGATTTCCAGCCACTCCAGCCAATAAGTCAGTTTCACTGGGGGCTCAACTTAAATAAAATATACATTTAGCATGAAGAATAAACAAGAGGAGTTAGAGACATGCGGATGCCTGCTTGACTATGATGTTATTGGCAACATGGAGATGTGGTCGGATGGCACATATGACTGGAGTGTTGGAATGGAGGGATACAAGCTCTTTAAGAAGGGCAGGCAGAGGAGACGAGGTCATTGACCTTCTATGTCAATGACAGGCTGGAGTGCATGGACCTCCACCTGGGGATGGTTGAGGAACCAACTGAGAGCTCATGGGTCTGGGTTAAAGGGAGGGCAGGGATAGCTGACATTATAGTGGGAGCCTGCTACAGGACACCTGACCAGAAAGAGCGAGTGGGTGAGGCCCTCTATAGACAGATAGGAGTAGCCTCACGTTCAGAAGCCATGGTACTCATGGGGATCTTCAACCACACACCTGTCAGAAGGACAACACAGAAGAGCATGAACAAACAAAGAGGTTCCCGGAATGTGTTGGTGATAACTTCCTTCTCCAAGTTATAGTTGAACCAATTGGAGAGGTGCTATGCAGGACCTTGTTCTCACCAACAAGAAGAGGCTGGTGGGGAATGTGAAGCTCAAGGTCAGCCTTGGCTGCAGCGACCATGAAACAATGGAATTCAAGATGCTAAGGGCAGCGAGGAAGGCGTACAGCAAGCTCGGTACCCTGGACTTCAGGAGAGCAGGCTTTGGGATCTTCAGGGACCTGCTTGGTAGAGTCCCATGGGATAAAGGGATAAAGCCCTGGAGGGAAGAGAGGCCCAGGAAATCTGATTGATATTCAAGGATCACCTCCTCCAAGCTCAGGAGTGATGTATCGCAACAAAGAGGAAGTCTGGCAAAAATGCCAGGAAGCCCCTGGATAAACTCAAATGCAAAAAAAGCAAGCCTACAGAGGGTGAAAGCAAGGACAGATAGCCTGGCAGAAACACAGAGACATTGTCTGAANTGAAAGTTGCTGGGGGATGGGAACCTCAATCCATCCCACTTCTATCAGTTTGATGTCAGTGCCAGCAATAGATGCCCAGAGATTGGTGAAGGATTACAAGTCAGCAGGAGAACACCTGAAGCACAGCACAAAGGATTTCCAGCCACTCCAGCCAATAAGTCAGTTTCACTGGGGGCTCAACTTAAATAAAATATACATTTAGCATGAAGAATAAACAAGAGGAGTTAGAGACATGCGGATGCCTGCTTGACTATGATGTTATTGGCAACATGGAGATGTGGTCGGATGGCACATATGACTGGAGTGTTGGAATGGAGGGATACAAGCTCTTTAAGAAGGGCAGGCAGAGGAGACGAGGTCATTGACCTTCTATGTCAATGACAGGCTGGAGTGCATGGACCTCCACCTGGGGATGGTTGAGGAACCAACTGAGAGCTCATGGGTCTGGGTTAAAGGGAGGGCAGGGATAGCTGACATTATAGTGGGAGCCTGCTACAGGACACCTGACCAGAAAGAGCGAGTGGGTGAGGCCCTCTATAGACAGATAGGAGTAGCCTCACGTTCAGAAGCCATGGTACTCATGGGGATCTTCAACCACACACCTGTCAGAAGGACAACACAGAAGAGCATGAACAAACAAAGAGGTTCCCGGAATGTGTTGGTGATAACTTCCTTCTCCAAGTTATAGTTGAACCAATTGGAGAGGTGCTATGCAGGACCTTGTTCTCACCAACAAGAAGAGGCTGGTGGGGAATGTGAAGCTCAAGGTCAGCCTTGGCTGCAGCGACCATGAAACAATGGAATTCAAGATGCTAAGGGCAGCGAGGAAGGCGTACAGCAAGCTCGGTACCCTGGACTTCAGGAGAGCAGGCTTTGGGATCTTCAGGGACCTGCTTGGTAGAGTCCCATGGGATAAAGGGATAAAGCCCTGGAGGGAAGAGAGGCCCAGGAAATCTGATTGATATTCAAGGATCACCTCCTCCAAGCTCAGGAGTGATGTATCGCAACAAAGAGGAAGTCTGGCAAAAATGCCAGGAAGCCCCTGGATAAACTCAAATGCAAAAAAAGCAAGCCTACAGAGGGTGAAAGCAAGGACAGATAGCCTGGCAGAAACACAGAGACATTGTCTGAACAGCTAGGGATCAGGTTAGGAAAGCTAAAGCCCTGATAGAATTAAATTTGTCCAGGGATGTCAAGGACAACAAGTAAAGCTTCTAATGGTATGTCAGTGATAAAAGGAAGACTAAGGAAAATGTGGGTCCTCTCTAGAAAGAAATGGGAGACCTGGTTACCCAGTACATGGAGAAGGCTGAGCTACTCAATGATGTTTTTGCCTCAGTCTTCACCAGCAGGTGCTCAAGCCNAGCAACAAGAAAAGCTTCTATAGGTACGTCAGTGATAAAAGGAAGACTAAGGAAAATGTGGGTCCTCTCTAGAAAGAAATGTGAGACCTGGTTACCCAGTACATGGAGAAGGCTGAGCTACTCAATGATGTTTTTGCCTCAGTCTTCACCAGCAGGTGCTCAAGCCACACTGCCCAAGTCGCAGAAAACAAAGGCAGAGACTGGAAGAATGAAGAACCACCCACTGAGGAGAAGATCAGGTTCAACAACATCTAAGTTGAAAAGTACACAAGTCCATGTGACCTGATGAGATGCATCTGTGGGTCCTGAGAAAACTGGCAGATGAAGATGCTAAGCTACTATCCATAATTTTGTGGCAGTCTGGTGAGGTTGCCACTCACTGGAAAAGGGGAAACATAATCCCGCCTTTAAAAAGAGAAAAAAGGAAGACCCAGGGGACTGCAGGTCAGTCATCCTCACATCTGTGCCTGGCAAGATCCTCTTGGAAATTATGCTAAGGCACATGGACAACAAGGAGGTGATTGGTAACAGCCAATATGGCTTCACTAAGGGCAAATTGTACCTGACAAATTTGGTGGCCTTCCACGATGACGTTACAGCATTTGTGGACAAGGGAAGAGCAAATGTTGTCATCTACCTGGTCTTCTGCAAAGCATTTGACACTGTCCTGCATGACATCCTTCTCTCTAGATTGGAGAGACATGGTCTTGATGGTTGGATAACTCAGTGGGTAAGGAACCGGCTGGATGGTCGCACGCAAACAGTTGTGCTCAATGGCTTGATGTCCAAGAGGAGACCAGTGACAAGTGGTGTTCCTTAGGTGTTGGTATTGGGACTGGCACCGTTTAACATCTTTGTCAGTGACATGGACAGTGGGATCAAGTGCACCCTCAGCAAGTTTACCAGTCACACAAAGCTGTGTTTCATAAAGTGCTTAGACGTAGGTTATGTAACCGATATGCTGGAGGGAAGGAAAGCCATTCAAAGGAACCTTGAGAGGCTTGAAAGGTGGGCCCATGTGAACTGCGTAAGTTCAACAAGGTCAAGTGCAAGGTCCTGCACATGAGTGGGGGCAGTCCCAAGCACAGATACAAGCTGGGTGAAGAATGGATTAAGAGCAGCGCTGAGGAGAAGGACTTGGAAATGTTGGTTTATGAGTTCAACATGAACCGGCAACGTGTGCTTGAAGCCATGAAGGCCAACAATATCCTGGTCTACATCAGAAGTGCAACCAGCAGATCTCAGGAGGTGATTCTCCCCCTCTACTCTGCTCTTGTGCAGCTCTGCCTGGAGTACTGTGTTCACTTCTGGGGCCCCCAAAATAAGAAGGATATGGACCTGTTGGAGTGAGTCCAGAGGAGAGCCATGAAGATGATCAGGGGACTGCAGCACCTCTCCTGTGAAGACAGGCTGAGAGAGTCGAGGTTGTTCAGCATGGATAAGAGGAGACTGTGAGGAGACCTTATAGCAACCTTCCAGTACCTGAAGGGGGGCTACAAGAGAGCTGGAGAGGGACTTTTTACAAGGGACTGTAGTGACAGGATGAGAGGTAATGGTTTTAAACTGAAAGAGGGTAGATTTAAGATTAGATAATAACAAGAAATTCTTTACTGTGAAGGTGGTGAGACACTGGAAGAGGTTGTCCAGAGAAGCTGTGGATGCCCCCTCCCTGGACATGTTCAAGGCCAGGCTGGATGGGGCTTTGAGCAACCTGGTCTAGTGGAAGGTGTCCCTGCCCATAGCAGAAGGGTTTGGAGCTGGATGGTGCTTAAGGTCCCTTCCATTCCCAACTATTCTATGATTCTATGATTTTATGAAATGCATACAGAATTAATAAGGCATAAAGTTACATAAACATATATGTAAGGTTTTATTTCAAAGATATTTTTACTAATAGGGCATTCATAACAAAAAATTATTACTCACAAGTGTAAGCTTTTTGAGTCCACCTGCACAGTTTGTGTTTTCTTGATACTCTACTAGTTTTGCCTGGAGTGAATATATTTGCTTTTAGAGGAACTTGGCACTGTATTTTGGAAGTATGAATGAGAAAGCAAAAGGTAACTTTAGCTTTCACAAATTGTTTCTGGAAGTTGTATGAATCATACATTATTTTTTTCCCAGAATCTTTAAACAGCTTTTAGCTAAGATGTGGTTAGCAACCAAAGCAAAAGACTTTAATCATAAAACAGGGTCCTACAGAAAAGTCCCACTATTCGGAATTATTTGTCCTAGTGAAAATGATCCTAATGTTGCTTCTGGAAACCTCTTTGGTTACAATCTCGACAAATGGGATTGTTTCTTCCAAAGGCCGTATGCTTTCTCCATAAACATTAGTTGTTGTATTATAATCCAGATATCTTTACAAAATGAATCTATGATTAGTTTTTCTTGCATTTTATTTTGATTTAGTTATTCTCCCTTTGAAAAGTATTACAAGAAATCAAGCATCATGGAACAGCTAGACATTTCATTTAACTTAGATGTTACTTTGTGTGGAATCTCTAATTCTGGATCAATTACGTAAGTCTTCAGTATAGTGTCTGGGGAAGGGTGGACAGCTAGAAAAGAGATATGAAATACTTAGTGAGGTAAAACTGCTTAAAGCTATACACCACTTAGTGACACATCCAAAATTGCAGTTCTCTGCATGTCTCAATGCATCCCTTACCTTGTGGGATCACAATTTCTGTGAGCCAAGGTGCCTCCATCACTGGATGCTACCATTTTCTATACACAGAGTGAGTTTCCCCATTGGAAGTAGAAGATTCTGCTTTCTGGAGAAAAACCTCATGTGTCATCTTGATTTTGGTAAAGTAGTTTTACAGAAAAAAGTTGCAATTGTCCTTAAGTTTTTCCACACAAGAAATAAACTAACATCATACTGGTGTCACTTGCTACATGACTCAGGGCATAAGTTTTCTGCTGATGGCTTTCCCATGGGGCTTTTCCTTCTATGGGAGCTTATTATTTCTCTGATAAATATAGTCAATTACTGATAATTATCTGAGCTAGTTCTTCAGCTCACCTTGCTTTTGCAGTTCTCTATCACACTTTCTCTAGTCTTTTGACACATTAAAGAGAAATGGAGGCTGCAAAATTTGGTAAAAGCGTATTCTGGTCTACTGGCTGAAATGATTTATGTTACTTCTGGATTGTAATGGCTTCCAACTGACAAAAGAAATATATCTTTCCAGAGGAGAGCACCAGAAAGCATGTAGTATGGCATGAAACCTTATCAACTTCAGGTATGTGCTAGGATGTACTTTCTCTCAATAAGGATATAAGGTGCCTTAATTATGTTTGTATGGTTTATATACATGCACATGCAGACTGAGTACAACAAACAGGACACCACAGAGGGAACTGAAAACACTAACAGTTATTCTATGAATGGAAAACTGAAGTAGATTAGTTATTTTTCAAATTTTTTCATCCAAAACAGATTCAATTGACTACACTGAAGGAAAATAACTTGTGTTATCTGTTTATTCGTATGATATCAATTATGAAACATAGGGGGCATTAAAAGTTTAAATTTTCTATTTTATCCATTGAGTGCATTTTGATACTATTGTGTGATTAAAAACTCCTTCTGGCACTGACTAGAACTTTTTTTTTCCAAACATTTTGTCAAATATGTATCAATATACAAAATTCAGCCTGATATTCTGTGCATATCCAAAATAAACTGATCACATTGTGTACTACTTGTATCTATTCATATCCAATCCAGTCATGATTACATGGTAATTACAACACAAGACTGGCAGGAACAACTGATAGTGAACCTGATGGGGAAAAAATAATCTGCGTTATTTCTGAGGTCTAATGATTAGTATAAGCCTGTGCAATTTTGTGAAATATTAGGGTGCCTCAATAAGAAAAAATTTCTATTGAGTATTTTTAAGGCTAAGGATGAACACAAAAAATCGAAAGAAAATTTCACAGATGAAAAACAATGGATCAAAATTATTTAGATTCTTACGTTTTTTTTTGTTTTCTGTGTTTTTATAAAATCTCAGATTAATATAGAATTTTGTATGTGAAAAATTTCACTTTATTAGAAAAGACATTTGGACTAAGAAGAAGAAACACAGATAAGCTTAAACATAGGTTTGCATCATGTTAAAAATATTAATAGCATGTTGTTAATCTTGGCACTTTTGGAAGCAATACAAAATCTGACTCATACTTCAGGCAAGAAAAATCTCTACAGAGTAGGTTTTGTTCCAAATGCCAGATGCATAGGAGTGTCCTCATCGATTTAGCATTGGACGAGTACTCATTCTAGTCTAATACTAAAATTGATGGTAAGAAGCAGCGATACGGTAGTAAATACAGTAAAGCAGAGAACAAACTTACCTATCTGATAACCCCACACAGGCAGTAAATGGAAAATGTCCTATACTGCCCTCACTAAAGATCAGTAATCTGCACTGATCTGCATTCAATCTAGCCATCTAAGATAAACAGGAAGAGATGCCTAAGAAAGTTTGAGTCCTGGATTCTTATAATACCTCAAAGCATAAAAAGATAGCAGAACGCAGTGGTGTAATTTTTGCCTCTATGCAGCAAATGTATAACATTTTCATTTTTTCTCATATTTTAAATGTTCTGAGGAACTTGTCAGGCATCAGTCCCCTCAGGACTTTTCAGAGAGCATTACAGAGTTAAACCTCTGTCTAAGCACCCTAAAAATATGGTAAAAAGTTTCTAATATTTTTAGTAAATTATAATAGTCAGCTCTAATAATATATGTTTTTATTAAAATATTTAATCCAAACTTTATTAAAAGGCGTGCTGGGCAGTGAAACCACTATGGATCCTTAAAATCACGTGCTACTATTTTGTAATATATTTACATTTGGATGTCATACAGGTGAAAAATTTCTGTGCTATGCACTTCTCACTTTCTTCTCCTTTCAGAGGTAGTATCTCAGCCTAGCTTGGCCTTGTAAGATACTGATTGTTTAAGACTGTATTTCTGGTGACAGAAGTTCCTGATGCTTCAGCAGTTGCAAATGGTAGCATTTCATGAATTTCAAAAGACCACAGAATTCTGTCACGAAACAGTTTCTCTTGACAGCTGGCTGCAGTCACCAAACTTTAGAGGTGTCTCAGAGCTGGGAGGTAAACTCAGAAGGTCATCAGTTCTATCCCAGTGGCCAGAGACAGGACCAGATATATCTGTGTTACTCCTTTCTGATGGTTTATTTTTTTCTTAAAGAGAGTTTCCTCTCTTGTAAAGGTGAGGCCATCATCTCCCCAGACAATTCATTCATTTTTTTTGCTGCTCTCATGGTTCAAAAATGTTTCCTAGTTGTTAACGTACATCTCCCTTTCTACCTTTCTATCATCTGCCACAGACATGAGGAATAAATTACTATTCTTTGCAGCAGCCAGGGAATATATCTGAAGATCCAAAAAGTACTGCGTCTCAGTCCTTTTCTTTTCTAGACTAAATGGTCATATTCTCTCAGCTCTTTCTTTGCAAGTCCATTTTTTCCAGATCTCTGATCATTTGTGCTGCCATTCTCTGGATTCCTTCATATGGCAGAGTGCAAATGCCGATCTTCCCCAGGTTTAAGAGTTCCAACACTCAAGCTTATGATTCTTTACATTATTGACAATTTGATTTTGATGGAGATTTTTTTAGAGAAAGGATGACCTTTGTGACAAGTGCCTTTAAATAAACTGGTATGTTCAATCTTCATATTTCAAACCGGATAAACTTTTCTTAATACTGAAAATAAAAAATGTCAAAATTACTTTAATCTTAAAAAATAAATGTACGCACGCACTTACATATATATTTCTACATTATCTTTCATTCACAGTCACTTTAGAACTTCCTAGGTGAAGCAGGAACAAACTAAGCCAAATCATTGCCAGAATGGCTATTCTCATATCTATTTAAGAATAAAAAAAGTAGAAACTGTCTTATAAAATATTAGAAATATTTTCTTAAATATATAAATAGACCTACGCTAAAGTGACAGCCACATTAGAAGTCCTAACTTAGCTTTTAATGAATAGATGTCAAAAATCATGTAAACTATGGCATGCGAACTACTCCTGGCAGCATTAATGTAAGTGCACTAATTCTACTGTCTTGCCTAAGCTTGCAACACCACCTATATGAAAAGCAATGAAATATCAGTGGCTTTACCCATACATGTTTACATGCCACAGCTAAACACTGAATTGTGAGGAAGTGATGGAAGTGATCAAACTTGGAATTTTAATGTTAGATTAATGTTGTTAAAGCTATGCATCTCCATCCCTTGCAGGTTTGGAGAAAGTAAGCTGATATTCTGATACAGGACAGAGTAGAAGACAGCTGATGAATGACCGGATGAATCCACTCTTTCAGAAAAATTATTTCCAAAGGAGGCTGCTAAATTCTTCAGGCTTAAAATGAAATTTGAGGAAGAGTCTGCACACAAATTCTGCATGTGCACAGTAACCTGGGTAGTTGTGGGAAGGTCTGGAGACACTACAGGTTTTTTGCATTTTCTTAGATGTAACCTCACGCTTACTGCTGTGTCAAGGCTCAGGGGTATGATAATTGACAGTGTTTAACAATTTCTACACTCATTGCCATGTATTTGACTCAGTCCATTTGAAACTCCCACCCAATATCTGAGCTTCATTACTGTGCTAGGGTCAGCCATGGACTGTTCCCAGTAGCCAGAATAAGGTGGCTCTGGTTTAGAGTGGGACGGTTAAGCTAGAAGCTATAGATTTCATACAAGATTTCATGTGAGGTATAGATAATTTGTATCAGCCCACTGAACTTACTAGGTGTCACTGATACTGATATACTTTAGTATTAGAAAGACAAATAAACAGCTTTTAAGAGAGTGCAAAACACTTTTACTTACTTACCCAGACTGGAGTTACTGATTGTTTTATCAGGCTAGGTGCTTGTGTGCAAAGGGCAGGGTCAAGGCAGGAAAAAAAGGAAATAAAAAGGGAGAAATGAAGGGAATTAATAAATGAATTATTTTAACTGGGAACTGTATTAGAGTTTCACTTGTTATTTAAGAACAGCTACCATCTTGCTTTAGAAAACTCAAGTTCTTGTGATATGTAAAATTCTGGAAAGGTATGTGGTATCACTTCTAAGTGACCATATTATAAAGCCTTTTATGATTGCCAGTAGTGTTGTTACAAATCTATTTTGCATAATAATTAAATAGTATCACTCCAACCCTGAGAAGTCACAGACCTTTTGTCGTCATTAGACAAAATCAGACTGAGTGTAAACACAGCCTAGTTTCCTCCATGTTTTTGTATTTGTATGCAGCAATTGTCAGCATGTCGGCAGTGGACGGTGATAAAGTGCATTTTTCTGCTTGGGTGGTTAGCCCTTTCATTTTTACAAGTGACAAAATAAAAATCTGTTGAAGAGTGAACATGCTGCTTTCACTGTGTCATCTCAGCCCTGCGGGTCATTTTATTATAAAAATGTAAAAATCCAGTCAATTTTATTTAATCAGCTGAAAAGGAAAAGTGTTTCCAGGTCATTAATCAAGTGCTCCTTCTCTGTGGGACTTGTCTCTTCAGAAACTGCCATCTGAATCATTAATAAAGCTGAAAAGATTTTGTGCCAGCAGGTTTTTGAGAAACCTAGATGTTATCAATATAACCAGAGTAAAGTAATTTGAGGTCAACAAATAAAGCTTTATACATTCATTGCTTCAAAAGCTGCATATTGCTTATTAAAAACAATTAATTATTTATTTTAAAAGCATTTAATTGTTGGAAAACACACAACTGTTTAGACCGTATTTGATTATATATTCTGTAATTATATGTTTTCTTTTATGTTACCTAACCATATATTTACAGTAAACTTTTATGTGAATTGATCAAAACATAATGAGACAGTAAGAAGAGATAATTACTACTGTATCTATAATAATAATGATAGTAATTAAACCACAGAGAACTACATTCAAATAACGTCAAGCTTGCCCTATTAACAAAGACACTGAAGGCACGCGCTTACTGCATTGTTAACACATTCAGCTCCACGCACGCCTCAATGTGGCGGCTTGTGCTACCTGTGGCCAAATCTCTGTGCACATTTTGTGGCATGCAGGGACAACACAATTTCTCAACCTGTGAACATGTGAGATGAAATGTGTTTCCATCCCAGGTGATGGATAAGGTGAAAACCTTACATAATGTCGAGATTGGTATGCTAAAAGGAGAGAGGTATATAACAAGCAGGTATATGAACGCAGAAATTATGGCACTTCTATGGCTGTTCATGTTCTTACCCGGTTTGGGGAGACTGAGCTCTGATTCCCCTTCCTTTCATCAGTTGCTCTGAAAAGAGAGAAGGAGGAAATTGAGATTAATGAATGAATAGCTTAATGTTTAAGGTTTACATTTTGCATGGGGAGTGTACATTCAGGTATCTGCTTTTCATCAAAGAAAGCAAGCATTTGAATCCAGGGTCCCAACTGTTGTCTGATCAGGATTGGTTTCCTTCCCCCAGACTTGCCCTGAAAACTGCTCATTTGGGTTTGACAAATCTCAATGCGTTAAGTGAAAAACCCTTTCTGCCAGGAACTTCCTGTTCATTCTGCTTATGAATACCCTGGTATGTTTACATTTACAAAGCAGTTTGGAGTTAGGAAGGTAAGAGGTGCTTGCTTGATTTACTTTTTCTTTTGTTTGTAATCTTTTGTAATACATTGGATTACCCCCCAATGAACTGACTAACATTTCCTAATTACCTCTAAATTTTTGATAGGTAAGAAATTAATTTTGGTTTCTTGAAGTGCTAAAGTTATCATTTCAAAAGCTATATAAATCCATTTCTATTCAGGAAAGCAGCAGTTCAAAGTTTATCTACATGGGTGTGCTTTTACTCATGCATATTTTAGTCTGAAAAAACAATATAAAAAGCAGAACGCCTATCCCTTTTTCTCTGATATTTTAAATGTATCTTTACTTCCATATGCAGTACCTTATCTACACTTGGTTGTTGGTTTCTTCACAGTGAAAGTTCAAGGGCTGTTACAGTGTAATCCTGAATTCACGTGTCTATTGATATAATTCAGATTGTGTTTTATTCTTCTGAACAGTGTGCACATAACAGCTAGTGCTAACCACCATCAATGTCATCGTACACGTGATGACTCCTCCTAGTCTGTTCTGTAGCTCTATTGCACTATTACAGTGTAAATTCTGCATAACACTGTGGATGTCCTTGCTTATGTTGGAATATACTTGACATGGACAACACTTATGTTGACATAACTGCATGAAGCTTGGCACACAGGCTCACAGCAGGCCACCAAAGAGCCAGAATCTAATTGCATTTACACTAGTTCAGTTCACTTAGAGTTACTTGTTTGTACCTGTGTAACGGAGTGAAAAAGAGCCCACAGGTCAACAACAGCGGTAATTACTTGTCCACTAGGAGCTGAACTGAGGCCACCAATTCATTTCACACAGTTGACCAAACAGTCATTGGATGGTAATGACGTCTTGTCCTGAGCAACTCAAGCTATTCATAACAGAAACTTACTAGCAGAGGGCTTCAGAGTCCATTTACCAATCCCCAGGACTCAATGGCTCATGAGACTAGTAATGTGTTATGAAGTCTCTCACCATGACAAAGTTACAGTTTAAGTGTGTGTGTGTGTGTGTGCGTGAATGTGTTTTTTTTTCTCGCCCTGTAGAAAATTGCCCAAGGTGCCCTGCCAGCTTTGGGACAGAGTATCTTTACCCTGATGTGATAATTTGAGAAGGGCCAGAATTTCGCGATTCAAAGCAGATATTCTTTTTCTTTTTTTTTTTGCATGTTATTTTATCTTAAAATGAAATTTCAGAGATGTTTTTAGTCTTAATATAGACTAATCACTATAATCGTTATCTAAAAAAAAATGGAGCCATGAAAATAATCTCATTTTATCTCTTGATTTGCTCAAAAATCACCATTACTATGATTAGTCTATATTAAGAAAAAATATCCATGAAATTTTGTTTGAAGATGAAAGAGTATAGACAAAAAGCTTTCTTGAGTCACAAAGCTCTGCCAAGTCCTAAATTATCACAGCAGGAGTAAAGATGGTGTAACAATGATAAAACAGCTACCAAAGAAGCTTATTCCCTGTACAAATCAAAATTCCCACAATTTTTCTGTAAGAGATGTAGTAATTTTTTGGTAATTGTTATTAATTATTTTTGGCAAGAAAGTATCAACAAGTCTCCTTTAACAATGTCAGTTGCTATTAATACAAACCTTTCAGTACTCAGTTTTATGCACACATACACTTCGCACATCAGAAAAACAGAGACTTGCAGTTGTGAAACAGATTAAGTAGGGATTAGAAAATGTAGAACGATGTCTACCTCCATATTCACTCATTTTCTGGTCTTACACCATCATACAAACTTTTACTCAACCTGTAAAGTCGCTGGCTAGCTGGTTTGTCAGTAATAAACCCAAAAGAAATAGAGAAAATAAGTTGATTTTTTAAAAAAATCACAACCATATTCACTTATGTATAAAGCATGCTGAAGATACTGTATATACAGAATCTTATGGGACTACTGTAACAACAGATGTCTAGATACTGTATGTATTAAAGAATCATTCAGTGGAAATACTTCAGAAATTGACGTTTTTACTTCTACAACCATTTTTTAGCATATTTTCACTCTTTCTTACTGTTTAATGTCAGAAATGTGAAGATATTTCTCTTCCTATCTCATTCTCATTCAGTACTTCTGGTAAAGTAAAATGTAATCGAATGTCTAAATCTAATATCTTTACAACTTTTGTTACCACAGTGATCAGAATATCATTCTCCCATGTGACATGGGTCTTCAGAATGAAACTGGAGTCTTGGTCACATTAGTCTGATCTCATACTACTGCAAAAGCAGTAAATTTCTTACCTTAATTTTTTCTAGAATCTTTTTTTTAATTTTATTTATTTTTTTTAATTCCTAAATATGTCTCTGCACTACCCTTGTAGCTTAGTAATGTCTTCTCCCTAGAGCTTACTGACAAAGATTTTCCCAATTTTCATTCTGCTAGGCTGAACCAACTGCATTATTTTACCACCTCCCTCTGCCCTGAGCAGATATTCCTTTGCACCTCCTCTAGTTTACTCTTACTTTTTTTTTACCCATCCTCCTCCTCCTGTTCCAGGTCTGAATGACTAGAATTGTACCTAGTATTTCAGATGAGGCCACATTCAGTCCTTAGAAGCAAATTTTTACTAACTATTTTCTGCAATTTTATAGAGGTTTTCCTCTCACTATGTATTTCTTCTTCCAGGACAACCATTACCATCTCCCTTGCTCAAACCCAGAGTTCTGCTGGTGATTTCAATCTGCTCCTGCTTAGTTAATGATTTCCGTTCTAACAGTGCAGAAAATGCTTAACTGAAATTCAGTTAGATAAAATCAACTAAAAGTAACTTTACTGATAACAGATATCAGCTGATTGATGCAAGATGTATTTTTATCCCTTTGACTTCTCTGTGCCTTGGAACACTTTGTGGACTAAGTACTTTCCTTACATGTTTTGAAATCCTATTAAAATCCCTCCTCTTAATTTTGTTTTGAAATTTGCCTAGTTTTTATGTTTTCTGACTCAGTTGCTTTGTAGGGAAATGAACATAAATATTTTGCACTTGGTTAAAACACACAATATCCACAGCTATAGCATGTAGGATGAAATATAACACAATGGCTGCTAGGACAGACGGATTTAATTGCCTCTTTGCTAAATGTTCTGCATGCTGTGTTCTTGTAACCTTTGACCATGTATATTGATCTGTTCCTGCACTTTTTTTCTTAACATGAGCACCTACCATGCAAGGAGTGTCTGTGGTGCATGCTGATAAAGAGGAAGAGGCCACCAAAAGTGAGATAAGTGTCTTTGAGAACTGATTTATTACCTTTCTCCTTTGATAAGTAAATACAGAATTTTCTCTCTTATGGTACAATACATATTAATTATTTTACTGTATCTTTTCTGCACTCCTGCAGTTTGAATTGTTAGGATTAGTTAGTTTCTTAAAAGTTTTGATTCCTGAAAAGTACAGATGCAAAGAAAACCTGCATTTTTACTACAGTAAATGTGTCATGAAGCTATGCTGTCTCACTGAAATTTGTAAAAATATTAATAATTATTTGGATTCCAGTTTTAGAAGTTGAAATGAAATAACAGATTGCCACCTGAAGGGTTTCCCCCTCTGCTTTTGGGTGTATTTAACTTCAAGAAAGGTGAGAATATTATAGATTATTACTTCAGGATAGATGATATGGAGCTGATGTTTTGTAAGTGTCATGGTGTTTGGTTTTTGCAATTAGGAGACCAGTTAATAAATTTTGTCTTGTTAATTTTTTATTGACTCTCATTGTAATGGTGAATATATTCTTGGGTTTTCTGCAAACCAATCTTACCCTTCTGTGGAGTTTTTCTTCTGCTTTTTTGCTCCTCAGCTCCCCCTTCCAGCCCAATGCAGCAGCAATAAGATTCACACTCTTCATATGAAAGTAAAAATTTATTCTGATTTATATACAGCCCCTAGTAGCAAATTCAGAGATGCAAAAAGTGTCTTGCATTTTCTGTGAGTCTGAGTACTGTCTAAATGTCTGAGAAGTGTACAGCTTGTTAGAAAACAACTCTTTTTTCTCTGTGCTCCAGGGAATGGCACTGACTTGACAAGAAAAAATCAAATCCCTAAATCACAGGTTTACCTCCCAAAAATTATTCTTCAGGTGCTTGAACATCAATTCTTCTTTTAGGAATAAATTTCATAAGCTGCTACCTTCAGCTTTTGTGAAGAAGCAGTTTCTTACATGCAAGTCACCCCTTTGTAGGGAGTACAGAAATAAGGGGAGCACTATTGCTCTTTCCCATGCATCTACAAAAAAGACTTCATTGATGTGGCAATGAAATGTTTTCACTCTAAGGGCAACAAGGTGTGTGCCAAGAAACTGTGAAGATGCTCTATTGGCACATTAGATAACACCTAAATGGTTAAAAATGGGAAAAGAAAAATTTGTCTTGAAGGTCAGTTGTCATAGCTACAGGTTGCCAGTTTGGACAGACACTTGGTGATTCTCACCCAGGAGCAGGAGCTCTGGATAGTAAATCTCACTTGTGATCTTACCCAAACAACAAAAGGGCTCATATTATGGCATGAACACAGCTGAATGTTAAAATAGCTGACGAAGTCACTGCTATAGTTCATTTAGTTTAGCGTGGTTAGGAAGCTGAAGAACAGGTGCCTATTTTTTGGTACATACATACATAAGGAGTTGTTTAGTGAACTCTAGTGTTTTATAGGATGACAACAAAATAAAAACAAATTGCATATGTGACAATAATGTGCTGTTTTTTCTTTTGCTAGCAGCTTTTCAATTTACTCACATGGAGGACTTGTTCTGAAAAACTGTCACTGGCCCACTGAGTTGTTAGTGATCTTGGAGCTCCAATTCTGACAAGTCTAATCACAAAAGGAAAGGGGTGTATTAAAAATGCATTAATGCATAAAGCTATAAGATGCATGGGAGACAAGGTTTTGCCGGAGCAAACCTTTGCATTTCATTTTCTATTTATCATGCTGATCCTTCAGTAGGATAATCTTATAAATAGCAAATCATTAATATCTTTGGATGTCTGCAGAGCTCTAAAAATCACTTGAGAATGGTATAAGGAAGCTATTCTTGATTTGTTTCTGGGACGGAGAAAAGGAGCAAAAAGAATTGTCGTTATAAGAGCATTCTTTTTTTCTTGGAGATGACTTAAAATGGGAGATGGTTGCATTAGAAACAGAGAGAAACATCGTTTTTTCAGTTTTGCTGTATAGCACTCTATAATCACTATGTCGTGTGATGAAACATAAGTAATTTTTAAAAGAAATTTTTGTCATATGCATAGTATTAACTAAGTCTATTTCAGTCCATTTCTTCTCCTGTGTCCCCAAAGCAGAATACATTATTAGTTATCAATAATGTATGCTTATGTGTATTGTGTAGACTTCCTCTGTTTAATTCCCCAATACATTTATCACTGGTTTTGGCTAATCTTTCTGCTTTCTGCGTTCTGACTGACAAGTGATTTTTGTTCTCTAATGTATTTATTCCTTATAGGAACAAACTTTTTCTTCTGTAGTCTCAGACGAAGCTCAGAAGCTCTTCTGTGGACAAGCTGTGTTGACTCCAGAAATTTTATTGCACAAAGCAAATAAGCATTGAATTTTTTACATGCAATGTATTTACCATCAGTACTTATTGCACATGTTATTATATCATAGAAACCATTAGTTGGCAACTGTTAGTAATAATGGAACTCTTAATATCTAAAAGCATAAAAGAAAACATTTCATTTTACAGGAATCATAGGTGAATCTGTGATATGGGTGCATCCTTTCTCTGTGGCCAGCTCTGTCACAGGTTAGCTTGATTTTCTATCACTTTCTTTTGCAGAAAAGATGTTCTGATAGAATTCCCAATGCTGTTTATCCAAGTTAAATACAGACTAAGTGTTATGCAGAAAAGTGAGATATGGCTTTTTGATCTCAAATGTAACTTGCTGTGTTTGGAAAAATGAAGTTCTGTTTTTCACACAATTTGAAAACCTCAAGACAATTGAATTGTGGAGTATATGATAAATGTGAGACAACTCTCACAACTGAACTTGGATGCATTAATTAGTGGAGTATCGGTACCACTGTTTATGCCTTTGTAAACTGTAAAAATATATCCTCATTTCATCAAAATGTTTACTGTAGCCTCTGTCCCCACCATGGATGAACCAAAGCAAAACAAGAGAGTAACTTTAATTAAGACTTGTAGTTTAAAAAGAAACCCCAAACAGAAAATCTCTACTGACTGCAGCAAGGTTTGAATGAGGAAGATGATAACTAAAGGCACTCCTGGAGCCTTGCAGGGTCTGTGCTGAACTAGAAGTGGTATGGGATGCTTACAGTCACTTGAAAAGGGGAAATGTAGGACAAACACAGAGGTCCGCAGAGCACCAGCCAGGGCTCATTCTGGATGCCAGTTATTGGGATAGACCTCCTATCACAGCAATCTGCTGAGGAAAAGAAAGTATTTTACATGCTGCAAAAACAAGTATAAGTGTTCAGTGCAGAGCAGACATTTTCTTTGGTGAGAAAAAAGTTGTCATTTACACACATTAAATCACAACTCTTCCAGTAGCACAGTGTTTACTACAATATTTTTGTACTCACAGGTAATTTTTCTACTGTTTTTTCTCAAAACATTTTTTCACTCATGATTAATATGTTTACCCTTCTTTAACATTTGATTTATTTTATTTCTACATAACATCTGCACATTATTCCTGTATATTACTTTGGTGCATTAATTTGCTTTGTTTTCTGTTTTGCTTTACACTTTGTTCATTTGTCAGATTGAAAGATTCAGTAGTAAAACAAAACTCCATTACCGAGAAAGCCTACTGTATTTGGGAAAGGCTCCTCAAGATTTCCCACCTAACAACCATGAGAGATGATGTAACAATTAAGGCATTAATTTGTTTGAGAGTACTCTTTTCTTTGGGAAAGTTTCAAATAACTATAAAATGGTCCCCTCCTCATGGAAAATCTGCTGAAGAATTAAAACTCTTTTTGATCAGAGTTTTGCAGTTAGTGTGGATCATAGCTTGTTTGCAGAAAGCGAATTTCATGCCCCAGACTGTAAAGAACACCCTTTAACAAAGCATAAAATTTATCTTTTTGCCTAGTTCATGCCTTACTGGCTGTTTAAAAGTGTTTTTGAAGCTTTTCTTTTTTTTGTGCAGTTTTGTGTTATTAGTTATTATGTCAGCAGCATAGTGGTAACCAGTCTCATCTTTCATTAAGACATCCAAAGACAAAGGAACAAGAGCTCTTTTTGAGAGAAGTTTTATCTTGGTGCTAGGAAAGAAAGGTGTTTTGTGATATGATTGTGCTTTGGAGATCATAAAAAGAAACAAACATAACTGAATGAAACCCAGCTGCAGTAAGTTCCCAGAAACTTACTCAATTTACTTTCCAGAAGCACTTTTTCTTCCCAAGCAACAACGATATTGGTCTCTTCCTCTTAAGTTATGCAGAAGTAGAAATGTGGCTTCATGTGTGTGTCTGGACTACTGTCTGATGTCTTACTCAGTAAGTTACTACACAGCAGAGGATTTGTAAGGTGCATGCATCTGTTTCTGGCACATAGCAGAGCCCTAAATGACTTCAGTGCTTTTTAAAGTTGTGAAAGGTTCAGGTAAACAATAGGGGGAAAAGTATATACATTCTATGCCCCCTGCTATTATACTGGCTTAGCATACCTTCTGAAATTCATTAGACATAATACGGTCTGGCCAGAGTTCAAGGAAATACTCTTATCACTTCTAAGAGGATAATGTCATTTCAAACCCCCTTGGTCCTTTACTGTAAAAAGCACTTTCAGAAAAGTTGTACTGTACCAGTGATGCAGTCCAAGGTTGGTCTAAGAGTTTGTAGATTTGTTTTAAGAAGTAGCGCTGAGAGTTTGGGAAAACTAGCCCAGTGGGCAAACTCTCCTTTCTTACAAGATGCCATAAGTTGACATCTTTGCTCACTCCCAGAATAATGCAGTGGAGGCATACTACCTGACATCCCACTGTCAGAAGAAAAGAACCTCTCTTGCCTAACTGCTCATTCCCTGCCATAAGGATGATTTTTTATTGAAACATAGGACTTGCAATGCTTCTCAACAGAACTCTCCCGCAGCTTCATCTCTTGCCACCTAGCTGATGCTTCGTTATCTAAATTAATATAAAAATAATTCGGTTTGAAGCAGGAATATTGCCAGTATTTGATCACGTCTGCTGTTGCACAGAGATTCAGACAGTGCTCGTTAAAAAATATTGTGATAAAAAATAATGTTGGCATAAGATAATGCTTGTGTGGGGAATGAAATCTCTCAGACAGACAGAACGGTTGGCAGTGGACCAGATGGTGATGGGCATCTCCATAACCAGGGTCTTCTGGTGATAGTCCCCAAACTTTGTTCTGACCAGTTGTTAAAACCTCTCTGGCCTGCGGTCCTGTGTGACCATTATGTGCATGATTCATCTCTACCGGCTACTATGAACTACATACAAAACATCTAACTTGATGATGTACAAAGTGCTGTCCTAGTCTAATCACTTCTACACCCACGTGAACAGTTTTTGCTGAATAATCACCAGTGCCTTCTCTGGGTACAGTTTGGTCAATTCGGCACTAGGAGACACCTGAAGAGTCTCTTTGTCTCATGTAAATGATTTGGGATACGTATTAGCAGCATATAGACAAATCATCTACCTGCTCCATTAAATCAGATGTAGCCTTTTATCTGCTGGCTTTTTTAAACAATCTTGTTATTGTTTTTGTTTCTTTTTGATTATCATTAGTTAGAATTTTAATACTGGAGGCTCTTCAGACTGATTATGCTGTGGACACCTTAGGATGTCGATCATCTCCTCAGGCAGCCTGGTATATACCAGGGAGCCAAGAGGAAATACCTTGATTGTAAAGTTATCTAGATTATTTTCAAATAATTGCAAGAAAATAAAGCAGTGAACAGATATTCTTAAATGCAAAACAGCAACCTTATTGTTATACTGATTTACGAAGATGTTATTTCTTGTTGAAGTCTTATTATTGTGTTTGTTCATTTTTTTTTTCAGTAACATTTTGTGTTTTATATGACATACTCATACATTCTCTGAAAATGTAAAGACCATGTACTCCTCAGATTCTGGTAATTTACTAAGTTAAAAAAAGTATTCAAATTCAAGAATATTTCTGAAAATTGAACATCTTAGAAGAAGTCTAAGAAATATAAACCAATTCAACTATTAATAAGATTTTTTTTCATCCTCAGTGATGTGGTTTTAGATTTTGGAACTCAGCTATGAACCAGAGATGGAATTGTATACTATATTTTTCCTTTCTGTCTTCCCCAAAGCTTCCTAAATCCCAATGCTATTCAAGATTTTTAGGTCTTTCAACTCAGCTCTTGTCCCAGATTGTAGGTGAGCCAAATCAGATTGGAAAGCAGGTTGGAAGATTCTCAACACGAACTATATATGTGTTCTTCTTTTTTAGGGTCTAGCTATTTGTGGTTGTTTTCTGGAAAGATTTTATTTAGTTGCTTAAAATCAGAGCTTAGGTCTCTGAATGTTTTCATTATAAAAGAAATTCTAAAAATCAATAGAAAAGTTGTGTGTGTGAGTCAACTGTCCCCACACTTGCTATTCACATTCATTTCCTCAGTCATTATTACTTATATACCCTTTTAAATCACTTTTTTCTTGAATACGTGAAACTCTTTACCTTGAAGACAGACTAATCAGAGAGTCATTCATGCTATGAATGTGTGGAGTTGCTGACTGAGTGCTACAGCAGACCAATGGCATGAACTGGACTGCTTAGTCACAATATGTTCCAGTGAAAGATACTGATTTCATCTGTAGTGGTATCTAGAAAAATGAAACAATCAATCAAGACTGAATTTTAAATATAAATTCAAAAACTTTTTTTTTTTCAATGAAAACCCCTCAGATCTCCCAACTTAGGAAGCCTTATTTAGTTTTACTCCCATACCACCCCAACACTAGGTCATTTATGTGTGTACACAAACAGATTTCTCCTCATTAAATCTCTTTCATGTGGTAGAAATACTTGAATCTTAAATGTACCTCCATGGCACCACAAAATGATGTTGTCGTGGCATTGGTTATATGGTCTTCTTTGCTATTATACGGTTAACTTGCCAGTTCACATAATGCGCTGCTAATCTCTATGAAGTAAGGGCCAGATCTAAAGCCAAGTGATATAAAATGACAGTCTTTTTCTAAATTCAGGAGCTCAGAATGAAAGCATGCATTATTATCTTTTTTTAAACAGTAGACTAGTTGAGAAAGATGGATGGAGATACAAATAATGATTCTAATAATATAATATAATAGTTCTTAAAAGCAGCTGCTAGTGTTAACAAATAATCAAACTATTATAATTTTGACTATAGTAACACTGTATCTTTCCACTGACATAACAATGAATAGAAGCATCTTATTCTTTTGAGAAATAAAGGAATGTGTAACATATGTTAAAATACGGTTGTTACAGGTGAAAAAGGAAGTGCTACATGAAGTCACAGATCGTAGGTTCGTGGGAAAAGGGGCTTGAGTTAGGGTATAAGGAAAGCCAAAAATCAGAATGCTTTGGGGGGTTTCACACGAAGGTCAGATGCACTGAGTGTGTAATAAGCAGGAGGCAATGCAGCAGCCATTATCTTCCCTCTGACAAGAGAGCAGCTCACTGACCTGGCATGCTGACAAATGGAGAGGAAAACTCTGCACGGAGATGTAAATTCCCCACACAGGTCCCTCATAAATATCTTGCCTCTAGAATTCAAACCAGTGACCTGGAAAACAAGGTTCCTCCCCAATCAAAATGACAGGAAGAGCTGGTTTCCTGTTAGGAAGACTACTAGGTGTGTAAAAAAATTATGATTTCTGAGGAAAAAAAATGAGATGTCACACAGGGCAAAATATTACTTTCAAATGGTTGTCTGCAGCTCCCTTGAATGGCAGCTGTTAAGAATTCAATTGTGTGCATGACACACTGCAATGCAGGATGGAAGTTCTGTTGGGGAGCAAAAAAGAATAGGATTTTTCAATTCAAATACTCATTTGAGAATATTTGAATATCTGTCATTCTTTATAGCCTAAAGGTTAATTCTTGAAAAGAATTTCCATTAGTAACACAAATTGTAACCTTGTCAAATCATCTTATGTAATGCATCAACGCTGAAAGACATACTCTGCAAAACTGTACTATTAAATACATAACCTTGGTTCATGGTGAATTTATACTTTCAGTAGTTTCCTTGATTTTCAGTTATTTGTTTAAGATTTTATGGTTTTGTACATGTACTTGCACCAGCACGCAGAGAATATTTTGTAAACATTACTGTATTTTTGCATATGTATGTTCTTTTCCTATGCTCCCTTTATTTCATAGATAGTAATTAAGAAAATTGTACAATGTCATTGCCGTCAAACAACACAGGGAACTGTCTAAGGAATCTTGTTCTGTATGAGAGGCGTATTCTCTCATTCTGTGCATGTATGCCTACTTTATATCAGGATCTCCATATCTGTATTTCTGTAGGTTCTGATTTCTTGCAGAGGGAAAAAGTAAATATGATTCTTCTTGCTGGATGATGATTTAGCTCTTAATTCAGCAAGAGACCTGAAGCAGATCTAGATGTATATTTTGATCAATGATATAAATCTTGACATTAAAAGGTGCCAGGATTTGGCCATGATGTGCTAGGTGCCACACTGAACTGGGTACATAGTGAATGTAAATATTCACTTAACCATAAACATAGGAGACTGACAGCCTAAAGGTACTGAGGTTATCTAATTGACAACCTAATGTAATTTTTGAAAAAAAAAAAAAACCCAAACCCTACAGTAGTTCATCGTATGACTTTAGTTTTTGCTACTGTGGCTAAGGTTGGTTTTGGTGTGAACACTTCAGATAAAGCCATTACAAGTTTTGCAGAATTATGAAATAATTTGGTACTTATCATGATATTAAAATCTATTTATTTTAAAATATTTTCAAAAAATTTGGCTCCATTCTATGATGAATTTAAGTAATTGTCTTTGCACTTCACCATGCTCTCTCCCTGCATTTCATTTTAGTTGTACCATGCACTGATCTGATGTTCGTGCTGTTTCAGCTGCCTGGTACAATCTTTGTTAAAAGACAGCATGATTTGAATTTGCACACAGAGCTTAGACGGAATGAATATGTTAATAAGTTCCAACCTCAAGTTGCACACTCAAATTACTATCAATTGTGCATGCAGTTTTTCCAGGCTATTTGTTCTGAAAATAAGTACTAAATTATGCATTCATTGTAGTGTCATGTATGAGTACAAAAGATGAATTTGCTCAAATATTTCCAAAAGGGAATATTTGTGTGTGCAAATATGATGCAATTCAACTATTTGATGTATTCAGTTTACCAATTTAAAACAGGGATACAAAATACTTCTTGTATTGGAGGGGGGAATCAAATGCTCCAGATGCAGGCAACAGAGCCTGTGACCTATAGCGGATGTCGGTTATCCAGCGTGAGTCATCAGCAAATCCTTTCAAATCCCTTAGGTTGGATAGACCCCTGAATAACAGAAGAAAACAGTAAGAAAAATATTATTGTGAGCAAGCCTAGTGAAGCATATGTTGTCAAGAAACTGTATTGCTCATAGCTTCTTTTCATCCTCCTGCCGAAGGCTGTCTGCAAACTCAGGCGGTTTTGCTAGGAGAACACACTTTCATCACAGTTCCAGGATTGGCTGGTACTGAACAAAGTTCAAATTTGTCCAAGTAAAAGACCACAACAGGCAGTATATCTACTCTGGTTTTTGGCTCTCCTCTTTCATAATCTTGGTTTCCTTATCCAGTTGTTCAAATGTGTCTGTTCGTTTTTCCGAGTAGCTGGTATGGAGTAAGACAAACTGACATGCGATAGGAATGTAGAGTGTGTTTGAAAGGATGTGTTTTTGATAGTCTATGACCCACACATATTCATGAAGTTTGTAGCTCTACACGTTTTTTATACCATAGTTGCCAACCCTATATGCTCTTTCTCGTGTAATCCAAGACGCACTCTAGATACCAGCAGTATTGTTCTAGGACACTGAAAGTTTATAACCTGTAAAGAAGCTCTGCCAAAGTAAACCACGTGGATTAACAAGAAAAAGCAACTACATATATATAGAGATACATAAATAAAAGCCAAGCCCACACTTTCAGTGTAGCAGGAGATGAATGGGGAAGGTCTGAGGAAGGTACAGAGCAGACGCAACTGAGGGATAAAGAAGGATGATATCTGCAACAAGTTGGATCGTGTGGGAGGAAGAGAAACAATGTTTTGGATCCTTCGGGAGCAAAATTGTGAAAGTTAACTTACACAAACAGAGACAGGAGCTCTAGATCTACACTAGGTAGGCTGTATGATTTGAAGTCATAAATTTGCAGAAGAAAATAACTTTTTAATCAATACTGGAACAGATTCTATTGAAGGGCTTGGGATATTGGCCTCTAGTGCAAAGCTCATTGCTGGTCTTCTAAGTGACCACTTCATTTCTCTAGCTCCACATCTTTTCTTAGTGAGGGATAAATTGTCATGAGTTGTGGTTGCAGTGTGTCCTCGGATCAGTATCAGTACTACAAGTCAGGAGCAGCCAACTGCACTGTAACTTTGAAGTCCTATAGTGACAGTTCTTGGGATGATGAAATATGACTATACAGGTGGGATGTCCTCTCAGTGAAGGATGGCGCTGGTCTTATACACCAGCGGTTATATGGACCTTATATAAAGGTGTCTCGAGTACAAGATGCAAAAATTGCTAAGTTGAATTACATGGTGTGTGAATGGATAGGTGTGAAGAGTCGGGGGATAGGCATAAAGCCAGGTATCATTCAGTCTTCACAATACATGCTATGAAGATGGCCAGTCTGGTCCTAGCTTCTCCAGCTGTGATGATGTACACAGAATCAGCTGTGATTCTTTGACTCTGGAGACAAGTTTTGTTCACAATCCAGTGAAATTTGACAGCATCATAGGACTTCAGGACCTTTGCCTATCTATTATCCTGTAATTATAATTTAATACATTCCTCTTTTTAACATGCTGGTAAAAGTAAAGAAAAGTTGGTATATTTTGAAATTTGTAAGTGAAAAAAATTGAATATATGCAGTTAAAAATATGTCTTCATTTGTTGAAGTCAGTAAGTGTTTTTCATTGTTTGAAGAGAAGGGAAATTTCACCAATATGCGAGGAGAGTCTTCTAAATGAGTTTCCATAGAGATCCAAGCGGGATTTGAAACTTCCACTTCAAGCTGGGACTTCTGTTTCCAAATTGAGGAGGAGGAAGTAAGAGCTACTTGCTGAGACAAGCATGTACAAGAGACAGCATGGAGCTGAACTTGCTAAAAACTGCTTTTAATTTAGCTATACTCAGTTAAATTAAACCACAGCCTGTGTAATCCTGCCTGAATTTTTGGGTAAGAAAATTCTCTTTAAAGTTGGTTTTTAATAAACTTACTTGATAACACATGTTCTGATTCACATGCAAGTTACAGGAACCAGGATCTGAACTGGAGTTACCGAGAACAAGAAAGTTACTGTCAGGAACTTGAAACGTGGAGTGTTAGTGGCATGGCAGTTTCAAACTACCGAGACAAATTGAGTTGGTTTGGCGTTTTTTTTGGTTGAATTTTCAGGCAGAGTAAAACCAAATATCTATTTGCCCACAGATGTTCATAACATTTTTTCAAAAGATGTCTGATTACTAGGTATTTGGTTTAGGTGATAATCTGAAACCTATCTGTGAAAGATACAGCATTGAACCTGCAATAGCCTTCATGCCAGTCACCGGTGGCTTCTGCAGAAAGCTGTTGAGGGTTAACCCAATGAATGCCACCAGGAATAATTTTTAATTGCATTTGGGAAGTGAAAGAAGGACTTACTTTGCAGTATCTAGAGGTTCTGAATACTAGCTGTCTACAGAAAAGCACTCACTTACACCGAGATTATCTTGAGGACACTTACTGAACAAGAACTATCCTGATTTTTTTTTCTCAGAAGAAGACTATATTCAGTCACATTTATTATTAAAACAATATTTGCTTACGTTCATAATATGTAAGCATTCAGGCTCTCTGAACACAACTATTTGACTTAGAAACCGAAAGGCCAGATACAAAAGAGAATTTTTATAGTGTTGTGAATAAAATGCTTGTGGATGATACACAAAAGATCATCCTTTCTCCCATAGTTGTGACTACTGCACACTAGATTCATTAAAATTAAAAAGTGAATACACTGAAAATAGCTCTTTTAGTATAATTAAACCATACTTAATCTGATTTTTAAAGTTCAGATACACCAACTCCTATCTTAATTCTTCTTACCTTGGTCATTTAAAAGATTTAAGGCAGGAAATGCTCACAGGATGTTCCTGGAAGAAGGTTTAATGGGGCTTGCACTGCCTGTGCTCTCACTTGCAACTCAGAATACACAGCTGTGTCCATTCCTCCATGTTACTCTGAAGAGTTCTGCTCTGAAACGTTAGTGTAAACAAATTATTGTGAGTTTCTGGTTGTTTCAATAATATAAAGGCAACCACTTTAGATGAAATCTTCAGTCTGTACACAACTGTCCATGTCAGGATACCTTAGTGTTGAATCTAGATAGAATCAGTTTTTTGTAACATAGAATTTTCTCTGGGTCTTTCTCAGTATTATGAGATTATCAGGGTAGATCTTTGCAAATTTTGTAGCCAGCAATTTTATGAAGAATGACCTCATGGACTGGAATCCAAATCTAATTCTGAATACAGTTACCAGTTCTCCATCCAGCGTTGCCAGTTTCCTGCTGCCTTCTAGAGACTTTGATGTTACTTGCCTTGCTCAATAGAGCTGCCTGGCATAGACTCTTCAATCATCCATTTGTTTTGCAGTTTGCATATACCTTTCACTTTTGATTTGCATTTCATTTTTGTCTGATTTTAAAAGCATGATTCTTCTGTCCAAACCCAAGAAAGTTGTTCTGAATTTTCCTTGTAGTGGATATGAACCTCAAGCAAACAGTAAGACAGCTTCAGCCCAGATCAGTGATGACAGAGTTTGAGGATTGCTCTAACGATGCTCTAACTGCTTATACTTAGTCGTATAAAAATTTGATGTAGTATAAAATTTATCATACTATAACTCTTTCCAGATCATGGGGGAAGAAAAGAAAATTCCTGGTTGTTTTTTTCTCCTAAATGGAAAAAATTGTTTGGGACTAATTAGATCAGTAATATATGCTGCTCTATTTACATTTTTATGTATTTGATGCCATACTACCTGTGGTCGACATAAATGCCATTGTAGTAGATCTCTGGTTAAGTTAAAACCAAGAGAAACTCTGAAATATTAAAAAATGGTTGATTTGACTAGAGGTTACTTCCTACACTGAAAATTCGTAATCAGATAAGAGACTAACAAATGATGGAATACTGAAATCTCTAAAATACCCTCACAGAAATACCTCTGATATTTGACTAAATAGAACAATTACTCAAAATGCTGAATGCTCAGTTTTGTTCTGTCTGATGCTTTTGAAAAAAATTATTAAAAAGGAGCAGAATCCTATCAGATATTTGAGAGTAAAGTAAATAGGATTGAATCTCTGCATTTTACAGTAGTTAATATGTAGACAGAGCACTTTTATAAAATTAGTTTGGCTCCTGTTCAGAATCTAGCAATATCCATATTAAATTTCCATTTAAATCTCTTTTACAGATGAATAAGTAGAGGATTAACATATTTTCTACCGTGTTCTTAGTATTTATCTTGACTTGTCTACACAGGAAAAAAAAAGGTATAATATCCTCATTTGGGCCACAAATGAATTATTTTCTAGACAAATAAGGAAACCTTTGGTTTCAGAGATAAACACAGCCACACTTTTTAAAATGTTTTCATAATATTGTAAAGGTTAATGAGGAAAATTCAGCTGAATACAGAGGATTTGTTCATTTTTTCATCTTGTTCAAGGTATTTTGGAAGCTCCAAAGGGCTTTTTCCTGTGCCTGCAGCACTCAGGGTGGGAAAAGAAGTCCCAACAACAACATCAGGAATGGGACTGGGACCTAACACAGCAAAAAATTGTCATTTTTGCAGCAGGGAGGAGGGCAAGACCAACAACTTTCAGCGATGAGTGGAGCTTCCTGGAGGGTGTCTCATTCAGAGATAGAGTTTGAAATCTTTTCATTTGTGAGAAAGGAAGAGGATGAGGGGATGAAAATATTTCTTCATGAAGTAACCAGTTGCCAGAGTAGCTTAGATTGCACTTTGTTTCTCTTTTCCGCATTTTCCAGATATTTTCTAATCTTGCACAGTCACTAAATTGGAAGAACATAACATTTAGTTTCATAGGTTTTCCTTTCCCTATTGCATTATTTTAATTTTGTATCAGTCTTCTGGCAGAATATTCAATTTACCATACACTTTACATTCACTGTAAGCCTTGTGTTAAAATAGGCTTATACTGTTTCACAAAAAATTCAGATTCATACTCTCCCACACGAGCACAAAGTGAAATACTGACAGCTCTAGAAATTCTATAAGCGTTACTGATTTAAGCTAATATGATTTTATAGAAAAAGTCAATAGTGGTTGAAACATGTTAAAAAGAGCTTTATTCCACAGAACAGGTACGCAGCACTCTATAAATCAGAATTTTATAGTGTCTCATGCTGGAAAAACAACTACTGAGATACTGGAAAGTCACTACTTTCTTTTCTTTTTAAATTTATTTTATCCAGAAAATATAAGATGTATTATTGTTTCCTACAGATACCATGCTGGAGAATTCTGCAACAGATGTAAATTCCTATTTAATATCATACATCATTTTTTTAAGGAAATTCTTTATTTTGTGACAGGCGAAAGGATATTTCACTACAGATAATTTAGTAGACATGAATATTGATAACCATACTTTTCACAACTGTACAGCACACAACCAATTGCAATGATTTTCATATACAGTAGACTGAAAAGTTTTCGGTTTTTTGTCCTTTCCCCATTACATTTTCTATGTTTTTTTTACCTTTGAACTCTAAAAAAAATCAGAATATCTTCCTCTAGTTTCTAGAGGCTGCCAAATACCACCCACAATTAGAAAACCACTAGGCTCTTTGTAGACCACCCTTCAGCCATCACAATGACAAAATAATTGTAGAACTTGTAAGATTAGACGAACTGCATGGGAACAGGACACTCAGCCTTTGACAGAGGCTGGTGAGCTATTAAGGAAGCAGCCAAGTAGCTGCATGCTGTTCTGACACTTTTCTTGCTGCCAATGAATACAGAGTGACTCCTCTGAGTGAATGCCAAGGCATCATGATTAGCATAATTAGAGCATACCTTTGTGGCACGGTTATATCTGTACGAAGTCCAGTGAGCAAGACTTGGTCGCAATTGGTGATATGCCTCATTATCTGAACATGTAGCTTCTGAATTCAAAGGCTGCCAAGTGAGATGGAGTAAAACTGCACTTTTGCTTGCCCTGGTATTGCCTGAATAAAACTTACATATACATTTTTTTTTCTCCTCAGCTCAGAAGAAGAGTTGTGCTTTGTACTCACTTTTTGTTTTATATTAACATCTGAGCCAGATAAAATATTTTTCCTCTGCAAAATTCCCCCAAGTGCAACTGCCTACACAATAACACAGGTAAGAAAATCACACTAATTACTGTGCTATTGTAGGTTTAACGGAAGGAGCAGAGCACCCTTCAGTGCGTGGCACATTGTGCCTTTTCAAATGTACCAACATATTAAAGTGAGATACAACATAGGTACGATGCCTGAAACCCAGGAGTCTTTAAAAGCCCTCCCTGGTAAGTCTATTTAAAGAAAAATAGTCTAATCCATTATATAGTAATAACAGTTCTTTTCCTTCTAAAAAGAATGTTTCAGCAGAGTTAATTTTTTTTTCCACTGATATCCTCTCGCTTCATGGCTCCTATTGTTTTCAATCCTCACCTCTCTCCAGGTCTCTCTTGGTTTCTCCATCATATCTCAGACAAAATGTGACTAAAGCTGCATTTCTTGAGCTGAAGTTCTGCAATTCATTATGTCATAAAGCAAATTTGAAGTCTATGTCTGTAGAAGACTGAAACAGGAAGTCGATACTCAGTTACGTGTGAAGTGTAAACCTGATAAGAGTACGTTAGCTGGGCTACAAGGCTAGCAGAGTGGTGTCTTGTGCCCCGACAAGCTCCGTTTCAGGTAGCTCAGATCATTCTACACAGCAGCAGGGTGGGTGCCAGCTTGATCAGTCTTTGCTCAGTCTGAGGAACTGCAAGTTGGGAAAACCCTTCCTTGTCTCTTCTCCAAACGATTGTGGCTGACACCGCTGTTTATCTTTGCTGACATCTTCCACTCACTCCGTATTACCCTTCAGGTCACACATGGATGCTGTGGTTTCTCATTATATTCATAAGAATTATCCCTTTTCTTTAGCTAGCCTGTTCAACTGCACTTTGTCTATTCTGTACACTACACAGTGAGCTTTTTCTTAAATCAGCTCTTTGAGAAAGGGATTATCTTCAGCTATATATTGTACAGCAAAGGCATAGCAGACTTTCACAATGCTTTTAGATATTCTTGTAAACTAGAACAGGTCAAAAAACCAGAGCTCTGTTACTTGTTATGAAAAATTTGCAGTTTAAATTGCCCTCACTTTATACGGATCCAAAATAACTCACTTTCATTTTTTGATGGTTTTTACAGACAATTTGTGAAATTGCTTGCATTTTTTGTTTTCAAAATCATTACATAAACTATTGATTTGTAGCAAGAAACTATTTATCAAAGACCTGAAAATGAAATCAGGTATATTTAATTAAGATTTTTTCCGGTTCTGAGGTGAAAAGTATTTTACCCACAAATCCCCTTTGTCCGCTTTCCTCTTTAAAAAAAAGCCCTCCCCAAATAAAATATCTATTCACAAGCCATTACAAGTGTCTCAGCAAGAAATGTCTTGTAATTTTTGACCAATTATCCATGTGCTGTATTTTTCAGAGTTCTTGTCTGTTCTGGTGAGATTCCCCCTTTATATACAAAAAACTTGTAAAAGCACAAAAATCAATGCTGAGACTGAAGTCCTCATTCTGTGATAAGTCTTTTGTGGGTCGATGATATTATGTGCTGAAACCTAGTGTTGCAAAGCATCCCGGTATATCATGTTTTAACTTTGTGTAATAGCAGGGACCACTTGCTAAGATGGTTATCATTTTCCAGTCACAGTTTTTAAAGTAGCAAGGAAGGAAGGAGTGAACAGAAATCACTTACATTTTCTGACCTCCCGCACACATACATACAAAGATATTTTAGGCAAAGAAAAAACCCCTACTTTCTATTCACAAATCTCTGTTGTAATTAGTATTTGGTAAAGACAATGATAAAAATCAGTAGGATTTGGTTCCAGAGAGTCAGAATGTGAATATCCCTATGTAAGAAAAAGAAGGGAGAGAACATAAATAAATTCCTGTAATTTCAAGGAATGATTCTAGGCTTGCCAAGTAGAATTTTTTAAAGGCTTCTTATATAGAATGTAGACAAGTATCATGATTAAGGTTGGAAATAGTTCTTCAGTCTTTAATCTTATACAACAATTGTTAAAACAAATCTTCCCAGTGAAATCTCTAGAAAGTAAGTTTGTCATAGATTCGGTGGCATCAGGTTTGCAACCTTCATCTACCACTAACAATTGTTTTCTATAAGATCTGAATGCTGAAAATCTTCAGTTACCCTCAACCTCTATGTATTTCTACGCAGTAACAGTAAAAAAGATTGTATCTTACTCTACTCTAGGTTTAAAAATCTGTTTTTCTTTAGGGCCAAATGCTGAAAAGTGGGTAGTGTCTAGGAAGTCCTAACACTGCATTTAACAATGAGGTTTATATTGAGTTTAGTTGGAGCTACGGTCAAGGGAAGATCCCTGCAAACAGTGCTTTCTCAAGAGGAAAATTTGGATGATCTCTGCTGCTTGTTTTCCAGAGGCTGTAATACAGCACTCAGCTGTTGAGATTTAGTCTAAGCAAAGATGGAACTGGAGAGTTGCTCCACTTAAGCTGAGCACTCAAAATGCTCTGTTTCTCTTCTTAAAGCCTGGTGAGATCTAATTTCATTAGTTCTGTGTTTTAATTTTTAAACTTTGCATGTACTCTGGAGTTTTTCTGAGTCTTCCCACAATTGCTCTCATTCAAGCAGTTTGGCACGCGAGCCCATGTGGCTTTCCAGATGTAGGTGTTTCTCCAGGTATTTTGTCCTCAGGAAGCGTAAAGAAGAAAGGTGATGGCACCTTTGTGGTAATACGGAAGAGGGATATCTCACTCCTCTGTTTCAGAAGCAGACTCTAAGCCTGCAGTTCCTCTTCAGGGACACAGCTTTGCTCTGACTCCATGAACACAGTCCTCCTGTGCTCCTAGACAGCAAGGACCCGTGTCAGAGCTGGAGACCTCTACCTACATTGTCTTTGGTTTTTCCTGGGAAGACCTAAGCAACTTTCAGCTCATTTTATACAGCTAAGCTAAGTACATACTGAGAACACTCTTCCCATATCCTCTATAAGGTGTCCTCCAAAGCATACTTCACATTTAGAAAAAAACAAAAATCATCTTTTCCAGTGCTGTCTGTCATAGGGTTTTTCATTTATATACAACAGCAACACAGTTAATCTTCGAGTGTTCATTTATTGCTATGCATAATTCTTATGCGTAATAACATATGTGCAGGAATGCAAATGGTTTGTCCCTGGCACCTCACAAAGATTTGGTAGGAAAAGAAATCTTACTTTCTCAGCTGTAGTCTTAGTACAAGACAGGTTTCTAAAAGAAATAATGCAATTGAAAGAGAAAGGGGGCTTCTGAAGTGAAGGAGGTCCAACAAAACGTTCACGATGAACACAAATTTTGCCAGTGCAATGCCTGAGAAGCCAGGGGAAGTTAAGCCAATGATAGATTCTGTCCCTTTTCTAATTTTTATGAGGATATGCTGATATCACAGACACGGTATGGCTGATATACATTCTTTAAATAAGGTTAACTTAAAATGTGTGTAGAAAGAGAAAATCCAGCACAAAAGCCGTGCACTGTTCATGCATCAGTCTGAAGTACTAGGATCAACCTTTCGGAGAAAATCAGACCAATATGCAAAATTTAATCTTCTCTGTAAGAAGACATTGGACTTTCCATCTAACTTCAGTATCCTATAATGTTATTGATTATTCTGATGCCATCCATCAGCAGATACAACAAACTGTTGCATTTAGTTCTGCGAGAGATTTCAGGTAGGTAAGTTATATTCCTACAGTAGCAAAATTTGTCATAGCCTTCATCTGTACACCACTGCAAAGTTTATGTAAAAGTTTCTGCACAGAATTATTCATCACATTCTCCATTCTCTGGAGCTGGCCAAGACATTGTGTAAGTTGAGGAATGTTTAATAACATTGGAAAAGCGTTGCTTTTTTGGGAGAAGACACACACTTTTGTTGGTTATATGAAGAGCTTTTTGAACTATACATCTACTTTACGCTTGGCACGAATGAAAGCTTAGTATAAACACCCATAGAGACACTCTTCTATATTAACCTGTTTGTTTATCCTCACAAGTTTTATAACTTCTATGAACAACTTTTAAGTATTCAAGGTCCAAACTGGAAGTCATCTTGAACAGTATAAATTGTACCTAAATCTTTTCAGTAAAAAGAACAACTTGTAAAAAGACGTTATTGTAAGCAATTTCAGCAATTTGTTGTACACTTGAATAAACAACTGAAAAAAATACACTGTGTGCAAGAATTCTTTTTCTTCCCACCCCTACCTCCCCCCTCACTCCCCCAAGACTGGAGTGTGTGAAATGCCTGATGTACTGGGGAGTGATTTTGAAGTGGAGGACCTAGTGCTGTGCACTTGGAGACCAGCTGTGCCAGTTGCTGTATTGGAAGAAATGCCTGCTGTGAACCTAGTCTGCATGTGTTACTTAATTTCCTGAATTATCATATTCTCCTAATCAGCTTCTGAGTTAAGGATCAAAATTGAGGATCCAGGTGAGCAGCAAGGATTTAATGTCTAGAATGAAATAGTCTATTTTGTCATTTTATTGTTGTGCAATCTACTGGTACATTTATTCCATGTATCTTGTCTTAGCCACCGAACACTTGTTTTGATTCCACTTCATCTAATTGATCTAAATGATATTTCACAAGCTCAAGAGACTTAAGCAGTTTTATAAGAATCAGATAAGGGCACATTTACCAGAGGTCTGCAAAATAAATAAATTTGTCAGCCCCAGTGAGTGGAGACAGTTGAATTGTTTGATATGCAAAATACACTTACTACTTTTCCCAACACATATATCGCCCTTAAATTGGTCATGATGATGATGAATTTTTACATATATGTAACTGCTTGGATATAGATGCTTTGAAAATTAGATCTTGATTTGGTACTACTAAATAATGTTCACAGGTTTCTTGACAGGATCAAGGCTGGATTAGGCTTATAGGATTGTATTCTTTTTTATATGCACTATAAAACATGCAAAGAGATTTCAGATTCATGCTGTAAGATTGCTCACAAAATCAGCAACTTTTTCCTTGTCTATTTGACTAAGTTTATGGGAAAAATTACAGGATGAAAAATTGCAAGACCAGAATCAGACTTTTCCTGTGCTTGAAGAAGCCATGTAGGGCCATATTTTTATGGAAGAAATATGTAACTGTGAGTTAAATCCTTGTTTATTGCCTATGAACATCTCACAAGACATAGTGTAAGTCCATAAAGCTAAGAAGGAATAAGTTCATTAAATGGCTTTTGGATCATTATATCTTTTTGATTATAAATGTATCATAAGATTGGACGGGCATGAAAGCTTGACAATTTATTTACTCCAGTTTGGATAGTAGCATATGATAAACTAATACTACTTCTTCCTGCCTGTACAAATGTTTTAAAGCACTTCTCGTAATATGGTGTAGTAGCATACTGAAAATAGTTTGAATGGTCTCTGATGTTATCTCAAATCTTAGAGGAACTCCTACTGTTAAAAGAATGCTCCTATTTAAATGAACAATAGTGCCTGTCTGCACTAAGTGCCTAATCAAATGCTTATTTATGGTTGCTAGAGTGAGCTTAACTGGGAGGTTTTGGGTACAGCATGCGTGCGCTCAATCTACATCATATTTATGCCAAGTCCTGACTTTTTTTGATGTTAAATTGCTTCATGTATCTGGTTTCACCAGCCAGTGTGTGTGTACTGTGCTCAGGTCTATGAAGTATTGTCCTCCTGTAGTGTACCTTGCGCAGGGAAATAGGGATAAAGAGGGTGGAGCACCTTACAAAACAAAACACTTTCATAAGTTCTGAAGGAGACAAATCAGCAGCATCTTAGATTGTGCTTGGCTTTATCCTCTACTTTCAGTGTTCTATGAATGCAAAAGACAGTGCTGAGGTGGTAACACTTTTACAGGCAGTCTAGTGGAGTGGTAAACATTATCAGAACAGGGGCAGACCGGTCCTCTCTGTTTCTGCTGACCTTGGAGATGTTCAAGGTTGCAGACTCCACAACCTCCCCAGGCAACCTGTTTCAGTGCTCAGTCACTCTTGCAGTAAAAAAAGTGCTTCCTGACGTTGAGAGAATCCTCCTGTCTTTCAGTTCATGCCCATTGCCCCTTGTCCTGTCACTGGGCACCACTGAAAAGAGCCTGACTCCTTCTTCTTTGCACTCTCGCTTTGAGTTTTTATATGCATTAATAAGATGCCCCCTGAACCTTCTCTTCAACTTTTGGATTCTGTCCAGTATGTTCATGTCTTGTACTGAGGAGCCCAGAATTGGACACCGTACTCCAGGTGTGGCCTCATCAGAGCTAGGTATAGGGGAAAGACCATCTCCCTCAACCTGCTGGTAATACTTTGCCTAACGCAGCCCAGCATACCATTAGTCTTCACAGCCAGGACACGTTTCTGGCTCATGTTCAACTTGGCATCTACCAGGACCCTTAGGTCCATTTTTGCCAAGCTGCTTTCCAGTTGGGTGGCCCCCAGCATATATTGGTGCCTGAGATTATTCTTTACCAGGTCCACAACTTTGCACTTCTCCTCGTTGAACTGCATGAGGTTCCTGGCAGCCCATTTCTCCATCTTACCAACATCCCTCTGATTGGCAGCACAAGCCTCTGGAGTATCAGCCACTCCTCTCAGTTTTGTTTCACTTGCAAACTTGTGGAGATTAGGCCTTGCCCCATCATCCAGACCATTAACAAAGATGTTAAACAAGACTGAACCCAGTACTGACACCTGGGGTACACAGCTAGTTACTGGACTCCAACAAGATTTTGAGCCACTCTGTCCCCAGCCATTCAGACAGTTTTCAATCCACCTCACTGTTTGCTTAACTAGCCAGACATCAACAACTTGTTTATGAGGATCTTATAGGAGACAGTGTCAAAAGCTTTACTGGACTTCAGTAAGTCTGCTGCTCTCCCCTCATCTACTAGGCTGGTCACTTTATCGTAGAAGTTTATGAAGTTGGTCAAGCATGACTTCCCCTTTGTGAAGCCGTGTTGACTACTCCTGATGATTTTCTTGTCCTTAATGTGCCTGGAAATGGTTTCCAAGATTTTAGAGGAACTTTTGCTTCCAGGATTTGTTCAAAGAAGACCAGGTTAAGAAATTAATTTATCATTATTTCTAATTCCTTATGATCATCATTATTAGACTGGATGACCTCCACAGGTCACTTCCAATCTAAATTGCTCTGTTTTCCTATGTCATGTCTAGCTGTTTTCCTATGTGGTGGCTAGTGGCTAGCAGTGGCTAGCAGGACGAGACTAGTAGTGAAGCTATGCACATTCATTCAGGGACCTTGCATAACCATAAGGTCGGTGGATCTGTGTATGTCAGATTGTAAGGCCAGAGTATGCACTTCCTTTTTATAGCCTTGTAGGGGAGTGAGCCTGTACTGTCTTTACTCTTTTTGACATGATGTAGACATCCACCAAATGAACAACCCAGTTATACCCATTTCCCTGTGCAGTGGACAACTGGAAACTGACTTCAGCGTAGGTGATGTCATACTTATTTCACTGATGTTCCTGTGCCCTCCTTTACATTTAGCAACAGTTTCTTACATTCTTAATTTTTTTCCCCTTTATCAGATCAAAATAACTCCAGTGGAGCTACTGGAGCCTTACTTCAACATAACTGCAGTCTGTTTTCTTTCCACATAGTAAAGAGAGCAATGCCATGTATCTCAGCTCGACAGTAACTGTGCTCAAAATACCAGTCTCTGATAAAGAAAGCTCATCATACTCTTCTTCAAGTATACATGCTACCACTGATTCTTAAGTAACTCAATCCCACTACAATGCATACTGTGGCCCCTGAGCTGAAGTAATTATTCACAGTAGAACATAAGTACAGTATGTCATCCATAATCATCCTTGTATTTATTGTGCATTGCATTTTGACCATAGAAGCCTAGCTTTCCTCCTTCAGCTCTTTATAACTTGCTTGAGTCAAGAACATAATGCAAATTTCCTATTTTCAATATGTTGTAAACTGAGGCAACTCTCAATGAAAGTAGGACAGTACTATTGAAACACAGCAACTAAAGAGCGTATAGTTTAGCCCTATAGAAAACAGTCACGGTGAGAAAAAACCCTAGTGATTAACTCTCTGGGGTCCACTCAATGTCAATTTCACTCAACCACCCATAGTATAGAAGCCCTTGCATAGCATTAGAGATTAACCCAGATGAAATTACCTACTCCCTGGAGTTTTAGCAGCCTGCTTATAGCCATGGTTTCATTTGAACTCTGCCAGTGACACACATGTATTTTACTTTTTAAAAAGAATTTGCTATCTTCATCAGCCAGTATTTGGTTTAAGTTAAGGAGTAACAGAGATTATGTGGCAACAGTTTACATATTTGCTAATTGGAATAACTGACAATGAATTTGAACACAATTCTTTTTCATCCTGTTTTAGTTTTAGGTAGAACAGCAGATCACTGATAATCAATGTTATTTTCTTGTATTATAGCTAAATGCAACCTCAAATAGCAAATTTGCCTTTTGTTTAGTTTTCTAATGTTCATTTTATGAGTAAATACACAGTCTGCAAAAAAAAAAGCAGTGTTTAATTGTTGATAGTGGGTTAGGCTAAAACTGGCCTGAGTATTATTCCATTGAAAGACGGATTTAACATGCTTTGGTGATTATTCCATGGGCCATCAATATGATCAGATATCATTAGGTAATAATATCAAGATTTTAATTAGAAAAAAGGGGTTCTTTTGGTGCAAATTATAACCATTTTAAGAGGAATAAGATAAAAAGGGAAGCTTACTTAATACCTTATATTTACATTCCATTCTATTTATCTTTTCTGTGTTTTCCGTTAATATACTTGACATTTTGGTTTAATTATGAAATATGTTTTCGTTTAAATCATTGTGTTACCCTCTTAGCTCAACTTGTCCTATTCCATCTCCTTCTCCTATATGATCCAGAAATGAAGTCAATATGCCAAGGTATAAAATCTCTACAATTTCCATGGCAACAGAGCTATGAGGTAGTGAATAGAAGATTTTCTTTTCCAGACAAGACCAGATAAATAAGAGAAAAAAAATTCCTCATTCAAACATTGTTTCATTTTATTTCAAGGTATGGAATTTGATACAAGGCTTCAAGTTACATCATTGTGGTAGGAGATTTTGTTGGACAAAGCAAAATAACAACTTGCTTGTTTAGGACCCAAATGGAAATTTTCCCTAGAGAAACTAACATGCTCGAGAAAGGTGAGTCAGTGACTTAACAACTGATGTGCTTCTCTCTGAGTCTTCACTGAATTCCTGCCTCTGCAAGGATACAGAGGATATGGTAGAAGGCGTATTCTCCAGGATGGCATCTAAACCTGTGGCTGTGTGCTTTAAAAAGGAGCCTTATCATGCCTAGCTTTTTGATAACTCTTACACAAGCTGTGCTGAAGTAAATCCTTCCTGAAGTCTAATTCTGCAAAAATGCAGTAACTCAAGCTAACATATGTTTAACATCGTGCACTGGAGTTTTCCCAGTATCTTGCGACTGGGGGAAACACATAGGTCTTACAGTTCAATAAACTAAGAGTATTATTGACCAAGAGGATGGAAAGTGCATTCCAAAGATGAGATAATTTTAAGCTAATTAAAGGTCCTATGGTACTATACGAAGAGTAGGAACTTCTGATACTGTCTCCTAGTCAAATTACAGGTTCAGTAATTACTTTCTGCTTAATTGAGCTGCTGATTAATTTTAGCTGGATTTAAGTATTCGTCATGCCTTTCTGTATTTTGTTGCTGCTGTCAGCTTGGTGGAGTGAGTCACTGGTGAGAGAATGATTCCTCTGCTTTTGCTTGTGCTGTATGTGCTGTATGTGGACTGTAGTTCAGGGGGGGATATGGGGACTATGAAAGTCAACTTGTGTTGGATTGTTGTAGGCAGTAGACAGAACCACAGCCTTAAACATGTTACTTGACTGAGATCTGTGTACTACAGAAGCACAACAGCAGTTCTTCCAGAGAAAAATGAGAACTCTACTGAGTAAATCTCTTGTGCCCACCACTCCTCCTACTCTTCATTTACAAAACATCAATTTATATGAGTTATTTTAACTGTTATGTTGTACAGATGTAACAGTTCTATTTGCTTAAAAAGACGTCATTAAATTGTATTCCAGATGAATGCATAGTGAGTTTTTTATAATGAATTTAAAATTCCATTTACAAGTAGGAGTAACCCAAACCTTATATAATGTCTGATGAAAAAATAATAGGGATAATTACCAGATTATCTTCCAAATCACAGAAATAATTTAAGAGCATATAGTATTTTCTTCCTTTCCAGTCTCAAAAGCAAAGCATTTGACACTGTCCCGTGTGACATCCTTATCTCTAAATTGAAGAGAAGTGGATTTGACAGATGGGCCACTGGGCAGATAAGAAATTGGCTGGATGGTCCCACTCAAAATGTTGCAGTCAACAGCTTGATGTCCAAGTGGAGACCAGTGATGAGTGACACTCCTCAGGGAATATATTGGGACTGGTGCTGTTTAACATCTTTGTCAGTGACATGGACACTAGGATTAATTGCACACTCGGCAGGTTTGCCCGTGACACCAGGCTGTGTGGTGTGATTGACATGTCAGAATGAAGGGATGCTATCCAGAGGGACCTTGACAGGCTTGAGAGATGGATACATGCGAACCACATGAAGTTCAACAAGGCCAGGTGCAAGGCGTATGTTTGGACAGTCACAAGCGCAGATACAGGCTCAGTGGAGAACAGATTGAAATCAGCCCTGTGGAGAAGGACTTGGGGGTGTTGGTTGATGAGAAAGTCAACATGAGCCAGCATTGTGTGCTTGAAGCCCAGAAAGCCAACCGTATCCTGGGCTGCATAAAAAGAAGCATGACCAGCAGGTCGAGGGAGGTGATTCTCCTCCTCTACTCTGCTCTTGTGAGACCTCACCTGGGGTACTGTGTTCAGCTCTGGGGCCCCGAACATAAGAGGAACATGCACCTGTTAAAGCAATTCCAGAAGAGGGCCATGAAGATGATCGGGGGCTAGAGCACCTCTCCTATGAAGACAGGTTGAGAGAGCTGGGATAGCTCAGCCCAGAGAAGAGAACACACTGGGAAGACCTCATAGCAGCCTCCCAGTAGCTGAAGGGGGCCTACAGGAGAGTTGTAGAGGGATTTTTTACAAGGACCTGTCGTGATAGTACAAGAGGTAACAGTTTTAAACTGAAAGAGGGTAGATTTAGATTATGTATTATGAACAAATGCTTCACGATGAGGGTGGTGAGACACCAGAAGAAGTTGCCCAGAGTAGTTGTGGATACTGCCTCCCTGGAAGTGTTCAAGGCCAGGCTGGATGGGGCTTTGAGTAACCTGGTGTAGTGGGAGGTGTCCCTGCCCATGGCAGGGGGTTGGAACTAGATGGTCTTTAAGGGCCCTTCCAACCCAAATCATTCTATGATACTTTGATTACTTAATATATTTCATCTTTAGGTCCATACAGAAATGTGAAATGGATGCTTGTGTGATGAATTTTATAATGGTAGATATAAATATGCGTATGTATTTATATATTAATATGAATATATTTTAGAAGGAAAGAATTGAGACATCTATATGGTAGGATAATCACGTATGGGATTATGTGAGAAACATGGCAGACTGACAGAATTAAATCTTTTGCTGTGATCACTGTACTCTTGATAGTATCTTTAAGGAGACTTCTGCTGCACAGAACTAAAGTGAGTATCAGATTTCACCAACTATGCATGACAATAGATTGTGGCTACATCTGACAAGGCCCTTGGGAAAGAGCACTGCCCTCTGTCACCATATGGGCTGTAACGGGTTTCATACCTGTTACAATACCCTGAGGAGGAGGATTCGTTGCTAAATCTATGCAGGCTCTTTGCTAATCCCATGAAGCTAATGATCTGTGAAGGATGTCTTAAAGATGCTTACTGTGAATAATCATATTATTCAGACAGTCAGATGTAGGGTTTTTTCCTTATATTAGTTTTTATTATGAAAGGGTTACAATCCTCCACTAAAAATATATTATCAAAAACATTGAAAGAATTGCTTAATCTCTCTTGCAATTCATAAATACCGTTTGAATCTAAATTTAACAAATTTACTGGTATTTTAGGGTGTCATGGTTTAAACCTGGGCTGGATATTAAACGGATGACAGATGATCCTTGTTAACCCCCTCCTTCCCCAAAAAAGGGGGAAGAGAAAAGGGAAAAAGACTTACGGGTTGGAAAAGTTAAAACAGCTTTAATCTAACTACAATAATAATGTGTTTTAATAATAGGAAAAATAATAATGATGAAATATATACAAATATATACAAAACCAGTATCGACCTCCCCAGCCATCAATGACAAATACGTTACCCAGACACTGCGGAGCAGGACCTGGGAAAGTCCTGGACTGTACTTAGCAGCAGACAGGAGGTGGATTCAGGAATTCACACATTGAGATTGAAGAAGAATCGGACAGAGTCCTCCTCAGAAGCTGGCCATAGAAGAAGAAAAGAGTGACCCTCGCGATCCCTCAGCTTTATACTGAGTATGAAGCATATGGGATGGAACACTGTGTTTGGTCAGTTTTGGGTCACCTGTCCGACCCGCTCCTCCCCACCAGAGGGTCACAGATGTGACCCCTTTTCCGTTCTTTCAGTTCTGGTGCATAAGAAAGTTGGTCTCCATAGGGATAATTATAAGCATGGGCCTTTCTGCATACCATTCCTACTGATGTTCCAGCACTAACTATAAACACCGAGCCTTATCACTGCTAGAAGCAGCTACTGTCTGTAAACACCGTTAATTTTAGAGAGTGCAGCTTCTCAGAAGAGACTTAGCTAAAAAGTAAAGTTACTAAAATAAAATTGGTTGTGTCCTATCCCAAACCAGGACACAGTGCAAGTAACTTATCACCCAATAGGTATGTTATTTCCTAAACTGGAAGTAATTCCCATGACAAAAAATATTTTTCTGGTTTCTAACAAACACTTTCAAATTTGCACATAATGTAGAATGATGTTAAGCTCCATTTTTTTAACCAGAAGTTTTCTCCTTATATCATATGTAGCTTTGATCTCTTGTCCAAATAACCTGCTTAGCCTCATATCATTGTGCAGTATTCAACATAATATAATCATCAGTTTTCAAGACATACGCTCCCGTCTAACTTTAATATGGCTGAAGAAAATAATTTACAATTGGCCATTTTGCTTGCATATCAGTAGAAACAACTCTGTTATTGTTTTGCCTCTATATCTGGGGTAAATTATGGACAACTAAGCCATTATTGAATAAAGGTTTAGATTAATGCATAGATTCAATCTCTGAGTTTATTTGTCAATATCACCACAACTACACATACGACAAAATGTTCAGGTATGAATTAATGAGTTCAAAGGGATGCTGAACTTGTCTCCTACACCTACTAGCACTGTCTGATGTAATATCTCTATTCCTGCCCAAGGAACATATCCGCGTGGCCATCCTGCCCCTCTATTCGCCTTCCCAGTCCCCTACTTCACATATGAAGTACCTGAAAAATCTGAAAATCTGCTCCTAAAGATAAGCACTTGAATAAAGAGATTTAGGAACATGTTGAAATGAAGAACACTCAGACTGTCATCCTACAAGCAGGCATAGTTACAGCTTGCCTTTTTTTTCTCTTTGCCAGTTAGGCACGTTAGAAGTTTTTGTTATACAAAGTTATTCAAAGGAAAAGTATTCCCAACAGAGAAGTTGGAGTTACCAGCACCAGGAGTTCATTAACTAGTTCTTAATCTTTGATTTGACTGCTTTTAATTCTTTGAAGTCGGTGTCAGGACATTGTCCTTTGCTGGGCAGGGAGGAAATGCTAATATCAAATCACAGCACTGGAGCTGGAAGAAAGAGCAATTTGGTATACTTGTAATACTTGGGAGGAATAATGTTTGGAGATTAATATGTTTGTAATGCTCCTGACTAGAGAAATCAAACTTGTTTTTTAAAACTATAAAAGTTAAAGCGGAATTTCGTAACTGAGTGAAGATGATGCTTTTTGGATAGAAAGACTACCTTGGAGAAGTACTGATTACAGTGGTTGCAGGCTGAGAAATATTTTACTTAAAATCTATCAAATAAATGAAAGTAAAATCTAATTATTAGGTAAGATTTTGTTTGATACTTCTGTGACAGAGATATACTGTGGTATTTCCTTTATGGCAACTCAAGAACAGGAGTTCTTAAGGAACAGAGTAATTGAAGAACTTCAATTCAAGTGAATGAGAAAATGGAGAGCCCTCAATTTACCCTGCCCCTTGAACAATATTCCGCCTATGTGACTCTTCCCCTCACTTTCCCTTTGGATGTCTGGCAGTGGGTCAGAGGGAACAGAGGAAATAAAAGTCCAATGATCTGTATGAAGAGCATCAAGTTAAAGAGGACGATACTTGATGGGAGATGAGGACGCTTCCAGGAGCAGTTCTTTACAGCACTTCCTTTGTGTATACATTCCTGGCTTACCTAACTTGCTTTGCTTTTCATGGCTAATCAGTACAGACATAGCTTCCATAAGTCACTGAAAGCATTAAAAATTGTTGTGGATATAAAAGCTGTTCTGACCTTACAGGGCATAAGTATAGCAGTCTCTGAAATTTGTATTCGATAATGGATTAGCCAGAACAGGAGTTTAGGCCTTTCGGGAGTCTAATCTTTTTAATAATGAACTTCCAAAATCATTGGATCATATCAAAAGAAGCAGATGGTCACAGTTCCAATAAAAGTCTTTTCAATCCCCTGTGTACATGTTGGTCCATCTCCCAGTCCTTGGATATCTCCATCTAAATGGTACCTTTTTGGAGAAAGCTGTGGACCCTGGCTCTTTGCTCACTCACATCTGCAGCAGCTGGATATCTGCTGCTCTTGAAAACAAGTTTACCCAGTAACCTTTGCTGTGTGCAGCTGTCATACATAATGTTAGACACTGCAGTGAATATCTGCTGTGTTGTGAATCACAGCGTGCTCAGTCAGGTTTTAGAAGGTTCTGAGTTGAGAAAGATAAAACATCTACAGAGACGTGTTCTTTAGCCCTATCAAGTTGGTAAAATCAATGGGCAGTCAGTACCCCTGAATGCTTATTTTTCAAGAGTAGCACAAAAGATATCCCAACCTTCTCCCTGTCATTCTTGGCCATACACTACACTGACAAAAGCCTCAGACATAAACACTCTTCTCAGGGCACGCAGGGCTAAGTCAATCACTTAAGCAGACAAAAAACCCCATTCCATCACAACATGACAAAAAGAATGTGTTTTAGCAAACGGAGATATTTCTAATTTTCATTTGTACTTGTTTATACATTACATTACATTACATTACAGTTTGAAAACAAAAGATTATGTTGATATAACACGTGTTTCTAGAGGACAATAAAAATGTGGTTATTACGATTCCTCTCCTGCATGTTATAATGCCCAAGCTGAGACTGACTGACCTTGTGCAAAGTCCTAGTCTGGTTTTAATGGGAAATGACACCATTTGCCTCCAAAAAATTACACACAGATAAAGAGCTGGGACAAAAAGAAGTAGAATCAAGAAAAGAAAATGATGAATTCCAGGGGTAGTTTCCTTCTCTGTCATCTCAGATTATTTATGACAAATGACTGAGCAGAAAGAATAATTTATTTTCTGAATGCCAATGCAGTTTGTCTCTGACCATAGATACTGTGACAGCATGTACAGCAAACACTGTTCTGTTGTCCAAAAGGCACCTGTGTGTCCAGTCAGGTACACAGTGCTCTGGGAGCCCAGAGATGATCTTGCACTAGGGTGTCAGAAGTGAGAGTTGAGCCTTGGTGTTTACATGGGCAGCTGGGCACTGTAAGAAGCTGCTCAAAGCTCCCCCAGCTCCAAGCCAGCCCCTGCCTTGGGCTGAGGCCAGGCCATTTAGAGACAGTAGATGTGCCTCTGGGATAAAATGTATTTAAGAAGGGGACAAAGGAGTGGTCGTTGAGACCTGCAGCAAAGGAAGGAGTGGGATGTGAGAGAAACACCTAAGCAGATATTGGGAATTAGTGAGGAAGGAGGGGAAGGAGGCGCACAGAGCGGAGATTCCCCTGCAGACTGTGGGAGAGGGCAGACTGTGCCCCTGCAGCCTTTGGAGGATCGTGGTGGAGCAGCCTGTGAAGGACTATGGAGAAGCAGAGATGGACCTGAAGACCATGAGGGACCACAGTGGAGCAGAGATGGACCTGCAGCCCGTGGAGAACCCCAAGCCAGGGGAGGTGCCTGCTCCCGAAGCAGACCGTGACTCTGTGGGCAGCCCGTGCTGGGTCGGCGCGTTCCTGAGGGGCTGCACTGTGTGGGAAGGGCTCACGTAGGAGGTGTTCATGAGGGGCTGTCTGCTGTGGGAGTGACCCCGTGCTGGAGCAAAGGAATTGTGTGAGGTGCCCTCCCCACCTGAGGAGGAGGGAGTGGCAGAGACAGTCTTTGGTGAACTGACTGCACCCTCATTCCCCGTCGCCCTGTGCTGCTGAAGGGGGAGGAGGTAGAGGCATTGAGAATGAGGGGACTCAAGCCTGGGTAGGAGGAAGGGGTGGGTGGTAAGNCAGAGACGTGTTCTTTAGCCCTATCAAGTTGGTAAAATCAATGGGCAGTCAGTACCCCTGAATGCTTATTTTTCAAGAGTAGCACAAAAGATATCCCAACCTTCTCCCTGTCATTCTTGGCCATACACTACACTGACAAAAGCCTCAGACATAAACACTCTTCTCAGGGCACGCAGGGCTAAGTCAATCACTTAAGCAGACAAAAAACCCCATTCCATCACAACATGACAAAAAGAATGTGTTTTAGCAAACGGAGATATTTCTAATTTTCATTTGTACTTGTTTATACATTACATTACATTACATTACAGTTTGAAAACAAAAGATTATGTTGATATAACACGTGTTTCTAGAGGACAATAAAAATGTGGTTATTACGATTCCTCTCCTGCATGTTATAATGCCCAAGCTGAGACTGACTGACCTTGTGCAAAGTCCTAGTCTGGTTTTAATGGGAAATGACACCATTTGCCTCCAAAAAATTACACACAGATAAAGAGCTGGGACAAAAAGAAGTAGAATCAAGAAAAGAAAATGATGAATTCCAGGGGTAGTTTCCTTCTCTGTCATCTCAGATTATTTATGACAAATGACTGAGCAGAAAGAATAATTTATTTTCTGAATGCCAATGCAGTTTGTCTCTGACCATAGATACTGTGACAGCATGTACAGCAAACACTGTTCTGTTGTCCAAAAGGCACCTGTGTGTCCAGTCAGGTACACAGTGCTCTGGGAGCCCAGAGATGATCTTGCACTAGGGTGTCAGAAGTGAGAGTTGAGCCTTGGTGTTTACATGGGCAGCTGGGCACTGTAAGAAGCTGCTCAAAGCTCCCCCAGCTCCAAGCCAGCCCCTGCCTTGGGCTGAGGCCAGGCCATTTAGAGACAGTAGATGTGCCTCTGGGATAAAATGTATTTAAGAAGGGGACAAAGGAGTGGTCGTTGAGACCTGCAGCAAAGGAAGGAGTGGGATGTGAGAGAAACACCTAAGCAGATATTGGGAATTAGTGAGGAAGGAGGGGAAGGAGGCGCACAGAGCGGAGATTCCCCTGCAGACTGTGGGAGAGGGCAGACTGTGCCCCTGCAGCCTTTGGAGGATCGTGGTGGAGCAGCCTGTGAAGGACTATGGAGAAGCAGAGATGGACCTGAAGACCATGAGGGACCACAGTGGAGCAGAGATGGACCTGCAGCCCGTGGAGAACCCCAAGCCAGGGGAGGTGCCTGCTCCCGAAGCAGACCGTGACTCTGTGGGCAGCCCGTGCTGGGTCGGCGCGTTCCTGAGGGGCTGCACTGTGTGGGAAGGGCTCACGTAGGAGGTGTTCATGAGGGGCTGTCTGCTGTGGGAGTGACCCCGTGCTGGAGCAAAGGAATTGTGTGAGGTGCCCTCCCCACCTGAGGAGGAGGGAGTGGCAGAGACAGTCTTTGGTGAACTGACTGCACCCTCATTCCCCGTCGCCCTGTGCTGCTGAAGGGGGAGGAGGTAGAGGCATTGAGAATGAGGGGACTCAAGCCTGGGTAGGAGGAAGGGGTGGGTGGTAAGGTATTTATTTGTGTTTTAAGGTCTGGCTTTTCATGTCTCCTAATCCTACTCTTCATTGATTGATAACTGATTAAATTGAATATTTTTTCTCCACCTTGAGTCTGGTTTTGCCTGTGAACATAATTGGTGAGTGAATGCTCCCTGCTCTTGTCTTGACCCCCCAAGTTTCCTTACATTTTCTCCTCATCCTGGTGTGGGGAGGATGGGTGAGCAAGTGGTCACCTGGTCCTTTGCTGCCAACCGGGCTCAAACTGTGACAGATGGTTGCATCCAGAGAGTAGTGATCAACCACTCAATGTCCACATGGAGATCATTGACAAGAGGTGTTCCTCAGGTGTCCGTATTGGGACCAGTACTGCAGTGACATAGACAGTGGGATTGAGTGCACCCTCAGAAAGTTTGCAGATGACACCAAATTGAGTGGTGCTGTTGATACTCCTGAGGGGCGGGATGACATCCAGAGGGACCTGGGCAAGCTTGAGAAATGGGCCTGCATGAAGCTCATGAGGTTCAACAAGGCCAAGTGCAAGGTCTTGCCCCAGGGCAGCCCCCAGTATCAATACAAGCTAGAGGATGAAGAGATTGAGAGCAGCCCTGCTAAGAAGGACTTGGGAGTACTGGTAGGTGAAAAGCTGGACATGAGCTGGCAATGTATGTTTGCAGCCCAGTAAGACAACNCCAAGTGCAAGGTCTTGCCCCAGGGCAGCCCCCAGTATCAATACAAGCTAGAGGATGAAGAGATTGAGAGCAGCCCTGCTAAGAAGGACTTGGGAGTACTGGTAGGTGAAAAGCTGGACATGAGCTGGCAATGTATGTTTGCGGCCCAGTAAGACAACCACATGCTGGGCAGCATCTAAAGAAGTGTGGCCAGCAGGTTGAGGGAACTGATTCTGTCCCTCTGCTCCACTCTGGTGAGATCCTTCCTGCAGTACTGCATCCAGCTCTGGAGTCCTGAGCACAGGAAAGACATGGTTGGAGCGGGTCCAGAGGAGGGTCACAGACATGATCAGAGGGATGGAACATCTCTCCCATGAAGAAAGGCTGAGGGAGTTGGTTTTGTTTAGGCTAGAGAAGAGAGGGTCCAGAGAGACCTTTCAGTGCTTAAAGGGGGCTTGTAAGAAAGATGGGACAGATTTTTAGTAGGGCCTGTTGCATAGGACAAGACGTAATGGTTTTAAACTGAAAGAGCGTAGATTTAGACTGGATATACGGAATATATTTTTTACGATGAGGTTGGTGAAACACGAACAGGTTGCTCAGTGAGGCTGTAGGTGTCCAATGCCTGGAAACATTCAAGGTCAGGTTGGACTGCTCTGAGCAATCTGATCTAGTTGATGATGTCCCTGCTCACTGCAGGAGGAGTTGTACTAGATTACCTTTAAAGGTCCTTTCCAGGCTAAACTATGATTCTATGATAAATTATATTATGGAAAATTGCAAGATGAAGGATTTTTTCTCAATTTTAAGTAGGATCACCATGATGAAATCTGTTTAATAATGAAAAAAAATATAACTACAGAATTCGTGAACTAGTACAAATACCAAAACACAAGGTCCTGAAAAAGTTGTGTGTGAAGGGTTTGTCTTTCATTCATCGACTCAATTTTCTTTCTAAATTTTCGAAGGATGCAAGAGGGAAGACAGGAAACCCACCAGAGGCCTTTGAAGGTTATGATGGCTTCAATGGGAGTCATAGCAGTGGTTGGTTGGTGTATGGAAACCACTGTCTCAGAAGATGTTGAAGTTGAGCTTCGTCATGAGAGCCTTTACCTTTGAAAGCAGGCAGAGATTAGAGATTGGATTGTGGGAGATTAGCGTCTCCAACAAATATCCTTTCTTCTACAGTCTGCTTTGAACCAGCAAATAAAACTTTCGAACTTCATCCTCCTTCCCAACTTGATAATTCTTTTTGGATTTACTTTATGTAGGAACCTGAACACCTTGAGACTTCTGTGAGGTCTCTAAGGCATCCTGCCAGACTTTTAAACAGCTGTTGCAGTCTGCATGACCTGTATGCTAAACTGCTTTCATTCAATGAAATTTCAAAGCATAGATCCTTTCTAAACATAACAATAAATTTTATGAAAAATATTTCAAGTTTAAAGATTGATGTTAAGAGGATCCTTCTATATATCTACAATAAAAAGTAATAACTTTGTATAAATTATGCACATTTAATGTCTGTGTGGTTAAGTGCACTTCTGCAAACATTACAAAAGAATCAGGCATTCACTCATATATTTAAAATTCCTTCCAAATATTCCCTGACTTAATATGTAAGACAATAATATCTAGACACTATATGCAATCTGTAGTACTGCTTACATTCCTAACAACTGAAGTAACTTAGCTAATTTTACACACAGAGAATAATGCTTTTCAGTGAAAGCTCAATCATTTAATATTTACAAAGATCCACTGGACAAAACCATTTGTCAGTTTTGGTTCTGAAACAGGATTTTAGTATTTAGATTAGATTTTCAAAGCCTTTTTTTAACACTTAGTAAATGGAAGCTACTCTAATTTTTGAGAATACCATGATTAGATATCTCTCCACAGTGTTTACAAAAAACCAGAAATAGAACAAGACCATGGATTCATACCACTGAACAGAGTGCAGCAAATAGAGAAATCATATACACAGAGTTAAACCTGTTATGAAAGAGTTATGAAGGCAAAAGGCGGAGGAAAGATATAAAAAGGCTAATTTTTTGGGCAATAAATGTAATTTCTTGTTTTCTATACTCCGGGAATTTTTGTCACAAGATTTTACTAACTTTTGAAACAAAATGAGTGCTTGTATCATAGAGAAAATGGGCTTAAAACAATGAACTTAACTGTAAACTCCAAAATCATTTGACTGATTCCCAAAACCTCAGACTACATTGTCCACTGGTTTGCAGACTCCGTTGTACAGTAGTTTCAAGTCTGGTTTTGGTTAAGAAATAATGCTTGTCAAAACACTTGTTGGGTTTCTTGTAATCATGCAAGTATCATAAAATGTAAACTTTTAAGTTATCCTCAGTAGTTTTGAGACATAATAGACCTTTCATGAATGATTTTTCTTCTTTGAAGTTTTGGTCATGAAGTTGAGCTAAGTTTCTCAAAAGCATGGGAGGATAAGTTACAAGTGACTTTCATTTGCAATTTACACTTGCCATACAGAGAACTTACCTTTTACTACTATGTGAGTCTGAATGTTCCTCATTTCACTTTAGAAGTGAAGAGATTTTGCAAAAGCTATGATTCAGTGCATCAAAGTCTAGATTGTTATTACTAAATCTTGAAATCTGCTTTTGTTTTTCTGTAAAGAATTTTTGTAATCTTCCTCCCCCATCTTTCCCCACTCCCCTCCATTCGAAGATCTACTGTCCATAGAATAATATGTGAATGTTTTAGGCCTTTTTCTGTTTTCTTTCTCCAGAATTTCTAAAACTTCTAGGCTTTCTGGAAGATTAGTAGTTTCCTACAATATTTGCTACCTACTCAAAATTCTTTCTGAGATTCATCTGAAGAAATAATTCCTTCTTATGTTGGAGTAGAGTTTCCCAAGTACAAGCAACGAATCACTTGTTCACTCCATCCTGTTGATGTCATTCCAAGAATATTATAGAATACGTTTTTTGAATTTCAATTTTTTAGAAGACAAGTATTTATAAATGCTGTGAAAAATGGTTCCTGAGCAGAGATGCATGTGCAAATCAATGCACATGCTATCCAAGGGAAGGAGTTGTAGAGTCTTAAGCTACATACTCTTTTTGCTAGCAGCTGGCTGACTGATCACTCTGTGTATCACTATGAAGTGGTCTCAAGATGTGCTGCTAGTTACAAAATAACATTTTATTTAAGTATTTCTGTTAGATGCAGTCTGTTGACCATTAGACATTTTTGTCTGTCTAGGTAAAAGATATTTAATTGAACTTGATTTACATGAACTAACTGAAGTCAGATTTTGGGACATACATGGGCTGTATTATGCATATGCCTATCTTGCATTTTGCTTTCCTGGGGACATTTGCATAATTTAAACAGTGGTGTAGATGGGCTGCTTATGGGTGACCATCATCAGCCTTAAACAAAATCCTCTGGTCTGGGCTAAATTAGATGTACTTTTTATATCTGCTCTGTCAGGCAAGAGTCTGGCAATACAAATGAGCTTCTAACAGGTCCCTGAAGACAAACAGATTTGCATGCCACCATTTCTGCAGAGAAATAATTTTAGAGGCTGTACAACGTAACTGAAATTGTACAGATACACTCATTTAAAGTTTTACTGCTTTTCCGCTGGAATCGCAGTGGATCTGTGAAGAGATGTCCACCAAGTCATAGGGTATACAAAAAATCCAAGTAAGTATTTTACACATTGCTAATAACCTGCGTATAACCTGCTGGCTCACTGACTGCCTATAAGTCTTTTGGAAAGGTTTGGCAAAGCAAAAGACAATTTGCATTATGTGCAGTCAGCATCTTTTTTTTTTTTTCCAAAGCTCATATGCACCAAATAAATTTAAATAAAAACATAGACAACCATGGTTTCCCATCTAAACTTTCAAGTTCTCTCTTGACCTTTAGGATTCTACGGACGTGGTCCTTTGGATGTTGCTGTAACACTTTGCAAAAATATTGCCCTCAGTTTTGTTCAAAGCCATCACGTTAAAGTCATTACCCCGTTACTGAGTCCATAACCGATCACAGCAGTGATCCTGTCTCATTTAAAACAAATTAGTGTAAGTTAACAACCACATTAGTGAACAGCTGTAGATGGTAACATTCAAAACTACCAAGATGATATCAGGAGCTGCCCATGCCTCAAGCAGTTTACTTTGTTTTTACATCCCTAATCTAGATAAATGTTGAGAAGACAGTAAATTTTCTGAATATGAAGGAAAAAAGCAAATGAGAAAGTTATCCTAGGATAATTAAAGGACTGTTTGAAACAACCTCAGTATCTTAACAGTTATCTTTGAGAGCTCGCAGAGCACGGATAACACTGGAATAGCTGCAAAAGGCAAACACAAGGTATAGATGTATAATAGAAGAGAAAAATGAAATTATCACCTTAGCTTGTGTCGGTGGAAAAATTCTGCAAAAAAATTAACTAGCTGTTAACAGCTGGAGAACAGTAAAGCCACAGTTACTGTATAGACTTATGTGAGGCTTTTTGTACTCTTCTAGTATTGTCAGATGTCAAGATAATCTTAGCCTGGATGTAGCTGCTGGTGTGCAAGTTAATGTGCCCTTAAAGTATTGACTGGTGATTGCTGTTGAGATGAGTTTCATGGAGTTATGTTCTGTGTGTAGCCCTGTTTAGTTCTTTCTGTCTTCCCTTAATGAAATAGAAAAGTAACATGTTAAGTCTTCTAATGCCACAAAGGTAGAAGTGTCAATTATGTTAAGAAGATATTAGTGTTCAAAATTATTTTGACAAACTGGAATAATGGTCAGGTGAATTTCAGAAGGAAAAACATGAAACACTACACTTTGGCAGGAATAACCGGCTGCCAAAATGCTAAGTGCTGACAATCTGATAACAAGTTTTCAGAGAAAGATCTGAGAGTTATGAGAGTGTGAGTCTACGAGCTATGCTGTTGTGCAACATGCGCAGGAGCTCCTACAGCTTGCCTCAGCATTGCTGAGGCCTCTCATGGAGTATCAGGTGTCTTTCAGGGCCTGGATTTCAGAAAGACTTGAAAGAGGCAATGAAGACCCGGAGGAGAATTAAGAAAGCAATCAGAAACCAAGAAAACATGACCTCTGAGGAAAAAAATTATTGTCTTGGGGTTGTTTCGTGAACATGAGAGCAGATTTTGAGGAGGGAGATGATAGAAGTATTCAAGGATAAAAAACACTACTGTAAAGAGGAAGGGAACAATCTATTGTCAGTTTCCATATCAGAGAGACCCAGAAGTAATAGGTTTAAGTTAGTGAGAAATATTAGATATATTAGTTATTGAGAAATATTAGTTAGTGAGAAGTATAGGTAATTAAAAGCTTCAGAAGGATTAGGAGATTGTAACACTGGAATGGATTGTCTTGGAAGACAGATGTCCCCATCACTGGGAGACTTAACTACAGCGGTTAAATAAGCAATTGCCCGCAATGACACATCTTCATTCAATCACACTTTGGAAGAAGAGAATGAATTTAGGTTCTTTCTTCAAGCTTTTTCCATATGCAACTATATCAGATTCTGTGACAAATGCTAGTTTTATCCTAACATTACTGTAACACAGTTAACAGCACCACATGTTTCTGTAGCTTTAGCATGACTTCGGAAATTTTAATGCTTTTGTCAGAAAATACATATTTGTTAACATTTCAAAATACTTCCAGGAAGCAGTTGACTTGAATCACTTCCCCCTTTATGATTTTCTCCCGAAACATACTATTTCTGCAATTTTGTAAATTCTAGATTCAGATTAACAGATTTGAATCCTTAATTGGTAAATTTAGAAATCAAGACTTTTTTTTTTTATTATTTTTACTCTGCTTCCACTCACTGGTCCTGGGAAATAATTTCAAATTTTTTACTTTGTGTGAGAGAGAGCATTTCATGTGAAATATTTAAACACAACAAATTCTGTTAATAGATGCTGTTTATGCAGAAGCAATAAGGACACAAAAAAAATACTTATAATAGGTATAGGGGAGGGGAGGGAAGGGGCTGGGTCTTAGTGATGTGGCAGGATACAGCTCTCCAGCTTTGCGCAGCTCCTTTCTCAGCATCAGAGGAAGACTCTGACCAATTCTTCTGCCTTTGATCCTGATCCATGCATTCCTGAATCCATTTCCTGCCTGCTGCTGAGCGCAGTCCAGGACTTTCCTGGGGCCTGCCCCACAGCAGGAAAAGGGGGAGCTTGATATTGGTTTTGTATATATTTGTATATATTTCATTATTATTCCCCCTATTATTATAATACATTATTATTGTAGTTAGACTAAAGTTATTTTAACTTTTCCAACCCATATGTCTCTTTCCCTTTTCTCTTTCCCTCCTTTTGAGGAGGGAGGGGGCATTAAAAAAGAGCATCTGTCATCCATTTAATAGCCAACCCAGCTTTAAATTGTGATACTCGGTATCAGACATTAATATTTGCACATGAACTCAAACTACCACTGTGCCGTATAAATATTTTCTTTCCCTTATGAATTTGGGTATCTCTTGTAAAATTACTAGATACAATATTCCAATGGTTTACCCCTGTATCAGTCAGCACCCAGGGATTTCCACTCTGTGGAAGAGATGTGTTGTGTTGTGGGGCGAGGTAGATGTGACAGCATGTCTCTGGCAGAGACAAGAGCAAACCTAACAATTCAGCAAAGCATCCAACTTTCTTAACCTAAACTTGTCTCCACTCTCCCTAGTTTCCTTATTTCATTCTTCAGTGGCAATGTCAGGGATGCTATGTTATTGTAACTGCATTCTTTCAATAAATATTTCTGCATCTAACCTTAAACCTCGCACAGGTCCAAAGAGATAAGCAGAGTAGTACAGTTTAAATCCTAGCTGAGAAAATTATGTGAGGATGAAGGATTCAGGGTCATCCAAAACTGGGGACACTGCTAGGAAAAACTGAACCTAAACAGAAGGAAATTGTTTCATCTGATCCATAATGTAATCAGGCTGTGGTGCTTAAAAACATGAAAACTTTGAGTAAGCTTCTAAACTAAGAGTGTGGGGAGACAGCCGTGGAAAAACTCATGGTTCTGTCTCTGGTATTGATGCAGATATGAGAAGGACATGCAGGACAAATTGGAGGATGCAATTAGTCAAATAAGAAATAGAAAATAAAATACCATTTAAAATATGATCCCAGGAATGGAGAACCAAAATGCTTTGGTACAGACGTTTTTACATGAAAGGTAGAGATTTGAGGAACAAGCCAGAAGAACTAGAATGTCTAGCCCTTCATAAGGACATCACTGTATACATACCAGAAGCCTTTTGAAGGAACACAATAATGAAAACTTGCAATACTAAAATGTGAAGTAAACAGAAAATGCAGAATGGGCCACAGTAGCAGTGGATTTGTGCTGCATGGCAAGACGCTGTAGGATTGCATGATACTAAAAACCTAGTTGCCTGAATAAGTAAAGATGATTCTATATATCAAAATTTCAGCTTATTTGGAGAAGCTAGGAAACACGATAGTGACATTGTCTGTGACATGCCGAAAGAGGTAAGAAAGGTTAAAAAGGTGAGAAGTAATTGTGATGAGAGACTTTAATCACACCCATGTTGGCTGGGCAAATGTCACAGCAAGACCCAGGGTATCGGCTTAAGTTGGTGATNGTAAAGATGATTCTATATATCAAAATTTCAGCTTATTTGGAGAAGCTAGGAAACACGATAGTGACATTGTCTGTGACATGCCGAAAGAGGTAAGAAAGGTTAAAAAGGTGAGAAGTAATTGTGATGAGAGACTTTAATCACACCCATGTTGGCTGGGCAAATGTCACAGCAAGACCCAGGGTATCGGCTTAGGTTGGTGATGATGACACTACAACTGTCTTACGGAAGGACTAATTAGAGAGCTCATGAAAATAAAAGGAACTCTCAACATGGTGGTTAATATCATGCAGGATCTCATTACAGATGAAAATTCAGAATTAAAGTCTGTGTGGATCTGTAAAGAAAAGTCCTTTCTTACCTGCTGAAGTCATAGGCAAGGAAGGATAAGAGTGATTCACTTGATGTAGTCCTTTTGGGTTTTCAAAAAGTTTTTGACAAAGTCTCTCAACAAAAAGTTTTAAGGAAATTATGAAGTTATGGGATAAGAGAGAAGGTCTTGACCTTGATGATTAACTGAAAGATAGGAAATGTGAGGTGGAAAAGACACTCACTTGTCACAGTGCAGAAACTAACCAGCCTCGTGGGGATCTGTGCCAGTCAAATCTATGACAGTGTCAAAAATTCTGACAAACTCCTCCCAAGGACCTTCTATCATTCAATACTACTGAAAGCATCCAATCTTCCCTTTCTTTATCTCATGGTTTAAAAAAGTAAAATTTGGGGGTTTAGATATATGTGACCTATAAAGATAAATTAATACTTTCTGAAAGTCTAAAGTATAGTACTGAGGAGCTTTATGTGGTTAATTTGTTTTTTAAGAAATCAGAACATTTCAGTTCAAGTTGATGTTAGTGTTTGGTGACAATGTTTGCCTGACAAAGTGTGCTTTCTTCACTAAGGATTTCACTAATACCAAAAACCACCAGCAAAGGGTTCTTGAGGAAGTTAATAATTCTGAAATAAAAACGTAATTTGAACAGCATGTATTAAATAAAATCTAAAGCAACTTGTTGAAAAATGAGGAAAAAGGTAGTTCTCAGTCAAGAATCACACATCTTACATAGTGATGGGGAATTTGTAAGAGACAGAGAAATGAAAGTATGTATTATGTAATGAGTGCATCATAGTATATAGCTAAAGAGCACTAAGGAATTATTCACATCTTCTCATGTTTTAGACATTGGATTTTTCAACCTCTATTTCTCTTATAGTATTTTCTATGTATGATTTCATTGCTTAGTACCGAAAAAATATGTAGTAGAAAGATGATTGCTGCCAAATCATGATGCTGAAAAATCTCCAACAAACACAGTGGTTGCCTATTTCTAGAGATGTCTGAATTCGATGAATGTTTTTAATTTTCCTTTCCTTTTTCTTTTTAAGCTCAAGAGGAAAATAAATTTGTACCCTTGCATGAACTTAGCAGTTTTTCAGATCTGTCTAGCCTGAACAGCTCACAAGCTAACACATGGCTACATTTGTTTTACATTAAACAGAATTGGTTAAAATACTTGGAATCGAGAACAGAATCAAAGTTCCCACAAATGCTCACACCACTGAGTACTACCCATCTTTTCTTACTTTCTTTTCACTTTCTCGTTCTCTTCTCCACCTCTTCTGCTCATGTGATCCTGAATTATTTTATATATATCTTCAGTAAATATAAATAACTCATTTAGCCAAAATAACAAATAAGTTATTGATGAAAAATATGTCCTGGGGGATGGGAAATATAAATTTATGTCTCCTTAGGCTGAAGCAGAAGCCTAACCTAAATTTCTTGATTAGTCACCATCAGTCTAGCTTTAAAGATATGAGTACTATGTCTCCTATTGAAAAGAATACTATGAACCCTTCGCATTTCTTTTGAACAAAATGCTGTAGTAGTCTATCTTCAGAGAAGCCTCTGGGACCTGGACCAAGGCAGGCAGAGTTGCACACATCACCTCTGAAAGCAGGTGATTCTACCACCTAACACAGGTTGCTCTTTGCCGTATAGAGTCTGATGTGTTTTTTGCCTTCTACATTTCACTAGAGTCTCTACTGTCACTATATATGCTACATAAATTTATTTTTGCCGAAGTAAACCTATGATTTCAATACTTGCAGCATGCTTGGAAAAGAAATTTAGCAAATGTAACAAGCATTCATCTGTCTATTCTCAATTTAATATGATAGTGAACTATATTTATATCTTAGGTATTGCAGTATGAATTTCAGCTATCCAAATTTTTTATTAAAATCAAGACTGATTATCCTTCTAATTTAATCACAGATTCTTGAGATACATACCAGTTTTATGCAATGTTGTTGAAGGCATCTAGAATTGATGACTAGCCTTGAAGAGGATGTATTCATCCAATGTTTCTATGGAACTGTAAGTAAAATATACAGTGTATGCTACACAACAACATAATAAACACACTAATGAATTGTGAATCATTTACCCAAGAGGTATAAAGAGATCATTCTCAGGAAAAAAATAAGATGCATCCTGCAGCTGTGGTGGAAAATATCATTTGTTGTAATTAGATGGTAATTTATGGGAGAACATCCAGAAAAGTGAAATACGAAATGTACATAATTGGAAAATATTCAGCTTTTATTTAGTACAATACTGTAGAGACGAAACAAATGTTAATCTTCAAATTTCCCAGTCCTTAAATTTTACTATAATTTTCTTATTTGGTCCAATGCTGTAATGAATTTGGAATGAATTTTATCAATATATTTAAAATTTCAGTACCAAATTTTTTGTAAACTCTTACAGAAAATACAATCATGATCAAAGCAAGCAGCTATGAAGAAATTATTAAAGTAACACTACTTTAAAAGAGAAGTTGCTGTATCAAATTAAACACATCTAGGAAATAGTAAATCATTTTAAACATGACACGTTAGGAATTTGCAATGGTTTAGTGATATCAGTGTTAAACAGAATCAACTAAATTAGCTGAAACTTTCTGTGATAGGCAGGTGCATTATGTAGTAAATTGGGAAGGTTTTACTGATTGCTTTATTTTGTTTTGTTTTCCTTTATCTCCCATTGTCTCATCCATTGAGCCCTTGACAGAAGCACAGGCAGAATCTGAGATACCAGAAAGATTATTAAAGGAAGGCATAATCTTGTTTTGATGTAAAACCTTATTTATGGTTTGCAGCATGACACCACAGCAAAATGCACTGCAGTGAAAAACTGAAGAAGCAATTATGACTCGTTTTACAAGCACTTTTATGAGGCCTGTTATTTTACAAAATGAAAGCTACAATCCTATCCCACGAATTCCCTTCCATTTGAAAATGTGTTACTTTGCATACTGTAACAAGAGCAGGTGCCCTGTTAGACCAGCACAGCGCTGGTATGTATTTTGGCAGGTACAATGAGCAATACTCTATCATGAAAGATTACCTCCTGACTAATGATGATCGCTATAAACAGCTGGGTGCTATTTGACTGCATGGATGGTGGTCCCACCTAGCTGACAGTCCATGCATGTGTTTTATCTCATCTTGCCTTTCAAACCAGAGAGCTGGAAGAAGCTTCAGAAACTTATGAGGAAGGAAGTGATGAATAGTGGGCTATTAAATGATATTGCAACAAATAAAACATAAATACAAGCCTTTATCATTGTTTGAGTTTATCTATGACAGAAAAGACCTTTCTGAAGCTGTATTTGGGAGCTAAAAAATGAGCTGCTTGACACATAAAGATAACAAGAGGCTTCATCCAGATTCTCATTCTCTGGCCTGTTGAGACTGCGCTGAAATATCCAGCTGAAATCTTTATAGGTGTTGTAGGAAGTTTTGAGTATGATTTTTCAGTACTTTCATCTGCGTGCAATAGATTCCATGAAAAAGATCCCTGCCTTGCATACTCTGAGAATTTTTAAGTAAAATCAGTTGGGACAAGAACCCACAACTTCTGATTCTAATATCATTTTTTGGAAAGACTATTCTTACAGCTTTACCCAGGCTGACTATGTAGACAAAATATTCCAAAATGCAAAAAAAAAAAATCAGATATGGTTTTCTTTCTTTATGCCTCATTTGATTGCAACAGTTCCCATTATTTGCACCCTTGAGCCCAAGTCTTGGAGCAGATATCATCTGTTTGTAGAAATCAGTATATTTGTACTTCAGGATGGAGCTGTGTATTGTACATTCTTCAGACTATATGGCTTCTTTGTATGTGTTCTCTCTGGACTGCATGATACTCAAGCAACCATGTTGGTGTAAACAGCTGATATCACTGTTAGTAACTATGAAATAATATTTCCAACAGTTAAATCCAACAGTTTTAGCATGTAAAATGCTTTGGTCTAAGATTTCTGTCCAAATGAAAACCAAAGAATTTTCTGAATATTTCTTATTGTGATTTATACGCTGGTGCTCAAATCAATGTCCTATTTTGTTTAGGTTTTTTGTACTGAGAAACCTAATTTCAACACCAATTTTTTGCAAAAGTAAAAATTATTTTTGTGATTGACCTCTCGTTTTTGTCTAATCTGGTATATATCCAGTGATTGTGGGAACTTTCCATTTTCTCATAATAAAATAGTAGCCCCTTAAAACTATCAACAGAAGATAGTTTTATCAAAAGACAAATATATTTAAAGCAGATTTTTTTGATAGGCTTCAAATGTTATAGGGTATTTTCTGAGCCTACTACATGTAATAGGAAAAGTAAATTATATTCTTTGTTGGTGGACTTAGTTAAGTGATTAATATACTAATTTGGCTTGATGTATGCAAGGGTGAAATTTTGGTTATTTTTAAAACAAATAGAATTAGGATTGATATATACCTCTGGAATTGACACAAACACTGAAACTTTTAAGTTGAAAAAATGTTTGTTTTACACACAGAAAGCAGCAGACTACTCACTAAAAAAAAAAAAACCTTTCTAATGTAGGTACCTGATCATGAGCTATTAGATACACATATATAGATAAGTGTATTTTTTTCCTGAGTAATCAAATGCTCTAAAGCACAATTTTTGAAAATTGTCATTTACACTTGCAAGAAATACATCCTTCTTAGTTAACATATGAGCACAAATCTGCTCAAAATAACAATTAATTTAATCAGAAGTTCATTTGTGTGTTTTATAATCAATGTACTTGCCAAGAACATTTCTGGAGGCTTGTATGAGTTTAGCTAACATTTTAATTAAAATTGAAAGCTGGGTGTACAGAAATTTTTAGATTTCCCTGTGCATATACAAAATGATTCTTAAAGCCTTACAGGCTTTGATAAATAGTCAAACATATTGATAACAACATTAACGTTACCTTCAAAATTTGTTCTGAATTTCCTTTTCCTTCTAATTAGTACTCTGTAGATCCATTCGATGAAGAAATGCAAATGCAGGGCAAAAAATCTCATTTTGTCTTCTTGGTCTTAATAGCTGTCACATTTGTGTCACCTTGAACTTTTTAGATCAATATGCAGTAATTAAGCACCTAGTTTTACACACCAGCAGATTGACACCTTCTCTCTCTCTCTGTCTCTCTTATTTTCTTTCTTCCTTGATGACTTTTCTATTTCTTTTTCCTGTGGATTCAGGGAAGATCTTGGCAAAACAACCTTCTTAGTTTACATCATTAACTCTGCAACTATGTTGATTTTATGATACTTTTTATTTCCCACCACTCGGTGGCATTATTAATATCATTTGTTTTTGACTTGAGATAAATTTTGAGATAAATTTTATTTGCATGTTCACAACAAAGAATACAATTGAGGAGCAGAAATTTTTGAAATTTAAAAATCTGTTTGTTTTTCTAGATTTATTGCTCCACAGATAGAAAGAGATTAGTACTAAAAAACCAGAAACCAAGATTTTTCCCCACAGTAAAACTGGCACCTCGACTAGTAATACAATTACATGTCCTTCACGGAGTGAGTGGTTTTTTCATATAGTTACTGAAAATTTATACAAAGCTTTCTGCTCTTTGACATCATTATTTTTCTTCCATTGCATAAATCCTGTCAGAAAACAGAAAAAAATCTTTTAGTTGTTTCATACACATAAATGGAAGTATCTGACCTGTATTCCAGGTGCTCTTGGACACAAGTTGAGTCATAAAGTCTCCCACAGTTATTTCTAGTAGATATACTATCTTTCCAAAAATATAAGAGGCTGAAATCTGTTTTTGCAAACCTGAGATTTCTAAAACATCTGCAACCTGAAACTTACTGGGGTGAGACTTTGTTCACACATGTTTTTGTCTGTCTCGTTGCCCTTTTCTCCCCAGCAATCAACAAAGTAGTTAGTTAAAAAGGAAAAAGGGTACCAGCAATAGCATTCACAGAGAGCTGACTGAAATTTCATTATATCTAACATAGGATTGATCTTGGTATTTGGGATTTGTCTTACCAGTTAGTCTAAACTGTATCAATGAGTGCTTTGAATGCACTAGGAGGTAATTCTTACACTGAAATCCTGTATTTTATTGTATTCCATATTTTAAACTTCTCTGAACTATTCAAAAATAAAATCTTACGGTAGTTTATTTTTCTGGCTGAAATAGGTTTATTCAGAAGCATATAAAATAAGGCCATTCTACATTAAAAATGACAACTTTCATACATTCTCATTAAAAAGTCCTACAAGAATTCCTGATTTTATATTATGAGCCCATCTTACATCATAACACATTTATACACAGAAGTGCATCAAAGTGTAAGGTTTTAAATATCGACGCTCCCATTAGAACCAGATATATGTGTAGACAATAACCACACTAGAACACTATTATGTCTTCTAAGGAAGTAAATGTAATTCAGAGGGAAAATGCATCAAAATGCAGTTGATTCTTCAGGTCAAAATCCTGAGTGGGTTTTGAGGAGGTCCAGCTCATATAGACAGTATCATTGGATTCATCTCCTTGGTGTTTACGTCACCTTTAATATTAAGGGTCATGGAGAAACATGTGGATCTCAGATCCTCAGGTGAAATAGTATCAGTCCATTCAATAGACCTCTGCAAACTTTAAATGCTTCCCACTGTGGTGATGGTTTCAAATGTCACAGTAGGAATAGTAATCACGTTATATGGTCACTTGTCATTTCCTTGCCTGTCCTTATTGTTTTTTTCTTTTTATTGGGACCATAATCTGTTTTGATAATTATATCTGCAAAGTGATTTATAAATATGTATGCTTTTAAAAGTCCATCTAATGACTGGGAGCAGCAAGAAAGTCTAGAAAATCTAACCCAACTCCTCAGATTTTTTTTTTATTTTAGCATTGCAAGCACCAAAAATTGGAAAAGCTAGAACTTTGCGTTGAAAATCAGTTTGAATTATTTAATTCCAAATGAATATAGACATACAAAAAGGCTTATCTGCACAGGTGGTTCATGTACAGGAAGCAGAATTATACACAGTTTGACAAAAGGTCACAGAGGAATAAATGCAATTCTTTTTGAACTTGACAATAATTTATTAGAGCTTTGATTATTTTAAGTAACAAAATGGCACACTAAATCTTTGGAATTCTCTTTTGTATACATTCATTTCACCATCTCGACTCGATCTGAGAATAAACTGTCCATTGTGAAAAACAAGGAAGTCAATGTTGAACAACAGTTACTTAACCCTTTGTGAAAATTTTGAGGTGAAGTTGTAAGACCTGACAATTTGTTGTATTCTCTTTTTCTTTCTTTTCCTTTCTAAAGCTGCAGTAAGAAAAGCCATATATTCAATGGATGTTTTGCTACAGGCTGAAAGTCTTGTGCTTTTATATGCTAGTGGTGCATGAGGAAAATCTAATGGGAAAATATTAAAGTACTACTTTTTGATCCACAGGTAGTATTTATTGTTGACTTGTAGAATGTTTTCTCATGCTGAAGTCCCAGCTGAGTCCAATAAGTAGGGTAGAGAAGAAACAGGCCTGTATATTATAGCAAATTTTAGAAATCGCACTTTGACTCTTTATAATGTCTGCATGCTAACCAACATTAACTACTTCCACAATTACTTCTGCTGGCTATCCGCTCACATGCGTACAGAAGAACTGAGATCTATCATATGTAAGTTTAGACACAGGACACAAAGTATGCATTCAGATTTTGATGAATCTCCAATGTGTGTGGGAAGAACTATAAAGTGACAGTCACTCATTCCCAGTCATGAAGAGATTAGCTCAATAGAAGTACATTTGATCATACTGTGTACTGTAAGCTACATAAACAATCAAGGCCTTTAGGATTTTGGCTTAGTACACATGGACTGCTTCTATAACACCCTGTTAATTTACCCAGTAAAGGTGCCAGGTCAAGAGTAAATAGCCTCTATCCAAATTTCATTAGTAATGTCTAGCCACAGAAATGTCCTCAAATTGTCAAAGAGGTAGAAAAAATGGAAACCCCAGCCATCCAAAAAATTCCTGCTCCGGTATACACTGCATGGCCTACATCTTACCCATGAGCTCAAGCACAGCCTTCTGGCCAGTACAGCCCTGCCATAGGGAACTTAGGATTGTTTTTCCACTATGCTGTTTTTCTATTAAGAGTGTGATGCAACAAGATGGTAGCAATACATGAGATGCTGCTGAAGTGCATCACGGAGGCTGTGACACCAGGTTACTATCACAAGAGCAATGGTGCACTGATCAGCAGTGGTCACAGGCTAGGCCACCGCGAGATGCCTGTGAACCTTGAAACTAAACTTGGGCTCATCTTGTTTTTCACATTGCTAGGACCTGCTGTAGATATCACAGGTTCTTGCAAAGATTCAATTAATTGGATGGAAATTTCAGGTTCAAAGGCAATTTTTGCCTGTGCCAAGAAACTCTGCGCCAACACATTTTGAAAAATTAACTTACCAATTTCCAGAAGAGAAGCCAAAGGCACACACCCTCTGGATGCCAGGTACAATGCCCATGGCATATTGATTCATGACATAGCAGTTTGTATCTGCCAGTTCATCATTGATGTGACTGTAAGAGAACTTCAGAACCATTTACTTTTCCTGTACATTTATTATTGTCATGCAGCACAGGTCATATCACAGGAACGGGTCTGTGCTCATAGCCTTTTCCTCTGATCAACTATTTTCGTTCTGTTCCCTGTCTTTCAGTCAACTCTTAATCTCTTTGGGCCCATGATAATGTAATTCATTTTAAGAATCTTTGATAAGGAATGATGTCAAAAGCTGTTTGGATATTTAAAAAGAATTCATTTTCAGCTATGAAAATGACCCATCTTCCTTTTACACCTCAGTCATCTATTGGCCCTACAGACTCTCTGGTAAGCTTCCTACTTCTGAAGTGTTACTTCTGTTTTGACATGATTTCTGCTTTTTGAAGATTTGTGTATTTTTTGTTTCTATACATCTCCTTCACTCTACTTTAAATCCATCAGCTCTGTTTAGTTCTTTTAAAAACTTTCAGGTGGATAATAGAACCTACTTTGACAATTACTTTGAGTATCCAATATGTTACGTTTAATTTTTTTTAAAAATTGTATAATCTGAAAGCATTTTAGATCTTTTGCCTAATTTTTCTTTTTTTCATTTCTTCTGGACAAACTTTCTAGTTGCTCATGTAGGTGATGGAAATGAAATGAAATATCTTCTTTACCATACTGCTTGACTTCCTGGGTAGTCTTCTACTATGCTTCTTGATACAAGGTGAGGAATCACCCTGATGAGGACTTCTTGAGTCATTCAAAAGCCAGAGCTGCTTTTCTCAGTCCTGCTTGAGAAGTTCACCTCCTTAACCTAATCAGCCATGGCTTCATTGATCTGTGATGCATGCTCTGACCATAAGTGTTGAGGGTCGCTTGGCAGCAACCTTCCTGCACAGCTTCCACTTCCAGAACCTGATGAAAATATGATGCCGCTCTTTGGACATTTTGGGTTACTACTTACCTGCTGTAGGAGACTGACAGAGTCTGAGTATGTAACAACACTGGGGCAGAGCAAATAGGGGTGATAGCATGGGCCACAGATAGTCTTGAGGAATATATTGACTAGAGGGAGACCAAGAGTGCACAGGAAGCATACAGCACCCAGATAACACCCTCTGGCATGCTCTCTGGGGTGCTCTGCCATTTACTCAGAGATACTGCAGGAGCTGGACAGTGTAAAAAGCCAAGAAATTAAAACCTGAGGACACCTTTGGGAGCAAAGTTTCAGCACAGTCTATACCCAAAACACAGACAATGACATTTCAGGGCTTTTTTCCAGAGTTCAGCAGCCACGGTTGAAGATCATGTTAAAAACAAAGAAAAAAACTCCAAACTTACATCCCATTCCTTGTCAAACTCAGAATTTTCCAAAAGTCTCAACACATGGGCTCGCCAGTAGTTCTGAAAATCTGTCCAGTAAAAGATATTAATATCTGGATATTGAACTTCAAGAAAAAGTTTGCCTTGCTTTCAGGTGTAAGAGTAATCTGGAAATCTACTCCAAGCTGGAGGTTTTGAACGTTTGAAAAGTCAGGACTTTTAGCTTTTTAAAAATGCAGATTTAAAGAATTCGCCCACATGAACCCTTCAAGTTTTTCCCAAGTAACTGCAGAAATGCAGAAACCACTCGTAAGTCCTTTCTGCAGATCAAGTTCCTGACAGGTTAGGATCAGTGTGAAGTTTGGGATGATTTCCCCTCAGCCAATGGAAAAAAGAGCTCAGGATTTGTTTTAGCTACAATCCTTTATATTTCACAGAGGGACAAGGCATGACTTATCTCCAGCAGGTACAGCAGAAATGATTAACCTCATAGAAGCAAGAAGTGAGTGGCTCTGACTTTATAGGCAGCATAGAGCTACAGAGCTGAGAAACTCTGAGCGAGCGTCAGAGAGGGAGGGAACCTTCTCCAAAAGTCACCACAGCAGTCACAGTTCACCTGAACTTTTCCAGTGAAGCACTATCTTCCTCATTTGCTAGAACTGCCCCTCCTCTTCTTTGTTCTCCTTTGTAACACTCTATTTTGTCTTGTTAATCTGAGCCCTCCTTTTTTGTGGTGCTTGAAGCTGTGGTGCGGTACACCTTTGATTTGTGCAACTTAACATTGCTTTACCCTAAGTGTTTTTGGTCCAACCTATGAGCAGAGATTTCCCTGCAAATCTGCCATCCTCTCCTCCCTAATTGTCCAGCACCCTGGCACTTCCCAGGATGGCCATGGGTTGTTTGTCATGTGGCCGTACAGCCGTGAGATGTCCGAGCAGTGCAATGTCCCACAAAGACAACTGTGCAGAGTGACATCTTGCAGTCCAGGTACAGCATTTATAATGTGATCGATCTTTCCATAGAGTCTCGCTTCCTGGTGAAAAAACATTTTCCATGACAAAGACAGAATGTTGTGTTTCATGTATGTTGTTTGAGGGCTAACACAAGAACTTCTGTTTGCTTTGATGATATTAGAAAGTAGTCAGTGTCTTTCTCAAGACAGTTGAACAACTTTCCCCTACTTTGGTTTAAATTCACTGGTTGACTCATAGTCAGGATAATTCAACCTGGATACCAGAGTTCCCTGGCCTCACAGGGTAAATAAGCAGACAAACATGTCTTATACCAGAACGGAGAGTTTTCCAAACACCATGTAGTTATGTATCACAGTTCTTTTTTTAGACCTTAGTTGTGAAATGTAGAAAACACAGAAATGACATTCATATTTGGCAGGCTTTGCAGTGCATGTACATGAAACTATTCAAAAAATATTAGCATTAGAAATATCCACAGAGGTGTTTTTTTCCTTCTGTGATTTACTCAAAGCTTCTAGAATGTTCTTAATATTGTGATACTGATTTAAATTCTGCATGGGGAAAAAAACCCCTATCAAACCTTTACACAGGATCACTTTGTTGAAGTTTCTGCAGCAAAAATTACAAGTGTAAGTAGTCTCCTCCACACCCCTCTCCTTCACCCCTGTCCCAGAGCTTCTCCCCTAGCTTGTGTTGCTCACGCAGCTGTGCCACCACCTGGACCACTTCCCTAAACTGACAGCCACAGGACTGGTTTTAGCTACGTTGTGTTCAACTTGGCTCAGCCCCACTTCAGCTCACTGCTTTGGCTCATTAGATGGAAATGAACATCCATGGATGGAAGGAGCCATACTGCTCAAGCTGTTGCTTCCAACCAGAGAAATCACAATGAAACCGCAACCTCAGCAACAGGTTTAATTGTGTCAAAAGTGAGTAATTTGGCCAGATGACTGATGTACTAGAATGCTAATCAACTTGAAGAACTAATCAAGTAATGCTGAGGAACCTACCTGATTATAATATAGTATTAATAGGTATTTTCTGTGTACCATAATGAGCCTGTAAAGCAAAAGGCATACAAGTAAAATTCTTTTCATCCCATAAAAGGAAAAACCTTCCCAATATCAAATCAGAAGAGAGTTTCTGCACTAACAGATGATCCAAAGAAGCATACTAAAATGAAAATGAGCTGCAGTTAACCAAAAGTGCTCTCTAACATCGAAATTAATAATTTATTTTTGTGTGTGTGTTTATTCATGCTAGAGAGTTAAAGAAAAATTGTAATCTCTTTGAGCTATTTTAGTAATATGCTACCCAGAAATTCTGGGAATAATCTAGTTTAGAGAATAATTGAAATAGTTTAATTGAAAATATATAGTTCAATGAACATGATTAAGCTGTAGCAGTAAAATCCATTCTTCCAATTAGGCTGTGCAAATGGTACTGGAGTACCAGTGTTTTGCTGTGCTGGATATATAGCTGTCTGAGCCTAGAATCAGTGTGAACAGAAGGGGGTGGTGTTACCTCAGCTTGTGCAAGGATCTGCACTTACCGAGAACAGAACAAAAAAATCGCTCCTAACTTCATTAGCTCCACTGACAGAAGAATAAGCTACCTAGGAAAAGAAATGAACTGACATTAAATGAGACTTCTAAAATATTTTATTCCTGTTTGATATGCCTTTTTTTAATCTACTCATCAATGTGGGGTTATCTGATTTACAAAAGACATATGAAGTATACAGAGATATTTAGAACACAGTTTTGCAGCATCACTACACACGCCCCATTTTTCATGCTATGTTATTCTTGAAAATTCATTCTATGCATTGCACAATAATGTGGCCTCAAGTGGCACCTAATTTGGGACTCAGAAGATCCTCGCTTTGTGCCCAGATGGCTGGAGTTAGGTAGGAGGTGAGAAAAGATGAGTTCTTTTCCCATAACTGTGGAAAAGAACTAGAGGTGAGTACCCAAAGATGATGTACATGGTAATATTAAGTCACACCCCTGCTCTAAGGAAAAACCCACTGGAGAAAGATTTTGATGAGCCAGTGGTAGCAACGGGAGCCATGCTGTGTGAATGAGACCAGAAATCATGCTGAGAACTGCTGTACAGAAGACTCAAGCTAGAAAGGTTTTTAGATTTTGGTTGCTTTTGAGTGTGTGTGCGCGCATGAGCACGCGTGTGTATGTGTGTAAAAGAGAGAAAAGCCTTCTGCTAATTCTTTGGCAAAGTAGCAATTAGTCCTTGGGATTGGTTATTCAGTCAGAATTCTGTACTGTAACTCATTAACACAACAATGCTTAGATATGAAAACTTACCATGTAGTAAACATATTCACAGCTAGATTTGAATAAAAAGGACAAAGATGTACGGGGTAATGCCACAAAAAATTGTTACAGTATTGTGTAACAGCTGAGGAGAATACATTCAAGAATGATACGACAAAGAAAAAAGATCCACTGCTATGCTAGCAGCTTTTTAGAGTCTAGCTAAAATGGTCAATTTAAAGACTAATTTGGAAGCTAATTCTAAAAGTATGCTCAACACCCAAGTATCTTAATGTAGTAGACAAACAGGATCCCATCCAAAATCTTCCTCTGGTGAGGAAAAGCAACTTTCTATAGCTATCACTTTTCAGAAAGCTTTGCCTGTATTTTTCTGACTCGTGCACTGTTGGTAATTTTGATTCACAAGAATGTCAAGCTTTTAAAAGGTCGTATTCCTTTCCAAAGGTGAAGCTAAGTGTTCCTTACATCATGCAAAGTGGTCTGAGGAGAAGAGAGAGTTCTGAAAACATGCATTTATGACTCTTTGAAACTGTGATAACCACTTGGAGACTTGGCAGTGTATCATCACTGACCTTTTCTTGTAAGCACTCATAATTGCAGAGAGAATAATTAATTAATTAAGTTTTACTAAAATGTTCTGAAGATGTAAGACTCCAGATACTGTAAGTATGACAGAAAATCTTTGTGTACTGTCTACTTACCTCCAGAACAGTCTGCTTAGGGGAGTATGTACACACAGTAAAATAGTGCAAACTTCAGGAATCATAGTGACAGTATCAGATCTTGGGGTAAGAAGAAAAAAATACAATCAGTAATATATTTATTTATAGACATCTTCTTCTATGCAAACATAGCTTTCAGAGGCAGCAGTGCAATGTGTACATTGAATTTTATTCCACTAACATCCAAGAAGGGCTACATGCTTCCTGGAAGGAAGTCCATAGTCACTACTCAGAAAAAAGTAATCTTGGAGTACTTGATTTGCGAGCCCACCTGGTCTCATTCTGCTCATCATAAAAATCTAAGATTTACTTGATGTTACAAGTTAACATGGCAAAATATTACTGAATTAGCAAAATTATGGTATTGGACAAGGAATCCACTTCAATTGCTCTTATTCCCAATTTAGCAGTGAAATTAAGCATGTGCTTAATTTTAAGCACAAGTATAAATCCTATTGAAATTGTTAGGATTTATGCACATGTTTAAGTGCTTTGCTGAATTGGGGCCAGTAAAGAAATATGACTAATCTCATTAATAAAGGACACAGGACTTAGTCCAAGTTACTTAATCACTAACAGTCTGTTTATGGGGAAAGAGCTTTGCTTTTTACATCTTCACTGTCATACGTTTCAAAAAATAAATACAAGCCAGAAAGGGAAATTCCAGTTTCTATAATACGATGGTACTATAATTTGTGCAATAGCACCTTCATGGTTGTTCTTTTTCTTGTTTGAGCTACTGACATTTCCCACCCCTGAGTAAGTCAGTGCTCAGCTTGGCAATCCCTTTTAAATATGCTCTGTTTCTGCTTTCTCCCTCCTCAATCCCCTCCAAATACATTCTATTTTAAGTTTGGCAAAATTATACAGATTAGTGCTGAATAACCAATACAAACAAAAATTATAATTTGAGAGATTTAGGGCCAAGTTTACTGATGTAAATCCTCACAGCTCCACAGCAGTGATTGAAGCAACATGAGTTGAATGCTGGCTGAGGTTTTAGAACTCAGTGTTGGGTTTTTTTTCCTTCCTTGCAGAATGTCTAGAGAAGAATTGAAGCAGTTTTCTTAGATTTGTTGTTAGAAACTGCTCAGCTACTAAGTTTGTGGGTTTTTTTCCCTGTGGATTGTAAAAGGCATACATAATCTTGATACATCCTACCTAACCTGCAGGTGAGTAGTTGTGATTTGGCCCTATGAATCAGGTAAAACTTTTTTTGATGAGTGATTTCTTCAGAGTCTGATTCAGAAGTTCCATTCTGTGGAGATTTTCATCTACTAAAAGACTGCAGAAAGCAAATACAGGGAACATGATGTCAATTAATAAATAGTCAAATAAGGTGAAATAATAAATGTCAATATTTTTTTTTAGGGAAGACCTAGTCTATATATAATAAAAAAGCCCAGAAGTTCAAATCATACAGTTCACGTATTGTAACTCATTACATACACACAAAATTCAATTATTACGTTCATGTTATGTAAGTAAAAATGCCCTCGACAACTAACAAGATAATGAAAAGGGAGAAACCATAAAAAAGTAAGGACATTGCCAAGGAATACAAAAGAAAGATAATAAAAATAAAACCTTGAGTAGAAGAGAATAATAATTTTAATGGAAAGACAGAATCAATGTGCGTAAAAGATATAAACCCAAGTTTTCTCTTATCTCTTTACTTGATCTAGTCTATAAATTTTGTGTGTCCTAAAGTTTACCGTAGAGGTTTATAGGCATTGAAACTTGAAGCTGCCTATTTTCACTTTCAGAATGGATTACTTTCCAAAGAGATGAAAAAGGCAAAATTTAATTCTATACTAATTTCCAAATGATGTTTCCTTGCTCTTACATTGCAAGCCTAGTTAAGAACAGAAGATTGTGTTTCATTAGTGCTTTTTAGCATGACCCTTCACAGTTGTCTATATCCCGTAGGTAAAAGTAAGAGAGAGACAACTAATACAGTAAAATACCACAGTGCTACTTTTTTCCGTATATGGAGATAATTAAAAATCTAATTTATGTTGGGATGCTAGCCACCCATTTTATTTTTTTCTCTGTCTGGGGTTGCTGTTATACGGCAGGGTGCTAGGGATGTAATTGAACATACTTTCTGCAGATTTTATGTTTACTAGTCCTTCTTAGAGGAGTCTTAGAGAACAAAGCATAAGGTTATTAACTAGGACCAAGACAGCAAGTTTTTAATAAACACCTGCTTCTCTGGTATTGTTTATGTGTATAAATTTGCCTGAATTAATTGTAGTGCTGTACATGGCACAAAAATTGACTGGCTGCTAGCATTTCTGCTGCAAGCATCCATTTTCAGAAATCTATAAATTTGGTATAAAATTTTCTCTGAACTGAAATGCTCAGAATGAATTATTGAAAACACTGCCCTACTTAAAAAGAAATGATCTTAACCTATGAGTTCCAACTGATGTTGAAGAAGTTATAACATTTTGATATGTATTCAAATAGAGGGATAATTTACAATTTTTGGGAACCTTATTTATCATTCCACATCTGTCCACAAAAGTAAGTAGAGACAGGATAAACTGCAAATCCATATGCAGAAATTAAATATGTGAAAAGTAACAGAGGAACAACTTCTATTCTGGGCATGCAGCCTCTAATGACAGAAACCTGTAAGTGGTGATGTATAGCCTGAATCAGTTTTAACATTTGGTCATTTCTCTGACCATCTTAAAATTTAAGACTGGGAATATTCACATTGGTGTAACTGTACAGTTAACAGGATGAGGCTAACAGAAGGAGGGGAGCTAACAGAAAAGACTTCAAGAAATACCTCTTGTCAATTCTTAGGTAGCTGTCTATCTTGTCATATGTCCTTTTGAGAAGTGAAGTTTTATAGACAGAGAGATGAGCAGAATTTCATATCTACAGGTACGACAACAATGCATACAAGGATTGGCTGTATCAAAATGTTTTCTGAGAGTGTGCAACTATGTAGAGACCCTCTAGTACTCAGTCTAGATCAGAGAAAAAGGTTAGGAAGTTTGATGTGGTAAGAGCATAAGCCCCAGCTCTAGATAGTATAGCAATGTAAATTGCAAAGCCTGTGAATTTTTTCTTAAATAAAATTTACTGAGTTAAAAACTACTCTAATTCCCTGTTAGTCAGAGCTATCTGATTAATATTTATTCTGAGTTTCATATAGGCTAACTGATTACAATGGCCTGTTTGGCTGGGAAATCTTTCATCCCCCTCTTTTCACTCATGTCCTGATAGAAACCAAATAGTAACTGTCAGCAGAAGGTGAATTCATGACCTTCTCCAGCAACAACCAAATGAGGGGGTTTGTGGTGGCCATTTGTATCATAAGTGAAAATGCATCTTGAATTGAGAAACAAGGGCAGATAGATTGATTCAGCATACTCCACCATAAATTCATCTAATTGCCACCCAAAACTAGATGCAGCAGAGGCACTGTGAGGATCTGGTTCACAAATTAAGGCAAGTGAATCACAGCAGGATGTAACTTGGAAATTATCAGATGGATTCCCAAAGACAAGATGGAAGGAAGAGGGAAAAAAATTTAAAATCTGGATTTTCTGAAACTTCTGAAGTATTAGTGTATAAATAGAAAGATTTAATTAAGTCTCATCAGCTTTGCTCCAATCTTAGCTTAAAGAAAGAGGGGAGACAAAGAGAAGGGTAGCAATCATTTTATATCAGGAATGTCTGTAGTAGGTCATATTAGCTGTTGAACATCCTGAGAGTGGATTAGTTTAAATACTCCTACAAAAGTTCAGGAAGACAATTTGCAACTTAGAACAGTGTGCTGTATTCTCAGTTGGTGTTAAGGAGCCTTTGATACTCACTTAGCCTTCCCTTTTCTCTCAGCATAAATGATTACAGAGATTAAACTGGAGCTCATGGCTTCTGTTTTCAAGCTACTACTATATATAAGAGTGGTTTTGTTTTTTGCAGCCTGTATAGCCCAGATTGATGGTACAGTATGGTTGGAATTGGTCTTGATGAAAGCAATAAAATCATGTTTTTTTCAGCAAACTGCTAACATGGGCTCTGGTTTCCTCTCAGTCTTCCTAACTTGGCATGTGGGCCCCTCAGACCCAAAAGCAGGGGTGCTATCATGCAGTCTTTAGAGTTGAAAACTATACTACTGGCTCAGTTTTGTTCTCTCTTTACACAAATACTCTGTGAACAGCTGAAAGTTAAGGCCGGTTCCCCACAGCTGTCTCCCATGACTGATGGTATTGTGTCTAAGTTTTGAACTCAAGCTGCACACTCTCCTTTAGTGGGGACAGATTTGTGTCTTTTTCTTCTAACCAGCTATTCTTTTTTGTGAAAGTGGTATCACTGCCTTTGTCATAATTGATTGAAATTGGCAAATAGATTCCAATATTCATGAATCTGCACACACAGTTTTGTTGGACTCATTTGCTATGAGTATCATTTTTAAACGCAATTATTCTGGCAACTGAATAGCTCTGATCCACACCTACTAAAGACAAGACATGAATTTAAGTCACAAATTATGGGAAAGAAAAGAAGAGATTGGTGTAATAAGATCTAACAAGACAAGCTGGAGCAGATTAATGCCTCCTGTTCGTTCCTTCAGATGTTGTTACTGTTAATTTTCTTTAATAGTTGAGCAAGGGAGGAAAATGTCATAGGAATGTACAATGGCTTTTTACACGTAGAGATTATGCTCCTCTGTCCCCTAAAAAAAAACCCAAACCACATTTTCCCTTTTCCCAGAGAGCAAAAAGGAGAAAATTCTCAGAATTCAGGTTGGTTCCTCACATACTTCTCAATGATTGTCTTCTAGAGGGACAGACTCTTCCAAAAGAATGTCAGAGTTCTCTATCAATATGTGTAGGTTAGATACTGAAAGTGTTTATTTTGCCAAGATTTTGACCAGATTTTGATTATATTCTAATACATGGCTGGAAATTCTTACAGCCTGGGAACTTAGCGCCTCAGCAGGCAAGCAGACAATGGCTCATATTATTAGTTCATAAATTCTGAACATACACATATACCCTGCACTATGTTACACTGTTGCCTTTTCAGGGCATGTATGTTTATTATAAGCCTGAAGGGGGATAATACACAATGCCATGTCACATTTCTTCCATCTAATCTAATCAAGAGTTAGAAATATTCCTCCTGTTCCTTTCAGTGCAAGGGAAACATCCAGCTTCCTCGTATTTACTGTAAAAGAGGTGAATAGACTGTGTGGGCCTTAGAGATCCACCCAACTGTTAATGAACACATCTAAATTCTTAAGCCTCAAAGGTAATAGCATTTTCCCTTCACACAGTAAGGGATTAAATCGTTTCACTCTCATGCGGTAGACACAGCATGCATCAAACTTGCAGTAATTCTAGAAAACTGGCATTTCTTTCAAGTTATCTGTTTTCATGCTCTGAAAAACCCCAAACAGCAATTTTACCTTTAGTTGGCATCAGTTTCCCAAGAAAATGCACCTCTGTTTACCACTTTTTCTTCTCTATTTAAAGCATGAAGACACTATTTCTGATCTAAGAATGTGTTCTGAAGTACAATCACCTCTCAAAGTAATTGATTAGTAAATCAAAGTAATTGACTAGTAAATATTTTCTAACAGATGAAATTATTAATTTCAATAGTTGTTTCTTACT
>VZSC01003361.1:112586-132640 GCA_013398225.1 Steatornis caripensis | reverse complement strand
ATTATAAGCATATATATCTGAGATACTTCATCCTGTTGTTTTAATCTTAGCTGGCAAATACAAACAACACAGAATACCACAGACCCTAGTACTTTTATACTGGCAGAACTACAGGAATCAAATATTACATGTGGAATGAGTAAGAAAAAATATCAATAAATGTGGCATGAGCTATATATGAGCTTTCACAAGTGAAAGGCACATGCAGACAACTGAAAAAAAAATGTATTTGAGTGACAGAGCTGCTTGTTTATTAGGCAGTTGTAGGATATTCTGATATAGTATACACTAACTATCCTTAATTTCCTTTTGTCCTAAATAAAATGTAGAGTTTTAGTTGTTTTGTTGGAAAAAATATTCATCATTTTGTTCTATGGAACATTGATATAGTACAATGACGTGAGTTCTTGTATGTGAATAGCCTGGGAATGTAAATATTTGTCACTGTTGATGAACATCAAACCACAATACAAACTCTAACAATCAGTGGAAAATTATTCACTTAAGTGATCCCAGCAATTGCTCACAGATCAAAGTAAGCCACAAGTGGGCCTTCAGCTGGAATCTTTACTCACAACTGGTCAAGTTCTCTTATGCTTAGAAGATCAAATCATTATTACTGAAAAAAAATGGAAGAAGTGCGCATATATGAATTAACATGGCACAAAATATTCTATCTCGCTAAAAAAATCACTAAATCCCTTCCTGTGCAGTTACCCATGCAGTAGGCTATCACTTAATTGAACACATTATCACAACTAAGCATTGTTTAAGAACTTGTTTCTTTACTATTCTGATAGTACTCTCTTCTTTTTTTCAATAAGTTAATGAAACACCTTTTATCTGAGTATTATCATACTCATAGGAATACTTCTTCATTTAATCACCATAGCAGCAACAGGCTAATTTATTATAATATTAGCATTATTAACAATATTATTGCTAAAGTTGTTTTTTCACAACCTTTTTTGAAAGCCATTACATAAATGAACAAGAAGCTTGCGGTCTGTTCTTCCAGCCCCTGTCTGACTGTTGAATATGACTGAGAAAATGATAAAACTGATTTTCCATTAATTTTCTTGTAAGAAAAGTGTCCTTGCACAATGTTCTAAATCATGTTGTAGGTAACAGTTGTGTTTTTGCTCTCTAATGTCAGACTGAGTTTCTGACTGAAGCCTAAGAAAATCAGGGCCCATGGAGTATTAAAGCAGAGCTGTTACCTTCCATGGTGTGTAGGAGTTTTAGGGACATAACGGCCATATGGTTATTATTTGGTCAAACATTCTACAGCAATGGAAGTGAAGCAATGTTTGTTCTGATCTGGGAAGTATCCATTGACAGACTGCAGATAGGACAGATAGTAAGTCAGAGACTATCAACACAAATGAAAGGAAATCATAGAAGGAGGAAGAAGCTAATATTTCATCTTCAAAAAGTGATAAACATTCCCACGTGAAAAAGACATTTATTCAGCTAATGAATAATTAGGATATTCAAAACAATGATGTTTTCTTAGGCAGTTAGGATCACTAGCAACAGTTGCATTAAGCTGACTTCCCATTTAAATCATTGTCATGAGGAGAGGTCCAATAAATTATTTTCTGCGAACTCACACAACCCATCTGTTAGGAGTATGAGAGAGGACAAAACACACAATGGCAAGAGTATTGACATTTTGAAGTCTTTTCTAACTTTATTGAGCTATTAGAATTTATTTAATTAAACTGTGTCTTGAACATGTGAAATCACAGCTTGAATAGAACTGAGAGGGAGTACGAGCTGGCGTACTCTAACTACTAATATACCTTGCTTCCAAAAGCATCTGACACAGTAACTCATTTTAGACTGAACACCTACAACTCTTTTCTCCTCTCCAAGATTAATATCTATGTGTACTTATATTTGTATAGCATAAATATATTTATATTATATCTAGGCTAATAAAATTCCTGAATTTGGAAGAAGAATTCAAAACAACATCATTGGACAGAATTTGTGGTATAAGGAAATATACCTAGCTAATAATGCAAATATAACTATTCAGGGTGCTTAAATGCCCAGGAGCTGACTCTGTACAATTCAGATATAACAACATCATATTCCAGTGAAGTGCAGTCACTTGTGGATCTGTGTGCTTGTCCCACTTCGACCACAGATCAGGAATGGAAAGGTCTCCTAGAAAGAGAGATGTGTTCAACCATTTCAAAGAACCTTGTCCTTTCTTCAACTGGTTGCAGTGAGAAAACTGTGGGGAGTGAACAGGGAGGATGACAAAGTTCTGCATCTACACTGGCATTTCAGAAAGTGAAGCCAGTTGCAAAGAGTGTCAAGGAGGGCAGAAGGCAAATGTGAAGTACTTGCTTGAAGCCCTGGAATGTGGCCAAAAACCTGGGAGCAGCAAAGAGCTTCGAAGTATGCAGGCAGGAATGTGTTGAATTATTTTACTGAACCAGGGAAAGAAAATGATCTCTGCCTAGGAGCATCTCAAGAATTTTTTTTTGTCTTTATTTTTTTCAGGCAGAATATCTTATATTTGTTCTGGACAGAGAGTTTGTATGTTAGAAAAAAAAAAACAAACATGTTAACTAGTCCAGGTTATTCTTCGTTATCTCCACAGCACTTCTGAGTAAGACTAATAGATGTTTAAATAAGAGTTTATTGTTTAATTTTTCACTGTCTTTAGACTAGACAGAAATGTGTTAGAAATATGAAACACCTTTCATTCCACTTTAATTGTTAATTTTGGTAACCAGAATGAGCAACATAGAAAGGGATTATCCTTTTATTCAGAGAAGCCCAGCAGTTAAGAGGTTAATCTGTTAAATCTGCCCATATACATAATCAGTTGTGGAAATGAACAGTATTGCAATTCCATTTTACAAAATCAAAATCATGACTAAGGTCACCTAAATAATCCTTGAGAATAACAGCTTTAAAGAGAGAGATGTGTTTGTAATAAAATGCCCATTATCTAGTTCCACCCCTTGGGTAACCTGCTTTTACCCTCCGACCCGCTGGTCTGCCATGCTGAAATGTCTGTGAGAGGTAGTGCTTCTGGAAATGACACATGAGAGCCAGTGATCTGCCCAGTGAATGCTGAAATGTCATTTCTGAATCCCTGCTCCTGAAGCAGCAGTATTCCCAGGAGCAGCGATCCATAGGGCTGTAGCATAGCCCAGAAGCAGCGATCCATAGGGCTGTAGTGTAGCCCTGGTTCAGAGACGCAGCTGATGGCAAGGAGAGCGGGAAGCTGCTACGCCTGTAGGTTAACAGATATACAGAAAAATTCCCAGGTGCCAAGAGACTTATCTGTTTAAAAAGACAATTATTAGCCTCCTCCATGACAAGATAATTGGCACACTGTAACTTTGTGTCTGCCTAAAGTCTATGCACATTCCTTGAGCGTGGCCTCTGCTGGAAGGATGAAGTTCATTCCTCTCAGGCTTTTCTTTGACACTTATTTCCTTCATATTTTTTCAATACAGTGTTCCATGGCTCCTGGCCATCCAAGCACCATTCATATTGTTAGCACTCTTAGCTCTGAATTTGAAGAAAGTGTCTATGATCATGATTTGTGTCTATCTTTACTTCCTTATTTTTCAACCTTGAGCTACTTTGACAGTTTAATAAGGATTTTAAAACTAAAAAGTTCATGCAAATTACCCCATACAAGAGAATAGGTAGAAGATTAAAAGCATAAAATACCCAAACTGTTGGAAAAGTCATCTTGTCAACTCATGTTTATGGACGTAAGAGAACTTACATGTAAGAGAGGCCTTGTGAATACCCTAAGTAGGGGTACAGCCTTAATCAGAGGCTTCAATCAATCATGAGAAATAAATCTTAGAAAATGAGGCATCATTATTTCTAGTTCATAGAACTATTTGTTTAACATAGCTGACAGAAAACTCATTGCTAACACAGGGAAGGGCACAGATTTAGCCAAACCTGAGCTCTATGGAAGACTTCCTGTTTCCCTCTGTGCCAGTATGGTAGGTTGTGCACATCCATGATTCATATGGAGGAGTGAATCATATGGTTCACCCAATGTGATTTACCACAATCTTTTGAGCTCACAAAATCTAAAGCTATTCAGACTTTTCAACACTGAGAAGCATTAGCTGCAATTTTGGATTTTAAGGAAATATTTGGGATTGGTTTTGAATGTATGTTGAATTTTCCATCATGAATTAAAATTTTGAAAGTGTAATTCAAGTTTATGTGTTCTAATGTCTCCTACAGGGGGCTGAGTCTGTAGGGAACCTTCCATTGTATGTGAAAGAGCCCTGTAATGCAGACAGGATCTTAGTGGGACTTTTAAAAACGATGATGTGCATGACTCTGTTAAAGCGTTTTGAAGACAAAAACTGTGACAGGCTCTAAGAGGTGTAAACAGCCTTTAAAAGTAATTGTATTCTATCTCATGTCTAAAAAAAAATTAACTATGATGTGGACTATAACAGTATTGTTACAATATATTAGTAAAACAGAAAAATGGTGGTAAAATGTTAAGTATCTTCATCCATTATGAAAAGGTCTTTCCTAGAAATACGTTCATGTTTCAGGGTAGTGTGGGTTCAAGGAAATAAATGCTACCTCATAAAATTCAATGCATTAATTGACAATGTAAAGTTCACCATTCTTCTTGCTGAAGTCACCTTTTGCTTCCTGTCACAGCTTTTGGTGCAAAGTGAGTGACCATGCAATCATCTATTTTTTGCTTTTTCAAATATTAGAAACAAAAATATACTTAGGTCCACCAAGTGCTTCCTGAATGGGGAAAGGAACAAAAAATTACAGGAAACCATGCTGAACACATAATAACATACTGAAATACAATGTATGAATTTGGAAAGAAATGTGTTTGTAAGAAAAGATATTTTACAGAAACGGATATTTTAAATTATTAAGAAAAGCAAAACTGTAATTAAAACAGAATATTACAAGCATATATTACATTGCTTATTTATATCTACCTATGCATTTTGTTCAATCTAAATACAACTGTATCTATAACTCAGAACTGAGTTCTGTTTCAACTCAGTCACTGACACACACAGGTATCGAGTGTCTGTGTATGCTAGTGCTGCTATCTACAACTTTATGCCATTTGAAATAAATTACACCTTAAATTTGAAGGCAATTTTAGGTAGTTTGGTTTGCAGTACAGATCCCATCTTTGATATTTAGCAAGCCTGAGATCTTTCTAACTTGTGAAGTCTGCATGTCTATAAACTAGCATGGATGTGTTTGTGTTTATTACCTTTTTCCATGCATGCCCTCAAATGACTAAATTACAGGTATTTTACATGTGTTTTGTGGTACAAGACAGATACCATCCGCTAGTATAATTTATCTTGAAACACCCTGTTTTGCAAAATTACAGAAAAGCACAGCAATTTGCTTTTTTTTTTTTTTTTATTTCTAAGACTATGGCAAAATCTTCAAAGCCCAGAAGATGCCTTCTAGCTAAGAACTTAGCCATGTAATAAACAATTTTCATCAAAGCACTGGGTTTGTGGAAATAGAGTATAATTGTAGATTTAAAATATTGATAATTTTCCTTACTTATTAGCTATTTTGTCTTTTGTATTTTGACCTAATTCAGCCAGCAAAGACATCAACCCTTATGTAAGATTAGATATATATACATACACATACAGCAGCCCAAACAGATTAGCTGCAATCAAGGCAAATGTGTTGAACAAAATTGTTCATCTGTGCTTTGCAGCTACCTGGACCTAGTGTTTGATCCCAAGAGACTGAGTTATAAATATGTTATTCCTTAATCCTGGATAAATTAGATTTTATTTTAATACACAATCACCTCTTTAAAACTCAAAACTGAGAGTACAATGTATTTACTTTTGTGTATCAATTAATCCATATTTCTTTTTATTATTTTTCTTTGGTACAGTACAAAATTCTTTAATGGAGACTACATGGTACGGAGGTTCCCAAAATCTGAGGCAGTCATCTAGAATGCCTGCTCTCCAGAACCTCTGCCAGTTATCAAAAACTACTTCCTTGGTCAATCTTCATGTTCCTTCAACAATTAAAATTAGACTCCAACTATACTCAGAGTGTTAAATACCATGTAGTGAGAAAGCACATGTCTTTCCTGTTTATTGCTCCTATGCTGTTACAGTCTAGACATAGGAAAACAGTACGACTTCTCATAAGCTCCAGTGGTTGTGTTTAGAGAAAAAAAAACAAACCCAAGTCCAAAAAAAAAAGACAACAGCTCTGGAGAACTTTAAGACCGCAGTCATTGGTAGAGCTGTGGTCCAATTTTTCAAGTATCTAAAGAGTTTGATCATTTTACTGGAAATGGGAGCTGTGATCTGTCAGGTTTTCTCAGTCTGAGGGTGTTTGAAGCCACAATTTCTATATTATAGGAAATATCTGAACTTACGGGTCAGATAACTTATGGTTGTGGTTATATCATAATTTATAACTGTAGCTTACGATTATGGTGACATATGAGTTCTGTCAGCTGCTACTCTTCTTGATACTGAAACTAAAGTGCTATCAGTCCAGAAGGGCAACAGTCTGGAGGACAAGAAAAATGAGCTGTAATTTTGCCTAGGATTTTAATTCTTAATTGCATCTTGGACAATTATCACTAATATCTGTTCAGCTTGACTTCACAAACCTTTACTTTTCACATTCTGTAAGCTAAGTTTCCTATTTTTGTAAAATAAAAAGTTACATTTTTTAGTGCACAAACAGAAGACTTTTCCAGTTATACTGAAAAGATGCAGCCTCCTTGCTTTGTCCCTCATAGAGAAAAAGAAGACAGTTTCTAAAAAAAGTGGCCTTTAGTTACGAGCTTTTTTTTTTTCCACAAAAAATGAAAGAGAGGATGGGAAGAAAAAACAGCATTTGGTATATAAAACACGTATTGACATGGAACTCGGATGTTGTGTTTCCAGGCATAAGAGATAAAACTGGATCAATAAATAGATTTTTTTTCAAAACTTTTGAGGTTCACCAGGCTTTGTGCAGAGCCAAAAAAGTTTCTATGCTGTTATTTATGGTAGTTATTCGGGAAGAAGAAAATATTACCTTCAAAAAAAGCTAAATTTGAACTCTAGATTCTATGTAAGAAAGAACACAACTTATTCAAATGTTATCTTTGTAAGTGTCCTGAAGATCTTTCCAAAAGGAAGAGGAAAAAAAAAGATTAGGAAGTAGTAAATGAGAAGGCCATTGTTAAGCCTATTATCTAAAAGCTTTTCTCCTTGTGTAAGTTAAAGGGGTAAGTTAAATATCTGGAAGAATCACTAACAAGGCTAACAAGTACAGAGGGATTTGCCTAATTCTCCCTTTCCTTGGAAAATACTATAGTTTCTGCTTCCTCCTCATTTTGAGGAAACAAGCTATGAGTAAATCCACAGAGCCATATGCCATAGTACAGAATTTTATCCTCTAGGTTCACTTTATGAGTAAATATAACCATGTCTAGGAACTCTCCATCTCAGAATTGCTATTCTGCAGCTCCAGAACTGGAAATCTTTGCTTACTACTCTACAAAAAGCTATAGTTATATATATTTCTACCCATATATAAATGCATAGTTTCTATATGCACATACTTTTATGTATATGAAAGCAGCAACAGTTTTTACAATTGAATCCTCAGTTACTAACCAACTAACCCTTTTGTTAAAAGCATTTTGTGTGGAAGGAAAGCTGAACTGCAGTTTTACACTATTAATCCACACTATAATTCACAGTAGAGTTGTTTATACAGCATTTTCCTGTACTCAGATTCTGACTGCTTGGTTTAAATGAAGTTACTCAGAGCAGATTGCACAACCTCTGTGCTTTTACTGTATTTACTTGTGCTTTTTATTGGCTCATTAGATTGTAAGCATTGGTCTCATTAATGAAAATGGGTAATTCTTGGTCTCCCTGCAAAGATTGCTACTCATGTCTTGGAAATACCATGTTTTTACTGTTGTATTAGACTTACTCTCCTATATGCCAGTGATTATGCTGTGTTTGGCATGATCTTACCCAAATCAGTCTATTATCAGGCTTGGATATTATGCAGCACAGAGCTCAACATAGACTGCTTGTTAAAACTCTCTAGCAGGCTTTGGAGCAGACATTCAAGTAACATTATCTGTAGTCTCTCATTTAAAGAGAGTACAGGTTTCTCCACAATATACAGAATGACTGAGATCTGTTCTTAGATACCAATGATTTGTTATGCAACCTTGGATAAGTCCCATAATCTTTCCATCTGTTTTCCTGTCTGTCCTCTTTATATTATTACTAGAGCTAGCCAGGAAACGGAATGTATTTCCGATGAAAAATCTGAATAATTTTTAAAGTTCTCAATTTGCAAAGAAGAAATTAAAATAATAATTTTTTAAATTATAATAAATTTCTGAACAAAACCATTCTGTGACTTTAACTGCATGATACAGTGAAGAGAACACTGCACAACCATTTCCTAGTAAGTGATAATTTTCTACCAAGAAATATGCAAGTAGTGGTCATATCAAGGTGATCTCTCAGGAATCTAAATATAGTTTGGTAACATGTGAAATTATAAACAGATTTAAGTGTGTAAAGGTTTCAGCAGCTCTAGAAGTTGCTTCCTATCCAAATCGTCAAAGGTTCTATATGATATTAAATGAAGCTTACAAAATACTTAGAATTAAATAAGAATATTAAAAATGTTGTGAAGTTTTATGTTAATGAGGATAAAAGTAGAGGATAAAACAGTCTGAGTCTAAGCCCTCTCCCCCTTAACCCAGTGAATTAAGTATGTGGCAGCAGGAAATTTAAAATCTTTCTCATATGGGGAATGTTTAAAAAGTAAATACAGAGAGTCATAACTGCAATTGCAAATTATACGCATTTTGCCAAGTTTCCTCCATGATTTGATAACTCTTACTGTAGCTGTCCCTGTAAATATGACAATAATTTTTAAATTTCCACAGAGCTGGTAAATACAGGCAGATGCACTTAAATGCTGGTGAGCAACAAAAGTCAGTCTGCAGGAAACTGTGACACTAATGTAGCTCTTGATTAATCTCTAATTACACTTTTGTCATCTTAGCAGGGAGACAAAACTATAGCAGTTCCTAAATAGGCAGGCAGCATTTTGGCACCTAGCAACCAGCAGTTCTTTCATATTAGCTGCAGTGGACTCTGTGCTGTTACATGGAAGGTGGTTATGGATCACTGCTCTATTATTTATAGAGCAGCATTTACAGAGGCCTTCACAACAGTATATAAATTAGCAGCTTAATAGGCCATCACTAACTAAAAACATGGCATGAGCTGAAGCATCAAGTATGAAATTAAAATGTGACTTGGAGATAATAACGTTTGTAACACACATAGAAAGGAATGTTGATTTACTTCCCTGTTAACCATTTCACAGGCAGATTATAGTATGGCCTTTAAACATTTTCATACGGATGTGTGTGTGTGCTTAGCTCTCTCATTTCTCAAAGGCACATAATGTGTATGCATGTGAATACATAGACATGCATATTTATATGTAATAAATCTTTTATTATATTCTATTTTCTCATGTAAGTTTTTAAAGATTAGTGTAAAATCTTGTCTATATTTCTTTCACGGTAGGCTAGTATACCACAGAGTTGGATGAGCTAGGAGAGCGGTGCTAAAAGGGATCTGTTAATTGGACAGCAGGCTGCAACAACACTCTGAGTGTCCTCTTGAAAGGGCCTTATTAGTTGTCAATCAGACAAACAACACTAACTTTCTTCTGCCTCATGTTCTTCGGTAACTTGTCAGTGAGAAGACTCACTCCAGAGAAAGACCTCACACCTCTGTTTGGTGTCATTCAGAGTGAGTAAGATTCAAAAGTGATTAAATACAGTAAATGATTGCTGGCAAGCTGTAGCTGAAGTTTTATTTAATGAGCTAAAGAAAGATATAAATTAATGCTTAAATGTTAGAGATCATGGAATAAGAGAATAGGATTATTAAGTGGGAAAAAATAAGCAGAGGAACTGCAAAACCATAAAGCTTTCATTTGCAGTGCTTCCTTAATTAAAGCAATGCTTGACAATGAAAGACAGTTCTGATGTATACTACAGCGGCTCCTGAAGCTTCTGCTGGAGTGGGTCCCTTTCTACCTTCCTCTTCTCAAATGTAGCTTCAGAGAAAGTCCCTGTACAGAAGTAGAGAGCTCACAGCCTCTGCAGACATAGCTGTTCATGGAGAAGAAGGACCTCAGCCGCATTCACTCCCTGTGTTCATACAGCTGGCTGGTGAAAGAGTCAGAAAAAGGAGGCTGCATTGGGCACTTCCATCAACTGAAATAAATAGCAAAGTTGGTGTTATCTTCAACGGAATAGGAAATCGTCTTCAGTTTTGTATCAAAGAACCTATTACTAGAAGTGCTTTACCAAGCCACCTTTCTTGACTATGCTCTTGGTTACAGGATATTTCTGGAGATTTTTTTAAAAGACTTAGAAGTTAAATGTGGTACATCTTCCTTTGTGTAGGTAATGGTATTTTATTTTATGTTTCTAGCTTAGAAAGTCATTCCCTCCTCAAGGTTAGCCTATAGATGATACACTCTTAGCACAAAGAGATTACCCAGTGATGTGTTTTGTGATTAGAAACCAAAGGTCTTGAAGGTTTGCACCATATACTCATGGAAGAAATAAAATTAATTACTGAAAATTTGAGCTCAAAAATTTTCAGAATGTCACAAATTACTGTGCTATAGAGTTTGTCCCAGCTGGCCAGGCTGCCCATTTCTAGTGCATTACAGAGACAGCCTTGTGCATTGATTAGCATAGAATCAAAAACCCGTCCAAGCATAGCCAAAAATAGCCAAAAGGAGAGAAAATAACTCCTCATTTATTCGCTGAGGTTTGCTTTCTCCTCAGTAATTTTGTGACGCATATTGTTAATGATGGTTCCTCTACAGGGAACATCCAAAACTGTAGCTGTTCCCCCTGCAACCATTGCTGTGAGGTAACAGACCCTTATGTGGGACACAGAATATAAGTCATAGTATATATGTAATATATGTTTGAGCTACTTAATAGCAGAATACAAAGTCAGAAACCTGAGCAGGTGACTTCTGAGAGAGTTTTTACTAGATTTTCATGGGTGAAAGTGCATAAGAGTAGTTTCCTTTTTTTGTAGACAAATAACCAGTGAACATCAGGTTGATGAAAAGGATTTCTTTTAAAATCTCCTATCTTTACTAAAGAAAAACCACTAATCATCAAACTATTCTCATCAAAATTCTATGAGATTGTTTAATTAGCTAGTTGATTTCTATAATGATGCTCGAAGAGATCAGGACTGAGATGTGTTTATGGCAGGAATTATTAATTGGTGTGACACCGAGAGGCTGATAAGTTGTTCTTACTGGCTAGTGTGGTGTCTACAAATGTTTCAATAGGAAAAGCAAACCTCTTTGAAAAGTGTGGATCCTGCAGATGGATCTTTGTGAGGTCACATTTGCAAGTAAGACAAGCCCCATGTGAGAGAGCTCTGCTTGGATGCAGATTTCCCCTAATTTTGATCTGATTGTGGGGCTTGTTTTTATGTTGTTGCTAATTCTAGCTATTGGGAAGGACATTATTTCTATCAGCAAAGATATAAGTCCATTGATTAGGAATTTTTAACTTCATCATTTAGACTTCAAGTCACAAGTGTTTTAAAGTTGACCCTCTGCACTAAGTAAAGTTCCCGTACAAATATACCTTGGAATTCAACGAACTATAATCTGTAAACAGAATAAGCAAAGAAAAAGAAAAATATTGAATGTTGTAAACTCACAGTCATTTTTATTCCTGCATGATTTTGCAGCTGCACATAATTCAGGCTGTTAATACATTTTAAGTATTCATTTCCATATCTTAATATGTTTGATTTTTTAAAGTACTATTGTCACCCAGACTAATCTACAGTTTCATATGTTAACTTTGGGGGGTGAGGGGGACGAACGACAAAAACCCGAGCCCGAATGAAATATTTTGTCTTGAATCCACATGTATTTCTAATATATATCTTCATTTTTAACTCCATGTTAATTTAGCCACAAATCCACTAAACCCGTTATTTTTCATTTATTTTATTGTATTGGAGTGCAAGACATAATCAGTGGTTGTTGTAGCAAAAAGGAACTTCATTTATTACACTCACCGTGGAAGAAATATTCAGAAATAGAAAAATATATTTAGTTTAAAAGTTATCTCAAAATAAGGACAGTAAAGAGACCACAAATGAAATTAAAAAGATACATTGACAATTACCTCTGATGATACAATTTCTAGCAACTTGTTTAAAGGTGGCATCTTGGTTTTAATGAATCAATTTTGAGGGGTATTTTTCAATGAAATGTCTCTCTCTGGTGAGTAATTCAGAAAAAATAAATCCATACTTGTATCAATACAAAAAATAAAGTCCTTTTATTAGCCTTCTGGATTTATTAGACATGGATATTTAAGGATAAGAAAGAACTTCTGACACTGAGGTTTAGGGTCATTAAACAGGTCACTGAAGCATCGAGCAGTAAATCTGTGCAAGACAGCTTCAGCTGATGACTTCAATCAGGCAATTTGTTTAGCAATCATTATAAATTTCATTTCATAAAATATATACACTCAAAGAACCTATATCATATCTGAAGTACTGTTCAGACTCTGCTCTATGTTTAGTAGTGTTCAATAGATAATTCATAGTATTATGTTTCCTTACATTTTAAATGCTAAAGTCCATCTTTTATTAAAAATAATGAAACATGAAAATACTTGTGCTTTGTGAATTTAGCTTAAATAATGAAAATGTCATCCCTATGAATCTGTGAAATGACACCTTTCAAAAGCATAATATTTGTTGAAATGCAAGCTAATTCTGTATTTTCAGAAAGTAACAAATACTGTTTCTGTGGGATTGTTCAATCATGTAAAAGATATACAGTTAGGAATATAGAAATTATATGACTCATGAAAAAGAACTGAGTTGATATTCCTTTTTATGACAAGCAGGAAAAGTGCAATCTTCCATTTTTTTAGATTTCTGTTTTGTAACTATTAAGTGGTTCAAAGGTTTGCTATGTACTTTCATTGCATGCATAAAACTTCTCAAACAACTGATTCATCCTGAATCATCTCAACATTTAATCTGAAGAAAAGAATACACTAGTCTTTAGACATCAGAAATTCTAAATTACAAGCAATAAAATATGTGTGCGTGTGTGTATACTTGAAATTTGGCATAATCGGGTTTGTATTTCCATTTGCTTAAAATAGTTTCAGCTTTCTGTATGCATCACTTTTAGAAGTTGTATTTTCTATTCATACAGCATTTAGAACAGAAAATTCTTTATGTGCAAGCTTTCAACATAAATAGTTTGTTTATTTCTATGTATATATGTGACTATATACATATGAATTTTACACAAAATTAAGAATTCATTCCTCCTATGTTTCATATCATTGAATTAGTTCTAGTTGCAATTTGCCATTTTAAAAAAGGGAAAAACATTCCTTCCAAAATTGGCATAAAAAAAAGGAAGAAGATTGATATTTAATTTTTAAGGTTTCATGTAAAACAATATTTGACTGATGTAAGGGTAAGTTTTAACCAACAATTTATGCTATTTTAAAGGTCTGTGTAAAGAATTTTACATGGAAGCTAGGGAATTCTGTTATAGGAAATAAGCTATAGATTTGTTTCTTTAGTCAGCAAAGCAATGAAAGTATGGATTTAAAATCATGGTGTTGTAAGCACATGTGGAAAGTTAAGCATGTGCTGAAAAGTTTTCATTAAAGATGGACTTGGGTCACTCTTCAGCTAGTTTTGTCTTTTCATGTATATTTAGTTACGCTAATCCCTAAATTTAAAAAAAAAGGTTCTCAAAGGCACAAAATGTAACTGAGATACTGCAAGCGTTAAAAGCAAAAGGTATTCTGTCCGTGCTTTTAGGATTGTCTTTGGTTAGTTCTAGATTTTGAATGGACTGGAAATGGCTACGAGTGGAGAATTGTCACGTTATCCTCCGTACAGTGTGTTGCTGTTATGATAAATAGAAGCTTTAATATTGGAATAAAAATTCTGTTTTCTTTGTTTTTGTGACACTGAGAATTTCAGAAGATCTGGACTTTAACTCCAGTATCTCTTCCATAAATGTGAATATTCAAAAACATGCTTGGAAGAAAAGTATACAAAAGCATTTTTGTTGCTGAAACTTTTCATAGTAAAAGGTGGCTTTAGGAATACAATTTTTGTGAATACATGTTCATGCGTAGATCAGTTACAAATAAGAAAAGGAAACAATTCAAACATTTAAAAAAATTACTGTTTTTTTAAATTTCAAAATTAATTTTCTACTCAAATGTTCTAAGTTTCTTTCAATTTTATCTATTAAAAAAGTCTAAAAATACTTAAGTGAAATGGAATATTTATTACCAGTCAAAAGGAACTGACATTTCTGGCAAGTACTTAGAGGAAGCTAGTTTTATACAAGATTTCTTCCTCTTTGGTAGACCTACACATTCAAGCATATGGATAACTTTTTGTCTCCTCACAGCCTAATTGATAATGTGTGGGACTACAGACGGACTCATCCGCTGTGTTTAATTTGTGTAGATTTGGTTTCTCATTTCTTCTTTTCGCATGCATTAAATGTCTTCCAAAGGCTTTATTTTACATCTGCCACTCTGTCAGCCTGTAGTCAGTGATTTTCCCCCTACTGCAAATGAAACCTCAGAAGAGCAGCTCTGAAAGGGAGTGCTGTTTTTGCGGAGAAAAAAGTAACAGATGACAACAAAACTATCACTCACAAAAAATGTCTGTCCTTTATCATTCTAATCAAACCCTATTTTCATTTCTGAAAGTGTAACCCTAACACTCCGCCTGGGAATACGTGGTCATCAAAGCTGAACCTGGCCTGGCAGCATGTACAGCAGGCTTGTCTGAAGTCCATGGGACAGATCTTTGGCTGGCATAAACAAGGATTGCTGCATCTGAACACAGTGGATCTACACTGATTCACATCAGCTCAGGGACTAGTTCTGTGCGTTGATTTACTGCAACCAGTTTGAACCCATTAGACTTACAGCAGCATAAACCTGAAGAAACCCAGTGGCGAATCAAGCCCAAAAAGAAAGAAATCTTTGGATAACTGCTTAATGACAGTGGAAGTATTGGCAGGCTCTAGTAGGACTTCATTACCACATCTGATGAGAATGCTGATTTATGGACATCAGTAAACAAATCTCAGTAGAATGGGTGTCACAGAAAAAACAGAGAAACATATCCAGTGTGTGAACAGACCATTTCAAGGACTGTATTTTCTTGCACTGTCTGAGCCAGGCTAAGATTTAATGGAAGACACTTCTAACTAACACTTTGGATTTAGAGGCAGCTGAAAGGAGCAACACAAAGCCCCTGTGGCCTGTTGATATAAAGGGCTAGGGTCAAGGAGGATCCTAGTGCTCTTGGTTCATTCAATGACTCATCATGCAACACCGGGCTCGTCATTTGACCCTTTCTTTCCTCAGTGAACTCAGCTGGAGATTAGGGTGAAAAATGTATGTTCCTATTGGAAAACAGATGATTTATAACAGACTTTCCTTGAGTAAATACATTACAAAGAAGTGGTAAATCCATAAATTTTACATGCACAATCATAAACAGTGGAGTTGATGGATGTAACAACTCCAATTTCTCCTTCCTTCTTCAAGTTGCTCTCTTGTCTTACTGCATTATTCTTACCCTAAAACCGTGCACGTGCATAACACATCAGCAAATGAGGGTAACTTTGTTACTTTCTGAGTTTGTGGTCTGAGAATCACTAGTAAGAGATGCAAGAGTAAAAACAGATTCCTACTCCTCCTATAAATCAGCGAAGGCAATGATGCCAGTTGTATCTACTCTGATATAAAAAGGAAGTTTTAAAAAAAAGTTTTGGACAGCTGTCTGGATCAAGCAATTGCAATTGCTGGTGGTGTGTGCACAGGTGTGTGTTGGAGCTATAGAGCAAAACCTGTTCACAATCTGGTTTGCAAGCATTAGTACGTTTTCTATTTTCCCAAGTCAGCATGTGACTCACAAACTGTCTTGTACCGAAGGTCATTTTATTCAGTAACGAATTGTATGCTCCTCACCTTGAATTGCTTTCAAGGTTAAAAAAATAAAAAAGGCTTAATTTTATAATCAAATCTCTATGAAGATCAAAATCAAACATTAGGAAAAAGAAATGGATTAAAAGTCTGAACAGCCTTTGTTAGCTTAATTTATATTTTAATGATTTGGCAGCTCTCCTCACTACTGTTTTTCTCATCAAAATGATCACAAAAGCTTTGACTACGACCAACAAAACTATACAAGTGTTCTGCAGATGTTCCAGATATAAGATCTATAGATTACTTTGACAGACTGGCCACATACAGGGCTAATGGTATAAGAAATGTGAAATGATGGAAGGGTTATGAAATACAGTAAAAAACCCACATCCCATAAGAATTAGGATTCTTTCAAAGTTCATATGTCAGCCAATTAAAACCATCGTTTAAATGCTGAGACAAAAAGCAAGAAAGATCCCAATGCTATCTCATCAGAAGAAGGGGTTTTTTTCTCTCCTGCTGGCAGCTTGTAGATGCAAAAGGTCTTGATATAGAGAAGGGTGCAAGTATAGCAGTAGCTAAGGAGTCTCAATCAGATAAACTGACATCTGTGACAGATAGCTCTCTTATACAAGAGTCACTAAGCCTTGCTTGCCTTTCTCACGGGAATGATCCACCGCTATTACAGTATCTCTAATGCGGCTACTAACATGCAGTTTTAGACTCATTCACAGTTTGAAACAAGATCACATTTACAGTGAAAAGCTGAAGTCTTAAGTAGCATGGAACCTCAGTTCAGTTTTCCTTATCACTTCTCTTCTATAGTTTTAATCAGGTATTTTATTTATTAGGAGTTCAAAAATAGTCTCAATGAATGGCCTTTCATTTCTCCTGTCCCCATCCATTTTGTTACTTTTTGTGCTACATTAATGGTTCTGCAACACATCATGAAACAAGCTTAAAAAAGATTTTTTCTAAGTTAAAATAAGTTGATTTTTCATGTTAAAAGTAATACTGCTTGCACAAATATTGAAATGAAGAGGACTTAAAATCAAACTTTGTATGCATTAGAATATATTTATACTACAGTAAGAAAGGATAAAACATGTTTTCCATAGATGTTTTCTGTAGACCCATTTCGGTTCTGAACAGAAAAAGGAAAATGGAAAAAATAATTTCAGAAAAATTTCGCTCAATTTTGGGGGATTAGGAGAATGCACTAAAGCTACCTGGAAAATTCTTGGAAAGGTGCAGAAGAGCGTGCATTTTGTAGTAAGGATTTGGGGATTTGTATAAGAAATAGGTAAACTTAGGAAAAGAAAGAAAACAATTGCAAACTGGACCAAGGAATAGGGTGTGTACACAAATAATAGGAGACAAATAAGCAATTTACAGTGTTAGATTAAATGAATGTCATTATTTCTTTCTGGAAAGTCACTCCAAGCAGAAAGTGATACAAAAGTGCAAAAAGCATCCAGGAAAGGATTCTTTCACCAAGTGAATATTATGTAACATTTAAATCAGGTTGATAAAAGAAAATATCCAAAGTCATGTTACAAATACAAACAAATAAAGAGGAGGAAGATATACTGATTTTGAACATAAATTTCCTCTTGACTCCATTTTAACTAATCTGTGCTTGGATTCTGATTCTCTTTATCTCCAGTTATGTTCAATCTTTTTCCTAGTTAAAAGAATTGCATTTCATAACTGAAACATATGACATATATCATATGACATATGACCTACTCTGAATGTAGCCCTCTATGTCTCAAAATAAGTGATGTAGCTCTTACACATTGTGCATGCACATGTGTTCTTGTTAGAGTTTTCTGTGAATTTCGAGTATTAGTGAAGCAAAATTTGTAGTGACATTTAGTTTACTGTTGACATTCACCTGAAAAGAACTTGAAAAAGTGAATGCTGTAATATAAACAAGTATCATCAAAACCACCAATAGTAGTATGGATTATGAAAAATATTTACACTTTTCTGAAATAAGAATGGCACTAAATAATAGTTGTAAGGTTAAAAATGTATGATCTTCACAGAAATATATACTTATTAACAAAATCTAGATTTCTTTTTGTTCCTTGAAGCTCTTACAAATGCACAAGACACAGTCTCAGTATCTTCAGGAGCTGCTTCAAAACAGATTATTGATATTCTGGCCAACAGTTCTCTTAGAGGATATTGAGTATCAGCTGCCTCAAAGGTTGGCGCCAACCTTCCTCTTCTATGCACCACAAACCAGAATTAATTGCAAATCAATCGAACAAGCTACAACTGATCAGTAAACCAATTAGTAATTTTAGCTGTTCATCCTGTCTTCATTTACTAAGGGGAAAGATGTGGAATGAAGGAAAGTGATTTCTAGTTAACGTTTAAGATTTTTTTTCATCCTGGTAACAAGGATGCCCTTGTAAAAACACTTCAAGCTAGGCAATTCCAGCAGTTCCATTACATTCTTCTTAGGTTTTTTTTAATTTCTTATGGTTCTTTTTCTTGGTTGTATTCCTTTGGATAACAGGCAAAAGATCATGCATATCTACACAAAAGAACAGTGCAAATTGCATGTACATGATCTCCACTGCATATGAAATTTCCGCTTAGTTCCATAAAAACATGGCTACAACAAAGGCAGAGGGAAATCCTATTAAATACTGGCTGTTAGTCTTCATTCATCTAAGGAGGTTGGGAAATGTCTTGTATGGTGTTTACCTTTATATTGCACATCTTCCTCGTGCCAAAGAAACGTTCTCTACAAAATGTTCAAAAGGAGCTCATCATCACAGCTCTTACAGACCACTTTCTTCATCCTCTGATGAAACTCTGTTCAGTCCTGGAGGTTGAACTTCCTAGTCTTTTGTGGCATCTTTACCTGAATATTTATTCAGCGGAAGTTCTGCAAAGAGCATTTCGGTGTGTTTTCTGCTCCTGATTATTTCACTCTGGGCTGTACACGGAGGCTGATTTGTGTGTAAAAGTGGAAATCAAGATAAATGTAAAGAGAAAACATGTAGAAAACTCATTGAATTTGTAGTTGCGGCTAGCATTTGGCCTCTGCAAATCTATAAAGTGAATGTTACACACCAAAAAATACATGCACACTCTGTAGACACAATGGCCACATAAATTATGTTACAGAAAACCTGAAAGAATACCTAATTCAATACATTTATTTTACCAGATCTGAGGGAAGATGGTTGGAAGAAACCACAGGTTTTTTTAATGTATGTTAATATATTACCTTGTAAAAAGTATGATAATAATGATAAGTAATAAAAGCCAGATTTTTAGATGCATTATGGAATTAACACAGTAATAGAGGTAGCTAGAAAGATAGGGGGCAGTAATGTTCCAGCTACCTGTGCTAAGGTAGTTGCCCAGCATGCAGGGGATTTATTTAGTCTTGAGGCTTTCTTCTGATGATGCTGGAGCAAGCTTTTGCGTCCAAATTTTCCATCTTTGAAGTGTGCCCTACCCATCAGTAGTGTTTCAGAATCTACTTACAACATTCAGAGTGCAAATATCTCCTTCCACATCCCTTAACTACTATCCTGACACTAACCAGATTATTGCACAGCTGCTTCTAAAAGGGAAGAACCCATACTTACACTCTAAAAGGGCAGGTTTTATTTTTCAATTTCTGCTGTGAACTGTGAATGAAGGAGAAGAGATTGAAACCTGCATCTCCCATGTTCTAGATAAGCATCCTGGCTCCTCTGGGTTTCAACTGAATTTATTAAATGTTTTTCATTGCTTAAAAGTGTATTTTTTCTGAAATTTTTTTGTTAAGAGTCTACACTCTACCTGAGTGTAAGTGCTTCGTAGTTTTAAAAAAATAACAACACATGTTACATCTGCATTGACTTAATCTTTCTCATTATACCAATGTAGGTCATTCCACTGAACATCTATTCAATTGAATGTATTATTTGTGGTCAAAACACAGTAGATTTTATATAAT
>VZSC01003361.1:47984-112455 GCA_013398225.1 Steatornis caripensis | reverse complement strand
GTCTTATGAAGAAATACAGTTACATGAAAAAATCAAATGCTTTAACTGGAGAAGCCAAAGGAGGGGGGAGTGGGGGGGGAGGGAAGTTTCAAAACTGGTACATTTCAAGGTCTCAAAAATGGTTCCTGGAACATTACAATGCACAAACAAGATTTCTTGAAGGTATTCTCAAAAATTTTAAGGTACTTGTTTTGCAGTGATTAGGCACCCAGGAATTAGATGTCTAATATTGCCTATTACTAGTAGATTGCTCAGTAGGCTTTGTTTGAAAATATTTAATTTTTAAGTACAATTCTTTCCTGCATAGGTTGTACTGTTACTAAATTCCAGTTCTGCTTGATGAAACAAAAAACCTTTTTCGAGAAAAAATAGTTTTAACGCAGATTCTGGGCTCATAACACTACAAATGCTCCCTAACAAAAAAGAAAATACACACATATTTTTCCAGGAAAACAGTATATTTTATGTAAGACTGACTATTACTTAAGAAGTTGAAAACTGAACTCCGAAAGCCTGACTGATTGTGACAGCAACACCTTTCACCAGCTGATTGAAATTAACTGTTTCTTTCAGTTGTTCTAATTAAGACCAATGGGAGTTCTGGAATTCACCAAAGGTGTGTCAAATTGCTCTCTTGTTTAGGTGTTAGTGATATCAGCTTTTACCTTATTCAACAAACAGTTTAGTCTAACTTGCAAACAACTCCTTTCGTAGGATGCTCTTTCAAGAAGGGCTTGTATTCATACTTTCTATGAGAGCTTCTTAATAGAGAGTACTGCAATTAGCACGGAAAATGAAATAATTTCTCGTGAAAGATTAATACATATTGGGAGTGACTCTGACAATATGAATACAGAAATGTTGTCACGGAACAGTGATTGAGGATTCCCAGACATCACTCCTTGCCTTTAATAGTGGCTACAATTTTCTACCAAGAAAAGGCCAGGTCTGAAACATACCAACGCAGCGACACCACCACTTTCAGTGTTGAGTCCTACAGGAGTGACTCGTAGTTTATGAGCTGGATGGTTGAGGTCAGAGACAAGGATGCATTAGAAAGGAGTCCACAGCTGATGTGAGGAACATCTTGGCTGCAGTTACAGAAATCCCACTCAAAGGAGATGTCTGGATCTCCACAAACCCTGAGGCCTGACAGCGTCGTTTGTTCAGCACAGCAGTACCCTAACCTTCCTGAGGACAATTACTCAAAAGGGCTGCCTTTTAAAAAAATGGCCAAATGAGGAGAGCCCACTCTTTTGTTTCATGTTATAGTAGATACAGCATGCACCCAAGGATGGCAGACACGGACCAAGATCCTAGGACATCCTGGGATTTTCTGAACACTTTGACTGTATTTAAAGTCATATCTGTCATCAAAATGCCTTAATCATCAGGCTGGTTGCAACCACGCTGTTGTAAATGCACATACCAAACCATGTTTTCTGCCTCTGCAAAAGGACTAAGGAACACATATGGCCAAAGGATGCTGTGCTGTGAACCGCAGTGCACCCTGCAGCTCTGGTCCACTGACTCTCCAGGTCAGGAGCCTGGCTGCATTTTGGTGTGAGCTTTACTTCACTTAACTCACATAGGTGAGGTCTGAAAGTGAGCAAATACTTCAAGATCCCACAATTGAGGCTTGTCTAAAGTTATTACATATTATGCATCTACTGCATAACAGCAATTTTACAGCTATTATATATGACAGCTCTTCCATACTCAGAATTTAATCTGGTTATTAGATATATGCCCATAAATTTCAGACTTTCTTTTTAAGCGTATTGCAAGCACATTAGGAAGATATAAATTAAGTGCCACTATATTTGATAGAAAACTTTGGTATTGAGGTTTTATTGCAAAGTATTTAAAACCTCCTAATTTTAGCTTCATTGCTATGAAACAAACGACTGTAGAATCATAGGTCATTTTAGATAGTCTTTTATATGCTGCCATTCAGAAAATGATGTATTATTTGCCTTGCATTGAAGAAGGATAAAAAAATCTTTAAATAAAAGTTTTATAGTGGTTTTTTTCTTGAGGGATTAGTGGGCCATTTAACTGAAAGACGTGTGCGTGGTATGTCATCTTTTTTAATGTAATTATTACAGAGAAGGTGGAGGGTTTAGACATTTCCAAAGAGAAAATTGTGTTGTGCTTCAAATGTAGCAATGAATTTGGTTTACTTTTCTAATGTACTTGAACAGCTTGAATAGTGAATGTTTTTAATATATTTACCTGTATTCCAGTTGTTAATATTAGGTTATGTAGTGCATATAAATATACTATTGATGGAGACATTCTTTCTTGGAATATTTCACATGTCAGTACGCTCTTATTCTAACAAGGACTATGAAGACGAGGGACAGTTTATGATGGTTACAAGGCCTAATTCCCACAATCCAAGTTCTCTTCACAGAATTTCCTGCTCTAGAGTTCCTGTGTGACCTTGAGCAAACTCATCTGTGCCTGTGCCTACTGTTTGGGTCTTTGGTGTTCCTCAGTGTTGTCTGTCTTCAATTTTTGTGTTTGTCTTGTCCCCATCCCTGAAATTGTCTTCACTTCAGCAGATCCATATTAAAAGCATCAGGGCTCTACCTGATAAAACTGTGGTGTGCTTTGCTCTTTCTGAATTTCTGAAAATTTTAAAGCTAGAGCTCGCTGTTTCTGAACTGTGTATTATGCTCTGCTTTGCCTCCATTCGGTCCCTGTTGCTCAGAGAAGGTGGCTGTGCAGCGGCGCAACAGTGGGTGCACTGCTCCATGCCAGGGGCAGCCCAGGCACACACCTGCACTTGGGTCAGGCACACCAGTGGGCAGGAGGTGAGACCATGCTGACTGGATGGATGCATCGTGAGTGGACACGCTGCATAATCCCATTGCTTCTTTCCAGATATTTACAGGTAGATCCTGGAAGTGAGAGAAGGGTAGATTATGGTTAGACATGTAAACATTGGGGTCAGTGGATGTTTTCTGTCCCAGAAGCCAAATGCATTAGCTTCTATCTATACCTAAACTACCTCGCACTGTAAAATAGGTGGGTTTGCCCATGATTGGGAGCACGTCTCAGTCTGAATCATCATCCAGAGCATGCCTAGGTATGAGTATCAGCCGGGCAGGTTAAAACTTTGCCAGAAGGCTTACTAGCAGTTAACTTGCGTGGGACTGGGCTGAGCTCAAGCCTAAGACCTAATTCATTTACTAGAGCAGGCAGCCAGGCAGCTACTGCCATGAGGCAGTGGGTCATGTGAGGTGTCATCATAGCAGCAGAGGAGTGGGGAAGACCTGGAGAGAGGAGAAGGACACTCAGGTTCCCCCACATTCGGACTTAGCACAATGACACTATCAGCAATGAGATTAAAACGTAAATTGATCCCCATCTGTGACGAATCTTCATAAAAATTTAAATATGTTTACAATAAGAAAATTTAGTGCCTGGAATGCTTTGGGTTTTATATTAGCTGGTATGGAGCATGATTTGCTTTTACAGCAGCAACTTAGAACTGGTTTGTCATCTCAAAAAATATTTCATGTTCATAAATATTATAAATATTATTTATTATTACCTAATTTTTCCCTGGTACCAAAAAGGTATGTTCCCTTTCCCAACTTTTTGTCCAAAATTCTGTGTGAGGCACTTTCCAACTGAAAAGCCTTCAAAAAAGCCTCATTAATATAATACGTGATTCCCTGAAGAAGTCAATTCCTCCTCCAGCTACCTGTGTGTTGATAAAATGGTGCTCCTATGCCCTAACTGGCATTTTTTTCCAAAAATGGGAGGATAAGAAGTCGCCCAGGCCACAGAGCCATTACCTTTCCCATAGGAAGTTAATATATACATACATATGATACCTGTATCAGAACTGCTATTACGAAGGCAAGCTGGATTAACACAGCATCAGCTTCCTTCAGAAATGGGGTGAAAGAAATCCTAAACCCACAAAATACTTCAAGGCAAGTTCACAATACTGAAAATCTCCAGACTTACTGGTCCTGTCACAATTAATTTAACTGATGACATCAACACTAAGCAGAGTTACATGGAATTATTTCTTTTTTTTACAAACTACTTTACTTTTTTTCTATCATACTCTGCAGAACTTGCCTTGTGAACTGATGTGAAATGCATCATTAAAGCCCTGGAAAGCACCGTATGTTTAATTATTTAGACATATAGGGAGATTAGGCCTCTTAAGACAGAAATTCTTTTCAAATAACATAGTTTTAATTTGCATTTATTCTCTCCTATTCTTTCTTTCTATTGTCAAGTTTTGGAGGTTTTTACAGTCATATTTTTATACTATTCTGCATTATTATTAAATTCAGAGTGGCTCTTAAAAAGTCCTTGTAATGAAATGTGTATTTCAAGGGATTTAATGTAAACTCTCAAAAGAAATGTAACATTTTCTTAAATATATCATAGTCTTTTCTCCTACTCGATGGAAAATGAATTCTCAAACAGTTTCACATCTTCAGTGATACAAAAATGTTTCATTCTTTCTAAACAGTGGAATAAATAGTAGCAGTTTTTTAAACTTCTTTCATTTGCCAAGAAGAAAGAACAACCATGTCACTAGAGTGGACTGGAAATCATTTGACAGTTTCCACATTTCTCGTGAAAATATTAATTCATTGAGCTGAAACAGTTCATTATGATGAGTGTATTTTATTGACTGTTGACTTAAAACTGTTTCAGAATGGATTTTACATTTTCAAAGCAAAATAATTTTCTTGAGCTCTTTCAAAATTGACTTTTGGTATTCAATTTTAAATTTTGGTGGGGGGAGAAGGGATTAAACAGCAGGATTTAAAAGTATTTTGAAATGGTTGGAAATATTATTATTTGATCTTAACTGATTTCATCTGATCAATTCCTACAAAAATGTTGAGATTGAATTTTAATTAGATTCAAGATAAAATAGAATGTTCATAATTTAAACCATTTCCATGGAATGAGAAGATAATTTCCAGAAAATTCTATCAAATTAAAAGTGTGATAAGGATTTAAAATAGTTGCTTTGAAAGGATTGTTGTTCATATGCTGTTTTGCCTGATCTTGATATGAAGCTGGTGTCTTACATATCCTATACTTCTCATTCATTCAGTCTTTCTGTGCCTCCTTGGCCTTCAAAAGGTATTCTGAAAAGCTTTGGTAATGCTCTCTTTCTTTTAGGAATCTTCTTCATTTTTGCAACACAGTAACACTTTTTCCAGCTCAACATCTGTATTTTCTGCTGAGTGTACTAATTTACACGAAGCAGTCATACTGGGCCACACATCAGGAAAGTCATCAGTCTACACCTTCCAACTCAGTTGGAGCGGGAAACAAGTGATAGGTGTGAGGTTGATATCTGAAAGACCTAAGGACCTTATTTCACTGCAGATACCTCTGTGCTAATATATGGGTGGCTATTTGTCTCCTCAGCGTGAATGACTCTCAAGGGGTGACTTGCAGTGTTTTATGAAGAAGCTCTGGTGCTAATTTCCACTCCAGAACTGAAAGTCCCAGAGCCTTATTGCAGTCAGTTTGCCTGACTGATTCATTGATCTGATTTTTAAGCTATCTCTCTACATAAAAATTCAGTATGATAAGTGCAAGATGAGGCTAAAGCCACAAAAAACCCCACCCCAAAACAACCCTATAAAATTCTGATTTAGCTTCTGATTTGAATTTTGTTGTTGCATTTTGGACAGGAGCAAAACGATTACATGTTGCAGGAGAGCAAATTTTTGCCACTGGCTAGTTGGCCTTGTTCTTTCAAAATTTACCTCAATAAGACTACAGATTTAATATTTCAGATCTGCATATAATAGTCAATGAAACCTTGTTTTACAGTAGATTTATTTACTACAACAGAGAATTCTGCAAAGAGAGACTACTGGAAATGTGCTGAAGGAAAATGTAATAAGCAAGATGAAGAGAAGTAACAGCAAGAAGAACAGTAATGTGGATATTTATAGATCCTTTCATATGATCCTTTGAGTTTGTAATTCTAAGCATTGTTACTGTGTTATGTAGGAAGGTTCTGCTTCTTGATGGGCAGTTGGAAATTTTCCTAACACACAAAATTAATTATATTTTCAGTCTAATTTACTATAATATTTTCATCTTTAGTTCATGCTGTGGGGAGAGGCTGAAATGTTTAAAAATTGCCCAAGCAACCACGAAGATATGTAAGAAGAGCTGCCACCACCCAAGAAGATTCTCTTTCCCTTTGTGTTTCTGATACGGAATCCAGAAGCAGGATAATAAAACCTTACCATTCCCTCAATTCCTCATTTCCTTCTTTCAAAAGAAAATTCATTATATCTTTGTCCCTGTTTTCTCTTGGGGAAATGATTTTCATTCCTGTTAGTGCTTCTTTTTCTCCCGCAGTCTTCCTATATCCTACCCAGCATGAAATTCATACATGACTCTTCTCCCTTCATCCAGATACGGCCTTAACCTCCTCTTTATACCGTCGGGAGCGTATCTTCGTACCGCCTTGCATTCGATGCTGTCACTGCCTTCTCTATAGGGTCTCAGCACAAATTATCCCTGGGGACGGTTTATGCATCCTGTTGTCTCTTTACAGTCCTCTGAAAGGAAAGTGCTCTTCTGATCCTGTGAAGAGCTATGGGAATTCTTTAGGGTGACCACAGAAGAACTGCATGAGCAGAAAATACAATAAGGGCAAGATTAACTAACACAGGAGCTGTATCCAGACTATAAACTGTATATCTTATGGAAGACACTATGCCATAAAAAGTAAAAATGAAATTTCTGGTTTCATTTATTGTAACTGGTTTGTTCCTGCCATTGGAAAAAGAGGAATGCTTAAGAACTAAATTTAAATCTTAATAAATACAACACATTACATATTTATCCTTGGCATTTTCGCATTTGATGTTTGTTCTTCTCTTACCATCTTAGTGAATCTTATTTAAAAAACATCCCAGCACAGCACAAATGATATTCTTGAACTAGTTTCTTGGTTTGTCACTTACTAGAAATTCCTGTTGGTACACCAATTTATGTAGGTTGAGGAGGTAAAGTATGTGGGAAAAGATATTTTAGAAAACATTAGAGGCTATAATATACATTTGCAAGGTATTAAGGTTTCCAAAGTCTATTTATCAGAAAATATTGCTAGGTTACTCCTAGGAATGGGGGCATCTTAATTTTGCTATGTTCATTACTTGATGGAGAGCTGATACATTTCAGTAAGATTCTCTATCATGGTATCTCAGAGCTGACAGTGTATCAGTATGCTAGATTAAGTAACATGAAAAGTTGAAGAGGGATTCAATTAAAGAAGGATTTAATAACTGTCATACAATTAGTGCTTGTTAACATGAGAATGGTTTTATCTTTTTTACCTTTAAATAGAGACTGACAAACAAAAATGGTACTTTATAAAATAAGATTCCAGTTTGGTTGATAAAGATAAACACAGAGATGTAATAAGTCTAAACTTTTAACAGACCCAGTGCTACTCAACATTTTAACAAATAATCTGCAAGTAAATGTAAAATCACTGTTTCTAAAATTTGAAGATGACACAAAAATGATAGACATTCTATATTGACGTGAACAGGCAGCCACAATCGGTTGTCTAGGCAAACCAGAGTAACTCATCCAAAATATGTATTAATACAATCAAGTATAAAATAATCTGTCAATGAATTATGAGCACTGGAAGCATCTACAGGAGATAAACTTTGCTTCTAAAAAAATGTGACTGTGAAAAAAATCTAGGTTTTGTGGTAGATTAAATATGAGACCTGAACATGACTACAATAAGATTTAATTCTTGGATACCTACATGAAAAGTGTAGCTAATGAGAGTAGGAAAGGGGTACTACCTCTCATCACTGAGACCAAATTTGATGTTCTGTCTAGGCTGATGTCACACTGTGACAAGATTTTGAAATGTTAGAAAGGAAACAGAAATGATTATTTACCAGAGAATTGTAGAAGAGAAGGACTCTAATAGCTCGGTCTGTGTAGTTTATCAGAAAGAACATCGAATGGGTAACTCAATTACAGGGTGGAAACCAGATATTAGTGATATCTTAATCTAGCTGGTAGAATTACAATAAAAACCAGTAGCTGGAAGCTGAAACCACACATGAAAAGTAGAAAGAAAGCTATGAGGATAAAAAAGACTTAAGCCACTGGAAAAATCACAAGAATAGTGGACTTTCCATATCTTGATTGTTCCATCGAAGTCTGATAGAAGGGATTACTGGATTTTCTCCGACTTCAGTGGGTAGTAGATTCTATTCCAAATTAAATATTAGACTGTCATTTATTATGTGTTCCTGCCATATAAGTCATGAACTTCACATGATTGCTCCCAGTACGTCCTACCTTACTATTTGTAACATAATTTCTGATGTGTTTATAACAAATCACTGGAAACAGAACCTGGAAATCTGGTTGAATTCTTGAATCTAATACTGATTTATCCTCTCTTTTTCTTCTACAACAGAAATTGTATTGTATTGGATACATACTTAAATATTATGAGTTGCTTAGCCATTAAAAGTGAGTGTCACAGATATACATTGCATAAAGGACATGAATTCAAATGGGATATCACAACGACCTAGGAAATGAAATTGAAAAAAATTGTGTTTGAAGACAGAGGGCCTGCCAGTCCCCAGTTTGAGTATTCAGAAGAAAAATTCAAGTACTTCTGACATTTGTAGAAAAATAAGATCTTTATTAACTTAATAAAAAATGCCTTATGGAAGTCTTGATATGAGTAGTAATTCAGCCCTATGATGAGAGAATTGAAAAGGATTGGGGCAGGTCTAAAACCTATTCATTCTCTCTTGCTTCCCTATCTTGTTAATCTATGTTTGGTCTGTCTGGCAACATATGACAGAAGTTTGCATGCTTATATGAAGCACTGAGATAGCAGAACTTCTGAATTATGGGTGATTTTCAACACTTCCCATTCCAGACTAGAATAAGAATCTGGAGGGACAGCTGAGATGTGTATTTAGGAAACCTATGCATTCATTGCTTATACTACACTTGTCTTACGACAAGAATATTAGCTTGCTGCTTAGATAAGGACTGAATCAAGTGAAAAAAAATCTGAAGGAAAAGAATCAGGTGCTGCCAAAAAACACAGGTTACTTTCAGCCACTGTGTGCATACTGCAGGTGGTAGCAGAGAAGGATTGGAGAGGAGTTTGTGCTGAGCCATATGGAGCTCTCCTGAGAAGTGTCTGATGGATTCCGGTAGATGTTCTCAAAGCCATTTTCATTCTTGTCACCGTTGGCCCATGGGGTGCCTTGAAATCACCAACAGATCTTTCTATTGATCATGCATCAACAATACTTGTTTAGTTTCTGAGCAAGTCTAGAAACAGTTAGGGAAAGAGGCTTCTCTGCTGTTACAGTTGCAGTTGTTCCATCTGGTATAAAATACACTAATTCTCTGAAGCAAGGAAGTGATGAGTGTTCAGTCAACAATTCTGTCAGGTATGATCCTGGTGAAGGTAGGAGAGCAGCTGAAGTGCAGCATGAAGGAATTCCAGCCACTGCAGTCAGTAAGACAACTTCATTGGGGGCTGAATTTAAATGCCTCTATGCAGATGAACATAGCATGGAGAATAAACAAGAGGAGTTAGAGACACGTGGATGCCTGTTGACTATGATCTTATTGTCATCACAGAGATGTGGTGGGATGGCTCATATGACTGGGGTGTTGAAATGGAGGAATACAGGCTCTTTAGCAAAGACAGGCAGGGGAGACAAGAAGGGAGTGTCGCCTTCTATGTCAATGACAGGCTGGAGTGCATGGACCTCCACCTGGGGATGGATGAAGAACCAATGAGCGCTCGTGGGTCAGGGTTAAATGGAAGGCAGGGACAGCTGACGTTATAGTGGGAGCCTGCTACAGGACACCTGACCAGAAAGAGTGAGTGGATGAGGCCCTCTATAGACAGATAGGAGTAGCCTCATGTTCAGAAGCCATGGTCCTCATGGGGATCTTCAACCACACACCTGTCAGAAGGACAACACAGAAGAGCATGAACAATCAAAGAGGTTCCTGGAATGTGTCCTTCTCCAAGTCATAGTTGAGCCAGTTGGGGAGGTGCTATGCAGGACCTTGTTCTCACCAACAAGAAGAGGCTGGTGGGGAATGTGAGGCTCAAGGTCAGCCTTGGCTGCAGCGACCATGAAACAATGGAATTCAAGATGCTTAGGGCAGCGAGGAGGGCATACAGCAAGCTCAGTACCCTGGACTTCAGGAGAGCAGGCTTTGGGTTCTTCAAGGACCTGCTTGGTAGAGTCCCATGGGATAAAGGGATAAAGCCCTGGAGGGAAGAGAGGCCCAGGAAATCTGATTGATATTCAAGGATCACCTCCTCCAAGCTCAGGAGTGATGCATCCCAACAAGGAGGAAGTCAGGCAAGAATGCCAGGAGGCCTGCATGGATAAACAAGGAGCTCCTGGATAAACTCAAATGCAAAAAGGAAGCCTACAGAGGGTAGAAGCAGGTACAGATAACCTGGGAGGAATACAGAGAAATTGTCTGAGGAGCTAGGTGTCTGTTGGGGAAGCTAAAGCCGTGATAGAATTAGATCTGTCCAGGGATGTCAAGGACAACAAGAAAAGCTTCTATTAGTATGTCAGTGATAAAAGGAAGACTAGGGAAAATGTGGACCATCTCTGGAAGGAAACGGGAAATCTGGTTACCCAGTATATGGAGAAGGCTGAGCTACTAAATTAATTTTTTGGCTCAGCCTTCACCAGCAAGTGCTCAAGCCACACTGCCCCAAGACGCAGAAGAAAAAGGCAGAGACTGGGAGAATGAAGAAGCACCCCATGCAGGAGAAGATCAAGTTTGAGAACATCTAAGGAAGCTGAAAGTGCATGAGTTCATAGGACATGATGAAATGCATTTGTAGGTGCTGAAGGAACTGGCAGATTAAGTTGCTAAGCCACTCTCTGTCATTTTTGAGGAGTCATGGCAGTCTGATAAAGATCCCACTGACTGGAAAAGAGGAAAAATAACCCCAGCTTTTAAAAATGGAAAAAAGGAAGACCCGAGGAACTGCAGACCAGTCAGCATCACCTCTGTGCCTGGCAAGATCATAGAGCAGATCCTCCTGGAAACTATGCTAAGGCACATAGAAAATAAGATGATTGGCGACAACAAGCACGGCTTCACTAAGGGCAAATTGTGCCTGACAAATTTGGTGGTCTTCTACAACAAGGTTACAGCATTGGTGGACAAGGTAAGAGCAACTGATATCATCTACCTGGACTTGTGCAAAGCATTTGACACTGTCCTGCATGGTAACTTTGTCTCTAGATTGGAGAGACATGGATTTGATGGATGAAGCACTCACCAGCTAGAAATTGACTGGGTGATCGCACTGATAGAGTTGTGCTCAACTGCTCAGTGTCCAAGTGGACACCAGTGATGTGTGACATTTTTCAGGGGTTGGTATTGGGACCAGCGCTGTTCAACATCTTTGTTGGCAACACGGATAGTAGGATTGAGTGCACCCTCAGCAAGTTTGCCCATGACACCAAGCTATGTGGTGTGGTCAACATTCTGGAGGGAAGGGAAGCAATCCAGAGGGACTGTGACAGGCTTGAGAGGTGAGCCCGTGTGAATCACATGAAGTTCAACAAAGCCAAGTGCAAGGTCCTGTACATGAGTTGGGGCAATCTCAAACACAAACACAGGTTTTGTGGAGAATGGATTGAAAGCAGCCCTGTAGACAAGGGCTTGGGGATGTTGGTTCATGAGAAACTCAACGTGAGCCAGCAATGCACACTCACAACCCAGAAAGCCAACCATATCCTGGGCTGCATCACAAGAAGTATGACCAGCAGGTCGCGGGAGGTGATTTTCCTCCTCTACTCTGTTCTTGTAAAATCCCACCTGGAGTACTGCATCAGCCCTGGGGCTCCCAGCATAAGAAGGACTCTCTGAGCTGTGGGAGTAGAGAATAAAAGCACACAAAACAGGAATAGTGCTTCTATTCAGCAGTGGTTTTTTTCTGAAAAAAAGCATACCTGGCACTATTTTCTGTTTCTCTGGTAGATTTCATGGATATTAATACCAAATATAAGAAGTTGCTTTAAGGTTAGTTGCCTGACCTCCTGGTATTCTCAGCATAGGTGGGACTTGATTCAGTGTATTAGTTTTCTGTTCTGTTTCTGTCTTTTCATTCTGTTCTGTCAGTGTCCCCCAAAAGGAAGCAACAGGTATTCATTGCCTGTTTCTATACCTGTTGTTGGCCTTTGTCTCTGCTTCTGTTGATCTTCCTCCCCCCTTCAGAGGCACAGAGAGAGCATCAGGGAATAATCCAAGAAGCGGTAGCAGAGGCAGCAACAAGCAAGTTCTGGAGGGCAAGAACAGTCTTAAGCTCTCCTTTTTTGAATGTTAAAAAAAAGAGAAAAGTGAAAAATATACTTTAATTTTTTTTATAGTTACAGTGGAAAAAGTTGAATGTAAGCACTGCACTTTTCAGACTTCCCACTGCCAGTGAAGTTTTTTTTACAGGATTCTAGTCAACAGCTTTACAAATATTTATATTGTCAACTTTGAGATGTAAGCTAAATAATTCTAGATGTTAAGATATTAAAGTTATCTGTCCATTGCTTTTCAGTCAGCCAATAAATGTAGTAAATAATAAGTGATGAGGAAGTAGAATGCAGCTGATATTCAGCATATTAATTGCTGAGTGACAAATGAAAGAACATTCTCCCATCATTTCAGATTGAACCGCCAGTGAAAACCATAAGGTTTGCACCTGTCACCACTGTACCAAGATTAGTTACTTAGCATGTGAATCTATGCCAGTGCAGGATGCTGTTTCACACTAGGCAATCTGAATACATGCTCTATTTAGAAAATATAAAGTTTCTGTTGTCAATTACCATTGGATTTAGACCCTTACACTTTTCCTCCTATTGATGACTTTTCCATGGCTGTTCCCTATACTTTGCCACATCTGGAAAAGTTTTATGCAAAGTGTATTCTCTTTTGATCCATTAAGGTAAAACAACATAAGATGTTAGTTTTCTTCCAAGTTCTCTATGCCTCTAATAGAAATTTCATAACAGGATCCAGCATCAGGCTTCGCATAAATGTAACTGTCAGGCTGGTCATTCTTTGGGCCTAGAATATGTGCAACAAAACTCCTGTTAACAGTACTGTGGTACATTACTTTATTAAAAGCTTCTTTAACTACTTTACTTTCTAATTTTTTCTGTGTAGTGTTGGGTACTTGCCTGAGAGAAGTTGAATCTTTTCTCTTCTCGCTGCCACAGTTAAATTATATATAATTATTACGTAATTACAGATGTGTTGTCTTCCTTTGCAGGATAATCATAGGTGTAACTTAAAAAACCTGCAGGTATTTAGGTTAAACAACTTGGTGGGTCAAGTGCTAGCATACCACAAGAAATTATCTCACATATGTGCTGAGTAGTCTCATGAGCCTTTAACATGACAGCTACAGTTCCAAAGACGGAAAGAAAGATCTCTTTGCTTAAAGATGTTTATTAGCATGCAACAACAAAAAGGAAAGAGGAAAAGAACTTTTAATTATAGCTCATCTGCTAAGGATATCTTGCATCTATTAGGACTACATTATTCAGATTTCTTGATTGAGAGTTATCTTGATCTACCAATAAGCTTATTGAGTTTAACATCGCTAATCATTACACCTGGCACATTGATAATGAACGGATAGCAGAAAGGAGTTGGGCACATCTGAGAGTGCTGCGTTAATGTCTAAGATGCCAAACTGGGAATTCAAAAAATTCCAGACCTAATAACTTTGGTTTCATATATGTTACATGAGGATAATTGAGCTCCTTCATATGCTTAAGATTCCACTCCTCAATATCTAGTCAAACCCTTGCCTGGTTTTTAAGGTTCAAAGCCACCATTAGGCTGCTTAGATTGGACTGAGTACACACACAGTTTGGAAGAAAAGAGTCAGGAACAGTGTTATCTGTTACTGTTATCTTTTGTACTCGAGATTTCTAGGTAACTGCTGCCTGTCCAATAAGTAATCACTACCGATCCTTGAGCAACCTGTCCAATTGGTGATACATGTTTGTATATGACCTGATTTTCCTATAGCTCTTTTCAAAAGCACTTGCCCCAGCAGGACTGTCAGGATCTCAATGCTTTTGTCCCAGTCTTTTTTATTTTTCTTGCATTTCATGTACAACCGGCTTCTCTGCATCATGCTTGCTATTCTTACCCCTTTTTTATTTAAAAGACTGGGTTCATTTTAAAATACTATTTTCTTGTCTTTTTTTCCCCCTTTTTTATTTGAGAATGCTATGCATTTTGATTTTTTAAAGATACTAACAGGCTTTGCCAATGAGGTTAAAAATTCCTGATGTTGGAAGGCTACCCAGCACTTACTGGGAAAGAAAAGAACCTAGAAAATCTCCTTCCACAATTTAATGAAACTTTATCATCAAACAACAACTTCAATAAAACAAACAAAAAGATAGAGTTAGGGCAAAGTTAAAAACGTCTATGTTTTAGCAGCTGCTGCCACCTGTACCTACCTCACTCTAATTCAATACCTCTACCACTGGATTGTTGAAAGGGTGGATAACTTGATACTGTCTCAGTCTGCAGGAAAGAAGTAGTGACTGTAGCCCAAACACAGACCCTAGTATGGGAGAGAGGACTAATATTATTAATGCCAGAAGATACGTCATTTTTCTGTGAAACAGCTGAGTGGATCCTCTAATAAATCTGGCTTTGATTTTGGCAAGCAGTCAAAAACGCAAAAACCTGTGTGCCAGATACATGCAGCTGTATGTGTCTCACTCCAGATCCATTGCATTTTCCTATCCTAATCCTTTCGGCACCACAAATACAGCTATGGTAAGGGATCCCATTACAACCCAGATGACCCCTCATCGTTAAAGCACAGTTGAAGCTGTCTAGTTTCTTATTATCTATTATTTGTATTGAGGTAAGCCAGCAGAGCCCTGAGTGCAAATTCTTTGTAACAAACAGGAATGAAAAAGGATCTACCTGTCCTAAAAAGATATGTGTTTACTCTAGGTCTGTCACGACAATGACTCTGTAGCACATCAAGACCTTAGACCCTGCACTGTGCACACAGCTGTAACTGCGAGTATTGATCAAGACTTTTTGTCCCTACAGTCACTTTTACTTGCAGCTACCCAGACTTTTGTACTTATTGGACACAGATTCTACCTACACTGCAATGTGAAGCTGAGCTTTAACTGTGTCAGACTATACTATGTTTTATTTTCTCACTCAGTACCCAAAGAAACTGTTTTTGCACTAAAGATACAGACTGAAAAGGGAGCTCAAAAGAGTGTAAGGAAAGATACAGCTGTTTGGTAAGGACAAAAAGGTTATAGGACGGTAGAAAAATTATGATGCAAAATTATATTCGACAAGAAAAACTAGGTTGTGGGACAGATTTTGTATTTAGGTGCAAAACTGAAGTCCAAACACAAGATGAGTGATTGCACAGTTTTCTTGAAGATCTCAAGAGATGGTAGGAGGCAAGAAAATAGTAATGAGACAGTAAATTCGTTTGAGTAGACACATAGTTGTATAATGCCTATGTTTTCCCACTGATGGTACAGTAAACCTGGAGGGCCAGTGGTGTACCTAAGAGTCTTTCACAGATATTTTGGGTACTCTGCAGTGTACTGGTACTAGTGGACTAGCACTTAAGTTTAGGCAAATGGGTCCTAAGCAGAGTGTCAGCTCCAGAATGACAGCACAATCCTGGTTAGTGTTTCATCTAGTAACTTTAAGCTACTGTCTACAGAAACCTGGCCAGATACTCAGCTGATTTAAGTGTCTGTCACACTGCTTATTTGTACAAGCATTTGCACCAAATGAAAAGCTTGATGTTATCATACACTATCTATATAGTAAATCATGGGTAAATTTGTGTGCGTGTATGTGTGGTTAATTCATGTTAAGTATAGTTTCTATGTATGAGGGGGATTATACATAGTCAGAAAAGATTTCTAAAATACATGCCAAAAGAAAAAGATAATCCATGTTTTCAAAAACTTACCAGCTTAATAAAGTATGCAAGTACAACTAGCAAAAGAATATGAGTAAGCATACAAAAATAACAATCTACATATGCATATTTAGAGATACATCTATAACATTGCATCTTGTATATGCTTCTTAAATCTTTATGATCTTTAAACAGAAACTTGAAGAGAAACTATTTCTGTAAGTAAATGATTTAGGCTAAGTACAAGATAACAATCCACAGCACTGTTTGGAACTTATACTTCAGTGACTCCGTGGTTTAGAATTGTTTTTTATAATTCCCTTCTCATTCAGGACTGAATCCCACAAAAAACTTACTACCTTACAATAATGTAATAAACTGGTTTGTCAGTCATACTTCTGTGCTTCCTTGACACAGAGCTCTACTCAGAAGCTAAAAGTTCTTTCAGTCATTATTCCACATTCAGAAAGTATTAACTGACTTTGAATGAACCAGAAAAACAAACAAGCAAAATTAACTCAACTTCCAACTCCTTTTTTGACCTTTCTAATGCCATCCATAGACCAGCATCTTATTTATAAAAAGCAAGACAAGACCTTAGTGTACCACAAATACGCTACATGTCTTCAAGTGGTTGACAAATTTCTTGATGTCAATTTAGTGCTCTCAGAACCTGGAAGAGGAATTAAGTTTCAATTGTTTTTTTAGGAATGGAATATTAGTGAGTGCAAGAAGGAAGACATAGTTTATTAAGCAATCAGTTTTTAGGGAATCTCTCTGCTTAGGTGTCTGTACCAGTGTTTTTAGATGACATAAGTCATCCAAGAATAATAAACCAATGCTCCAAAACTATCGTCATCAATGTTTTTGTAGGATGTCAGTCTGATTTAGGCAGTTAGCAAACCACTAGAAGCAAGAGGTGAATATTAAGATACCAGCCACACAGTATATTTTCCTTTCCTTTACACATACACTAAATCTTATAGATATGGCATTATTTGCATAGCATAGTACTAAAATTTTCAGGAAACAAACTACCAATGCAGGTGTTTCAGTTACCAAACTGTTGGAGAAAACACTATTTATATGGAAAATAAGTGAAAGGATGAAAATGTGAAAATCTATATGCTAGAGGGACAATTGGCTCAAAGCAAGATGCAAACCCAAGACCTTTTTCTGAATTCAAGTAATTATTTCAGTATTTTCCTCTCCCTGCTTTTATTTATTAGTGTTAGCAATTCTAAGAAATTTTAAAATGTGCAACAGCAACAATAAAATTTCCAGCAGCACTTGCAAGTGTCTGCTGGACACAAGTAGCACTTGTGGAAATGGCTGCCAAGGAAAACAAGTACATGTTGGATCACTCATTTGCACAAGGTGGGAATAAAAACAGGGCAACAATCCAAGCTGCCAGCACTGCCACACACTGCTCCAAGGCAAATAGCATCAGGAAACACACAGTGCTGTGTAGACAAAGTTTTGAGAAAGGCTGCACTGGGCTCAGCCTGTTCAGGAATTCCATTTGAATTGTGGTTTAGCCCATGCCTCATAGTCCTGGATTTACTCTTCCAGTTAAAGTTACTAACACAGTCCTCATGAAACAGTGGGTACTTTTGTCACTGATTGATGGCCTTCTATGCGATAACCCTAGCACTGATGGCAGGGAGAACAGCTAGATTTTGTAAAAGCTGGAAAGATCTAGACACGCTAAAATACACACACACACACATACAAAGATAATGAGTCATGTCCTAAAAATCATAAGCCTGGCTTCCAGACTGAGATACTTAAAATAACAACTCATCCTGATTATCTTTTAACTGTCCTCTGTGGTTTTGAATCATTATGAAGCAGGTAGTTTGGTCGCATCTGTCAAGCTTCTTACCAAAGATACACTAGCAACAAACTTATTTAAATGAGAGAAAAAAATCAAGAGTTTTGTGTATCCCTATAACTCTAACTAGCATACAGCATCCAGCAAAACCATGCAGCATTACAAACAGTAGATTCCAACATCTATGTTCTTCTTTGTCTTAATGAAGACAGTTGAAGGCGATACCAAGTTTTAGGGTTGTTACTATCGTGCTACAGACTGTTCCTGTGTGTATTACAAATACGAGTATCTTGAGCTCCTTGGGTTTGTAGTCCTGCGTGTCAGTATTCCTGAGGGTCTGAAGTTCCCTACTTTATTATTTTCCCAACCATCTGAATGTAAAGAAAAAGCTTGCAGAAGATTTTATACAGTTTGCGCATATGTGATACTAGGCATATGTTTAGTTTACTTTTCTGCAGTAAAGGGGAAGATAAAGAATCATTTCAAGGGAAAAAGATTTTTAGTTTAGCTGAATAATGTCACAAGTGAGCCAGACAAACTCAAATACAATAGAAGAGTGAATATTTCCACAGGTTACAACAACAAAATCACAGGTGTTTTTGGTTTTGTCACTGAAAAGACAAAATCACAGTGCTCCAGGTTTCACCAAAACTAGAACACATACAGAATCTGTATCCTGGAAAGACTTCATGTCAATGTCAGAAGGTTTTGCCTCCAAAGACAAAAAAACCTATTCCAAAAATTCATGCCAAGAATTGACTCTTTTCTCACTACTAAATGCAATACTGTGGTCACAGTATTCATCATTTAGCAACATCAGCTAGGTACTATACCACCACAAAGTACAGGCACCAGTTCTTGCTGTGAGCACAGTACTTTATCATTAGGCCCATGGTGTTCTCTTCATACACTGAGTTGTCTCAAAAAAAAAGCAAATTTGGTATATGAAAAGCAGAGATTTAATGGATTTTGAACGTATAAAGGCTGCAAGAAATATATAGTTTGATCTTGGGACTGAGCAGTACAGACAGAATTGCTTCAAGTTTGGCCCTCTCCACTCAAGCAGTTCTTCAAAGCTATCCTCAAAGTCCCTGTCCTCAAAAGCCCTGAATCTTCACCATGCTGTGCTGCTACATAAGCAACCTAAGTTGCCTGTTGCAAAAATACTGTTGAAAGAGCCTATAATTTGTCTTTTCATATCATTTCAACCAGTTTAATCTGAAAAACTATGCATGGTTGTGGTTGTACGTGTATATCATAGGCACAGAGGCAGCAGATAGAAACTACAGAAGATCCAGATCAGCTGCTCTATGCATTTGGCCTAGGCCTCAGGGCTCATCCTGAGCAGATTGGAGTTGAGCCACCCTGCACACTTGTTTTGGGGGCCAGAGATCATTCTCTGGGAAGGATGCCTCTGTTAGTGCATATGTAGCCAAAGGTATCATGAAAAGAAAAATGAATGCCTGGAAAAATTGTGCTACTAATGCTGTATAGAGATTGATTGCTGTGTAACTCACAGATTCTTGTTTGTAAGACATCTCCTCCTGCAAGGAACGGCATGCAGACAGGACATTATTTGCATTTATGTGCATTTTCAATTTTCAGTTATGCCTATCTTGCAGGAATGGAATATTTTTACCACAGCAATGTGGTGATATTTAATGGAACTCCTTTGAAGGCCAGTACTGCATGTTTGTACTTTTCTTCAATAGGAATTGTTCTAATTACAATGTAATGAAATTGTCATTTCAGTAAAAATTACTATTACGTTTTAAGAACTCGGTAAGACTGTACTTGACTCTTTCTTTTTCATTGTAGTCAAATGTTTTCTATCCATCCACATGTCATTTTCAGCCAAATCATTAAATTACTATATTCCTTCTTCAAAATCTAGGGCAAAAAGTAATTGCAGGTAAGTGCATGATTCTCCATAAGAAGCTTGGTATTCAACTAAAGAATCAGTGTCACTTCCATAGCAGAATCATAAAGACTGTTTAATTTTTTTGAACTAAGCTTTTCTTTAAGAAAAGAACAAAATTATTAAGACTAGAACCATAGGAATAAAAGCTAACACCTATGTCTGCTGAAAAATTGCTATTTAGCCTTTGGCAGGTTATTAAATTTTTCTGCACCTCTGTCCATGTTACAATATATATTCTGTTGTATTCCAAGTATAAAACTCTTCAATTAGATACTTTTAATTTTTTTTTTCTTCTTTTTTACCATGAAGACGTTAATGGTGTCAAGGTAAGTAATGTTCTGTAAAGGAAGCAGACTTGACATTATAGGCAGTATAATTATTTTTTTATTAATTACATTGAAACTTTGAACATTAAATTGTGATACTTAGTTACATAACCCTTTGCAATTATATATTCTACAAATAATTGAATTTCAATTAAATGTTATTACAAATCTAAACTTCAAACAGCGCCTATCTTAACAGTACAAGCAGTCAGTACCTAAGCCTTTAGAATAATTTTTCTAGAAATTAAGAGTAAACTGAAAAAAATAGTCAATATTTTGTCATTTTAGAATTACAACATTTGCCCACCAAATCCTACACAGATGGAGATAAAAGCTCCTCCAAGAGCAAAAAGCACATCTTTTTTTCTATTGCTACAAAATATTGATGAAGTGCTCTATTGAGGTAGAGATCTCATTAATTATTTGATTTACAGAAAAAGAAGACAGAGGGAAATGAGTGCCCTGGCTAATGCCATGATGTACCATCTTGAGACTTAAGATCTTTTTAATGTATTCGGCAGTGATGCAGCTGAAAGAGGAAAGAGGGAGTTGAATGGATCCATTAATTTAATTGAAGCGAGCTCTGACAAGAGATAAAACATCTCAGGCTCTGCATCTCTTCAGGCTGCATCAGCACTATAGTAAACAGTCAATGATCCACAGACACACACACACACACACACAAAAAAAAAGCTAAAAGTGTACATAGATTCTAGAGACCTCAAGGCCAAAGAATAGCTACAGAGGCAGATGTGAATAGACTGAAGAAACCCTCCCTTCATGCAGCATCACAAAGTATTCAGCATCTACTGCATTTGTTCAATTGTACTTCCATAAACAACTCCTAGGTTAGCTATAAGGGATTCAGACTTCTTACAGAAAAGTTGCATTTGTTCATTTTTTTCAAGCTTCAGGGAAATGTACTCTGTCTTATGACCTCTTGAAAGGCAGCAAAGAGAAATAGAGTTCTGCTCCTCTTTAAAGAAATTCTGATGTTGCTGTTGTCTTTCAGGTGTCTCACTCCTCCCCACCATATGGCTGCCAGAAACTTTTTTTAAAAGAGTGGTACTACTTCTATAAGTTTTTCTTGGTTAGCAGTTACCATGAGTGTACTCAGTTAATACTGTAAACAATTTTTGCTAATAAATCATCACCATGACATTTTACTAATAACATAGAATACCTTGGTTCATATCCCATAATTGCTCTCTAGTAAGTTAGAATTTACAAGAAATTAGGAATTACATTTTTGATCTTGATAAAATTTGATTAATACCACAGGGTAAACACAGCTCTCCAGTCCTAAAGTGGCATAAATTGATGCAGTTTTCCTGACCACAGAGTTATAATGGTGGCTTGCTACCTGAAATCTGGGCTAATACCTGGTGAATTGAATAAGATGAGAGGAAGGACCTTATGATAGATATTGCCTTTAAATACTGGTCTTGAACCTTCTGAATTTCTTGGGAAATTTGATAATTGACTCTCCAGTCACATAAAACTAGTTAATATCTTTATCTAAACTGACTGGTTTACAGCTAGCTCAGCTGAGTCTGTCTAAACACCTCCTGTCTGTGATGTGAACAAATTAAAATTCCTTTCAAAGAAAGAAAGGTATTCCAGGAAAGAGACTCTGTGTGATGTTACAGTCCTGTATTTCAAAGTTTTCTGAGTTACTTTGCATCCCAGCAGTTTTCCTCTAAGCTTAGGTTGACTGAAAGATAATAATTTAATGGTAATGTTGACAAGTAATTGGATTCATACATATACACAGAGAACATAGGTTCCACTTTACTGATATACAAAAAAAAACTATGCAAAGAAAAAAATTTGCTTTTCCTACCCTATGAACACCATACTCATGTTTTCCCATTTGCCCTATGTATTCATAGTAAAGCAAGTACAATCTTTTACCTATACTGACTCACCAAAATCTTGTTTATGATCAATAATTTGAAACAATTATTTAAAAAAAAAGAAATAGTAAAAGGAAAGATTTCAACAAGTGAAAGAAAAATGAACACACTCCTTAAGGAAGGAGATGCAGATGCAGGGCTACTTAGGGATCTGGGGACAGTGAGGAATAAAATAGTTCTATCAAGATTTAAAAAATTCAGACACTGTTTTGGGAGCCATACAGAGAGCCATCCATATGTCTGGACTCAGTCACTTAATATCACAGAGCAGACTGCCAGAGTGGCCATTTTAATATCTTCACATCTGCTTTTACAGTAGCTGAAATTCTAATAACATTAAGCAAACAGACAGTAAAAAGCAACACTAAAGGAAATTGTATTGAGCTCTATATTTCTGTCTATATCTAGCTGTGCAAATCAGACGCCCTATTTCTGATCCAACTTCAAACATACAGTCAAAGTGTTTTTTTCAGTGGCTTGAACATATTTATTTATGTCTATTTAGTTATGTGTTTTGCACTCTCCAGGAACATTGTCCACATTCAGTGATATTCAGAGAATAAATAAGCAAGCAGAAAAGTATAACAGAGCTCTCATAGTGAAACTTATGCTTGGAAAAACACTGCAGCTGTATCAGTGCTCCAAGTACAAGTCTTTCACAATTCTGGCATTGAAATTGACTGTAGTATCAACAGGTAATTATTTTAAAACTGTGTTCCAATTTAAGATGGACTTGTTTGTATCTCATTTATCTTTAAGACACTGAAAATTAAAAAATTCTATAAGTCTAGTATAATATTCACCTTAAATGTTAGCTGGATTACTGGCATTTGACCAGTAGTGCATTGAAAATGTTAAAAAAAACTTATGCAAGTGAAACAATCTCTGTCTTCTTAAAGAAAGTAATTTGAGCTGATTATACAGAATGCAATGACACATTCATACATCACTGGATGTGAAATGTGTACTATGTATCACATAATTCTTTATTTAGAGTTTATTAAACAAGCATTGACCTTCAGTCTTATCATACACAAAACTGTATCCTCATAGTTCGATAAAGCGGATTGTCAAAGTAAATATTTACAGCAGCTAGAAAAATAAAATCAGGTTGTTTTCACTAATGGTCTATAGTGATCATTTATTTTTGAGCAGCTATATTCTTGCTGTCAAGCTGAAGCTTTCTTTGGCATTAGAGATCCCATCCAATGTGAGTCCCTGAAGGCAAGCTACTGATTCAGGGTACTACCCAGTAGCTATTAAAATTTAATTTCCCAGGGCAAGTCTTTCAGAAGCTTTAATAAGTTCCCTTACAATGGCTCAGCTTTTCTGACTGATTAAGAAACCAATCAGCAAACATGGCCTGATGCTATGCTGCTGAACATGAAAGAATACCGCTCTCCCGGCCCAAGAGAGAAAAGCATTCAGTTACACTCTGTCACCAGTATAAGCAACAGCATAAAATAACCAAAGAATCTGCAGTATAACCAACTCATAGGAAAAAAAATACAAATAAAGCAATTATCTATTACTGAGTATCACTGTGATTTCTTTTCTCAGAAGGAGGGCCTCCCTTAACAAAGACATCAGTGATAATTGTCACGTTAAGTAAGGCTGTTTATGTATTCCTATGTTTCTTCTTAGTGAAAACTGTCTCTTTTGTTAAAACTTTACTTTAAAAAAACCTCTCAATGTCCCAGCTGAATAGAATAAAACTTCTGTACAAAGCCTCTTCCATTGCAAACCAAAGCAGTGAAAATAATGGTTCAAGATGTGATTTGTACATGTGCTTATTGCTGCTCTAAGTATAATTAAGTTGTTTGTTTTTCCCTGGTTTGTTCCACTTACCCTATTGTTCCTGATACAGTTCAGTAGTGGACACCAGGTGTAGTTACACAGGCAGCCTCTGCATTTTCTTATAGCACTTGGCATGCATAGCAGCACAAATTATTTTAAAGAACCGGAACAAGTAGTAAGTTTTTCTACTTCTTATTTCTTATTGTGAAACAGACTTTGTAGTAGGATTTCAGCTGTTCAGCAATAACAATGAAGACTATTTTTAAGTTTCAATCAAAGTGATTCTGGAGAGATAGAAGCATTACTGTGATTTCTGTCAATTCAAATATTTAGCAAAATATGCTTAGTTCACATAGTAAGGGTTCTATTTTGTCATCAGTGTTGTGAAAGCAAGGACATCAAATCCAGAATCTGTGCAATTAAATACATCCAATGAAGCATTGTAACAAAAGAATATGTGTGCACGTATATGTGTGTGTGTGTGAGAAACCGCCTTCATCAAATTATAACTACGTCATCAAAGCATAACTATGCTCTTAGGTATCCAGATAACGAGACACCAACTCCAGCAATGTAAGAAGTCCCTAAAGACAGAAAAAAGAAAGGTGGAAGTTGAAGAAGCATTCCTTATTTATGATATTTTTAGAAAGGATTTCTTATTTTAGACTTAATATTTCTCTTACTTATGACATATTTTAATCACAAATATTACAAATTTAAAAACCTTAATTAATTCCAAACTAAGAGAAGGAAAATTCACACAGTCCCCAGTTTGCCACTGATACAGTGGCATTGGCAGGAGACAGCCAATGTGCTTGAAAATCACACCCACTGGTGTTCTGATAGTTTTCAGTGTAAAACAGGAAACTAACACTTTAAATCAGAGGGAATCTACAGTCATCTACCTGTGAGTGTATTCTGGGTTGTGTAACAGCTTGCCCAATGCATAGCAAATGCTGGTGGTACTGTCTTCTGGAACAACATTTTAAAAGACATTAGGCATTAAACTCACTTGAAATGCAATTCAAAAGGCAGCTGGGGATACATTTCCTCTTAGGAGGGCTAAATATCTTCATGGAATATCCAGAGATCCATCCCAAATTATAGAGTTCAGCCTTATTAGTGTATTCATGGACATACCAGATAACTTTTTCAGCAACTATAACAACAGTTTACCTAGATACAATGTTGTCATTCCAAAGAATTTTGCAAGACAATTAAAACGGCAGAGCAACCATAACACAAGGTACTGTGGAAAGTCTTGGATTTTTTCTTTTAGTAAAGTGGCATTCTGTCATGGTCAAAGCAAATAAATTAATTTGTAATTACAAGAATAACTTCCATGGAAAAATACCTTGGTATTTTGAAGATGTCACAGCAATACATTGTAGTATGTTCTTACAGTCTGTTCTCAAATTTTTTATTTTATTTTATTTCACTTTCAAGGTCTGATCTCAGCTGTGTAGCTTTTTTTTTAAACAATGTTACTCCACACATTTATATTTTCTAAATAAGGCAGTTGAGGAAACCCAATTAAAAACAAATAATCACAACTCTTTGGCATAGTTCTAGTTCACTAGTACAGTGGAATAAAAAATTGACATTTTCAATTCTGTTTGTTCCATTCAGTGGTTTAATAAATAACCTTTTAGATGGCACCAACTACACAGTAATGGAATAAAATATACAGCAACACGACAAAGTCACCTGATTTATTATACAGTTTATTATTTTCTCCAATACTATACATAACTGGATGGGGAAAAAAACTAGTTCTCTTTCTTACCATGGGTTTTCTACGTTCTCTTCATATCGATTTAACTTGTATTGCTACAAGCGCTTCCATTTTCCCTGTCTTCCCTCTTGCATTCCTTTTACAAAATTAAGAATGGATTTTGCACAGCACTGCTCCGTGGAAAACATTCCTTCTTCTCCTCCAGCCTCAGCGGAGAAGAAGTGAAAGGACTGAGTACAAACTATGACTGCTCTTCCAGGCCAAATAAAGTAACTGAAAATCTTTGGAGAGAAAGGTGAGATGTTTACCAAAAAAATTTCTATTGCCAATTCATGACAGGAGAAATCATAGGTCAAACTTATTTCATAATGCTGACTGCTCCTCTGATACAAAAGTGATGGAACACCATGACATAGACATGTATTTCCATGTGATTTTGCAAAGTGATATTTAATTAATATGGAAATACTTGATAAGGAATATAGTGCAGTCTTTTGAAAATTATTGTGATATAAAAGCTATGTAAAGACATGATAAAACATGGCAATAACATAACAGTGATTATATTTTGTTGCAGACTCCTAATTGCACAAATTGTTTTAAGACTTGCTTTTCTCCCTGTTTTTTAATAGTAACTTAATTCCATTATAAATGTGTTCAGTAAGAGGTATATTTCCCAGAAATACAGAAGCTCAAAATTTACTTTTATTTTGTAACAAAAGTCTGACTCATTTTCAGATCCTTTCTAAATCTGCAAACACTCAGAATTCTCTAAAACACTTCTAGATTGCAAAAGTACCTTCTATGGCAGTGCTAGGCCTAAAGAGGAATGGAGGCTAAGTGAGATGTGAGACATGCTGGAAATAGGTGTGGGACAGCAGCAGGCTTCTAGGCAAACTAGAGGACATAGGATTTTGTAGAGTGACTCCCTCAAGAACAACAGTGAGTGCTGTAGGCTTTGCAGCTCTAGGTTATTTAACCTAGAAAAGCTGAAATCAGTTATCTCAAACAAAAACTACTTCCTAATTTCCTGTGCCTTAAGTCTTCTTCAAAGAATCAATCCATTGTTATTCAGACAATATTTCATGCTTTTTAAACTTATGTGTGAAGGGTAATCTATTAGATGCTGCTCCAAGCTGGCTAAGGAATGCAAGAACTCAGCACTGCTGCTGTGTACTCAGCACTGGTACGGTTATATGCCCGTTTATTTCTTGCTCCAGGCATTACTCTAATTGGGAAGGATTTCCTTCTCATCCACCCCATTCTCCCTACACACCCTGGCTCTGATTTCTCAGAATCACAGCACAGCATAAAAAATTTTGTTCATAGATATAAAGCCACTTTATAGTAAAATCATTATGAGAGGGGCTTCTAATACTTACCGATAATCTTGCTGATTAAAAAAAGTAAATCTATCATCTGTTTTGATAAATTTACATTTAGCGGTTTTCCTACATTAGAGACTGAATAAAGTAGACTATCAACTAATTTATATTTGAAATCATGGAAGAAAACAGTTTTGTTTGGTAGAAATAACATTCATTGGAGGTTAATTGAACTCGAACTGCTCAAGTCTAATGGACTATCATGGTACATGGTCTATAAGCTACTTGACAATGAATGACAGAATAGACTCCTGGAGAAACATATACAGATGATCAAATAATACAGATGATCACAATAACTGCTTCTGTGTTTGCTTGTACATTCAGTGTCAGGCAAGTAGGTAACTTAAAAATAAGGACAAGAATAGTGAACATAGGAAAATACCACCACAGCAGCTAAACATAATAATATCAGGCTATATTTTATTCAATGCTAACTTGTTCATGTGTCTAGATTTGCTTTGCATGTGTGCGAAACCAGGTATTTTTCTCTCAGGTTTCACAGTAACATCATAGCTACAGAAAAAAAAACATATAAGAATAACTATATTCTAGTAAGTAATAAGTGCTCTCTTGCACTTGTGGTGTTGTCTTCTCTCACAGGATATAAATTTGTAACCAGTCCTCAACCCTGCCAAGGAGTCAAAAACTGTACATTACTTACCCGGAGTAAAGCTAAACCTTTGACCATGTGCATCCATGAAAAAACTGAAATCTTTCAGTGAGCACTTGGGATTAGAATGTCTTTTATTTCTGTTTATTGTGAAGTTAGCTCTATAACCCAAGAAAAGTTTATTCAGCTTGTAGGTAATTCTGCTTTAATAATGATCCCATCTTTTTTCATTTGTCTCTGCCTAGTCTTCGCCTCCATGTCATAACTTCCTTTTCTGAAGGTAAAAATCCCTGAGTACTTTATGTTCTTACAACATAATTTACACATGTTTTGCACTATCTCTATCTTTTCTTTATTTGGATTACTCCACTCTTTGTTATTCTGGATAACCAGGAATGGTCTTTGTGTCTTGGGTTTATTTGAATTCTAGTTATTAAAGAATCAAAGTGCTGTTTGAGAGACAAACTAGCTCTATAAAGGGTCTTTGAAAGTTCTCTACACACAGCAAAAAAAAAAAAATGAAGCTGAATCCACTCCATAAGACTCTGGTCTGAGAATTACCAGTCACTTTTGAAAATGGACCCATTTTTCTTTAAATACCCTATTAATTTGTCCTCCTTTGCAGAACTGTGCATAGGTATTTATTGCTCTGTGTTAGGGATTTCTTCATTAATGAATGAGTTGGCACTAAGACAGCTACAAAACCAGGCCTGCTTTGCGTCCTTCCTCTTTTCATTTTCTCCACAATGGCCTCCCTCCAAAAAGGGAACATTATTTGGCTGCTTTATGAAAGACTTTCTTACTTAGCTGGACTTGTGCTTACACCGTTCTCTGACATTATGCAAAGCTCACCTGTACTATCAGACTCTTCGATCTCTTTTACTTCACTTGTGCTTGCTGTCAGCCACTCTTTCTTGCCAAATATGGAGCCTAGCCCAAAACAAATCACAGCTCATGTTTTGGATTCAATGCCCTGACTAGTGTGATTTCCAGTTCTCTTCAAATTCGGCCAGATGCCAAGTGCACCAGCCTTATTACAAACTCCTGAAAATTGGGGTTTGTAATGGAAGTGCTGACACAGCCCCAAATATTGGCATGAACAGCACAAATATAATTATGCAAGGACAGATGGGCAAGAAGAACACATGATTGTTGAACGCAGGAAAAATCTGCCCTCATTAATCAGCTCCTACATTTGAGAAAATGACTTTGGAAAAGGAAAGGTTAAAATGCTGAAATACTGAAAGAAGGTGAACAGAAGACTACAGTTCATCCCAGTGTTCCTATTATAGAGTCCACAGCTAAAGCAGAGATTAAATTTCTCTGAATAAGGACTCTGCAAAGTAGAATTGTTGTTTCCTGAGAGTCCAATACTACGTACTGTAGCAAAACAAAACCGAGGAAATTGGAGCCAAACCTGAGAGAAGTTGATATGGATACTCTGCTTCAGGTATTTTTTCAAGGCTGTAACACAGTTTCTAATTTTACACTGGCTTTCAGCAAGCCATTATTTTATTAGAATAAGAGTAGTCACACCCTGTGACTAGTCCTTTCAACCTCTTAGAACAAGTAGCAAATAAATAGATAGAAAGATAGATAAAGGGTGCATGTGCATGCTTGTATGCACATATAGACAAACATACATGCATATTTCTTCAGTTGCTTGGATATTTATGTATGTACATTGAGTCACACCCACATGAACTAAGTGTATGAAGACTTATAGTTGGCCTCTAACCATACTTAAAAGGTCATGTATTTGGAAGTCTCAGAAAATAATTCCTCTACCAAAATCTGAAGTTTGTTAGCCAATGTGCTTTTATACTAAAGTTTTTCTGCAAACAGCTACCGTGAATCACCTAATTCTTGGTAAATCAAAAACCTGAAAAATAAAGGAAGGAGGAAGAAAAAGAGCTTTTTGAAAAAATATTGAGCCAGTCTTTAAAAAATAGCAACATGATCTTTTCAGTTTGGACAAAAAACTAAGCTGAACCTGAGTTCAATGTTTTCTACTGCCTGTTTCACAGCTACCCTCTTTAAATGAAGGATACTTTATTTTTCATTCCAATGCAGTCCTGGCCTCAGTGAACTACATTTTTTTGCTGGGATTGGAGATGCAGTTTTTTGCCTGGGATGGTCAATGCAATCTCATAAGACTGTCTTTCATCCTACATGACCACAATGGTCTAGATTGATGGCTAAAACCAGGAAAGACCATTAAATGCTGAAACTGGGGTACCACCGTCTTACTTGTTAGTGAATGCATGCTACTATTTGGAACACATATCCCGACATAACCCAGTCTAAAGATGATTAATTAATACTTCATGTGAAGTGAATGAAAGAAAGGGTCATAATTATCAGAGCTGATAATTAAACAATGGAACAAGCTATATTTGTTCCTGAGTTGGACTCCTTATACACTTATAATTTCAATTAGTTGCACAGATATTGAAGCAAGACACAATCTCCTTCTCTGTTTTCAAACACATCTATAAAAAACATGCAGTAGTATCCAACCCTGTCATAAATAAATGAAGTTCCCAGTGCAGTTGGTGGTCAATGCCCTTCTCTATACTGGAATTTAATTTGACCCTTAAATCATTACATCTAGAGATTTTTAAAATATACTTGTGTGTTAGTTACATACCTGTTGGCAGATAGATTTCTTATGGCCCCATAGTCACAGGGTAGCCTAGAGAGGTCTAGAATATTAAATAAGATCGGCAGGCAGAAGGAATGACTCCACAACTAATAGACTGCAAAATCATTAAATAGTTGGTAACTTAGCTGTAGAATGAAAGGTACCAGCTGCTGCATGTGAAACTAAAAGAATCAGAGAAAGAGATGGAGAGTAGAAGCAGAAGTTCAAGACATTTACCTGACAAAGAATCCCTTGACTCCTGACAGTGTGTTGCTATGTTTTAAACTGAAAGATTTCATAGTTATCACTTACTTTAGACCTTTTGCAAGAAAAGGTATCTCTCATGGTGCTGTGCATCACAAATTGGGAGGAGGAATCTGGCTGACCGCTGCACAATGAGAAGGACAGAAGAAAATACATAAAACCAAACCAAAAGAATAGGCCTCATTTCTTTCAACCTATCTCATCGTACACCGATGTAAACACTTCTATGTGAAAGCAGCAGGTTCTGACTTGCCTGATGATTAAATTGTGAACACAGAAATGAATTGTGTGTATAGCATCATACTTTGACAGTTGTGCCTCTGTAATTCTAGCTCCACTGTGTCTCAGAAGATACACTTGATTTACCCATGTGTGTATGGCCTATGGTCTATTTATTAACAGTATTTACTGTTATACTGGGATCAATGATCCATCCAAAATTACTACATCAAAAATTGTCTTTTATACAAAAGCTAATCAAATGGCAGAGGTCTTTTGCTGAATGGTTAACTCTAGGCTCAGTAAAACAAGGGCAAAAATGAAAACTAGGATGGCGTGGTTTCAGCTTGTTATTGAAAGTGTCAGCAAAAGAACTGGAAAGTACTTAAACAGCTTGTTTAGGATTCTAAATAAGATCAAATAGGGGAAGGGAAAAGGTTGATCTGGGTTGCAAACCACTGCCTGGACTGCCACTTTTATCTCAGAGGCTACAGTGCAGTAGGGTGGAATGATGCAGTTGAAAATGGGGAGAGTTTGTCTCCTATCCTCTAAGGATCGTGTCCAGAAACTGCCATGCCACAAATCCCTACACAGAATCCTGCCAGCCATGTTCAGAGCATACTTCCAAAGTACCAGTTTAGGCAAAAATAGGCAAATCACAAGCATAATATTTTTAAAAGCATAAATGTCTTAGACTATGAGGGTCCTATAAAAGAACATAAGAGGTAAGGAAAAAGGAAAACAACCCCACACTATTTTAGAAAGAACACATTTGCCTGAATAAAGTTTATAACGTTACACTATATATGTTATTCAAAATGCATAAAAATAAGTCAAGACTGTAAGTTCTGCTGTGTCTTAGTATTTTTACTAACTGCTATGCTTTATCACAGAACACGAAAAGGCACAATGTTTCCTTCCTGTCACAATTTATAAATATTCAAAGAACTTCTAAAGCAATTTAGTTACTTTTATCATGTAGATTAATAAAGAATAATGCTGGGATCACAGGTTGCTCTTCACACTATTTCAGATATCAAGGTCAACCAAGGCCTAAACATGGAGAGGAAATACCTTGCTTCTTGGTTATGACAAGTTTCCCAACAGACTACAGTATCCCACCAGAGATTTTTCCATGATATATAGTGGCATTTTACTCTTTTTAAGCTAAACATCTGATTTTTAAAATGTTTATGTATCACTGAAAGAGTTTGTATTCTCATTCAATAAATATATATACACACTGAGCCTTTAGAGGTAGTTTGTACAGACAAACTTTCTGTATTAACATACACACAGACTATTTCATGAATATGTGTATAAATGCAGGTGATTATTACTCCATGTATAGAGTACATTATTTAAAATCTAGGGTTAATTTATGATAACATTGATTAGACTGAACATGGCAGTGGACAAGTGAAATCACAGTAGAATGGAGTGCTATTCAGCATGAATAACATAAAAAAACATAGTTAGGCTGTAACACATACAGTCAATGTCTATTTTCATTTCTACCAGCTTGATACAGATGATCATTTGAAGGCTAGTGGTTTTCTTCCTATTGTGAATTCACTTTCTGCCTTTTTTGTTTATTTAGGAAGTCATGAGATGCTGGTTCTACATTCAACTTTGGTGCTGACTTACTGTGAGCCATTGGACCAAGTATTAGTATACCCATTTAAAAAGGAAACAGCACAAAACCCTTACGCAACTGGATAACTTTTTTAAATTAACCTCAAGCTTTCAAAGATTGCACAGTACTGAAGCCAATGTAAAAACATTATTTTCTTCCTAAAACATGTTTTCAAGGCTTTTCTTTTTTTTTTCCCTTCATTTTTTACTATGTTATCTGGTTATAATCTTCACAGATACGAGCTTTGACAGAACTAAGCAAGTAATATTTTTACATAAAGTTGAATTGTTACCGACACTGCTAACACAAATATTTTTCATTAATATCAAGCATGTGGAAAAGCAACATTTTCCTAGCTTTCTTCACTGCATAGATTTTCTTGTTGAAAAGGATGAAAAAATTCTCTTTCTGCTTTCCTTTCTACTAACTTCCTGCCCCTTTTCCCTTCTTCCTTTTACGACACTATCCTGTGAACCTGAATTTTTTCATTTCATGTCAGGAATTCTATTAATTATGTCATCTGAACATGAGAATATTCATAACATTCCAAAATTCTATTCTGTTTTGTGTCTTGTGTGGGGCACAGAGCCCAAAAAGGGCAATGTGTATTTGGGTGGACATGCATACAAAAAAATCTTCCAAAAAATCAAAATGTATTCACTACTAATTAGTTTAAGGAAGTTCCTTCTTAAGAAGTCTTACGAACCTAACTGTCAGAACTTGAAGTGTCAGCTAGAGAATAAAGCCATGGAATTAATAATGATGAATATTTGACTATGGGTTTTATAAAATAGTGACCATGGAGTACAAATTATTTATTAGAATTGCCTCAGGTCAAAAAGATATATATCCTCTATGACACACATTTTCAAGAAGGACTTAAGGCAGTGTTTATGATACAGAGATTAGAAATTCTGAATTCTGTACAGGACACATTAGCAGGAATTGTATAAAAATAAGGTTAGTAAACAAGGTTAGTAAATGCATGGATAAATCTTACAGTGGCAAATGGGGATTCTATAATGACTATAACAGCAAAGGGAAAATAGAGCTTTGGTGGAAAAAAAAATGCTCTGCCAAACCTGCTGGGCTCTTTGAAGTCTGATTATAAAGTAAACCGAAAATGATCGATTTGCTCAATGGATTGACAATTTCATGTAGCTCTTGTCTAACATTCTCAAAATAACTGGATAAGTCTAGAAAATACTCCAAATGATGACCAGATCATCAGAGGTGTGTGGTAGCTTCTAAATGTGAAGAGGTTACACACAAAACTCTTCAAACTGGGTAAATACAGGACTGAGAGACAAGAGGAGAGACATCTATAGAATCAAGGAAGATGAACAGAGAACAATTAACTTCTATTTTCCATAACAGAAAAACAGGGAAAACTATCGAAATTGCCAGGCAAATAGTTTTAAAACAAACAAAAAGATGCCAAAACTTTTTTAAATGGACTTAAAAGTAATTAGACAAAGTAATGGAAGAATAGCCTGTGAAAAGTTGATAAATGTGATGACCTGTGTCATAAATATTTAACCTGTGTTAGAAAAAGCTGGGATGGTAATGAATTTCAACTTTTCCTAGAAAGAAATTTTTTTCTTTGCATGCCTGTTCTTATTTTTGTTTCTTCATCATTCTCTGCTGGTCATGGCCTGTGGTGGACTTAAGAAAGGCAATTCTTAAGTTAAGGTATGTCTACTTGTTCTATATATGGCTATATAATGTATCCTTGAAGCCAGTCCCAATATTTTTTTTTAAATAAATTTAGCAATGTGAATTTGTTTCTGCCAAATATTTGAAACACTTCAGATGTGTTTTTGGATGGCAGCTGAATTTAGCTTGTGGTATAGAAGTTTGCATTTTCTCAATTGCTGTTCCTGTTAACATTTTAATGTTTAATGACACAGTCATCCTATCTATCACATAACTCTTGCCCACTTTTATACTACTCTTCTCTTAGTCTACCTTGTGAAGTAATGTGAATAAGCCGCTACAGGACTAGACATTTTTAAGCCTTTTTATCAGGTCATATCACTCTTGAGAACTTTCTACACAAACAATCTATTTCTTAAATGCATTACTCCATGAAAAATATATGTATTTTTGGAACAATAGTGTAAATTATGAAGGGGCAGAGAAAGGGGTTAAAACTTTTCACTTTAACTATTTCATCATTATGTAGATATCAGTGTTAACATTGAAATGTTTTAACATAACAGTGTAAGAATACAGATGGCTGGTGAGAATACATTTTTCTGTATGAGTTGTCATCAGAATACAATGCAGGTAAAATGGAATTACATCATTTTCTTCTTTTTTAAGGAAATTGTGTGTGAAAGAGCATACCCAAGGGCTATATTCTACCTTGAGTCATAATGATATACAACTATTCATTAAAGATACACTCTGCATTTACGTAAGAACAGTGTTGCAAATTAAATCTCAGATTTTTTTAAATACATCTCTGAAAGTCCTATTAATTTTAAAATACCTTTTTCTAAATCTTTATAAGAGATGTGTGGTATGGTCCTTTTTGGAATTACATAGGCACAATGACAAAAAAATTCTTTGGAAGTTCACTCTAATACTTTGAATGTAAATAGCTTTATACTGTGAATTATTTTTGTATTGTTTTATACTTTGCATCATACTGTTTGTATTTTTATATTAAGTATATCTCGTGCTCAAATATCTCCATTCATGGAATGAGCCCAAGGATTTTCCGATGTGCATCTCAATATATTTGGCTGCTAATTGTTTCTACATCAAGAATGTAAAATAATTAGAAGATGGTGATCAAATCTCAAAAACATATCAGAAAGTATATTTATCACAGATAATCTGAGCAAGAAAATCAAAGTTTTTCAAGATCTGTTTTTCTTCTAAGTACAACTCCATACTTTTTCAGAACTCTTTTCATAAATGCAGCTGACACAAATTTATTCAATTATTGAAAACATGTATTGTAAACACAGATTATTAAAATTAAGTAGAAATGCCAGCATTTGTGCTATATAAAATACATAACCAATTTATGTAAATAGCCAAAGCAGGATGTTATCAATTATAATTCTGTTGTAATTTCTGCTTTTGTTTTTGTGGTTCATTAATTTTGCAGCATTTTCAATGCTGTTTTTAGACAAACATTTAATTTATTGAACCTGTTTTCTCATTTTACTGGTTTTATTAAGGGGAAATAGTTTTATTAGACCAGCATAAAACAAGTCCATGAACATTTTTGGAGAAAAAATGTTAACTAAACTTGATATAACCTTTCAAATAGGGAGAGAGAGAACAGTTCAAAGAGATACGTATTTGGCAATCTGTAAACACTTGGTAATTATACTCTGAATGTTTATTTATACAAAATTGTATGTATGTCTCGCCATCATCAATCTGTTCTCCTGCAATCAAATCAAACATATTTAGTTGACGGGCTCCGGGAGGCAAATACAGTGTCTATACGTTGAAGTTTGAAATAAAAGAATTTATTCTAATCACATGTGAAAAATTGTTAGTTTTGCCAGGAAAGAAAGGTCTCATCCTACCTAATCCTGAATTATTATACCAATTTCTCTGCCTTTCCTCAGTACCCTATCAGACTTCCCTTGGCTTTGAAATAGCTTCAGGTTTTGTTTATGTCTTCCTGACAAGACTCTCATCTTTCTTTAGATGCCCAGTACATGGACTTTGTCGAGTTAAGCTGATGACATGACCTCACTGGCAAGAAATTCATCACTAAATAAAAGGAAATGCTTTCACCTGGAAATGTTCTCACCTGAAGCAGACCGGAGTCCAACCTCAGAAAATTCAGTTAAATTATTTATAGTGGAAACAAATTTTCAAGGTAGAAATATCTTTCAAATATGTTATAGTACCTACCCATTAATGAAGCCTTTTGCCACTATTTACACATTGAAAAGCTACCTTCTGGTTCCAAACCCATTTGCACTTGCAAAAACATATGCTTATTTTAATGTCACTTCTTATTTTTCTTTCCTTGGATGAACAGTGTCAGTCCATTAGCTTTCTAATGGATTGACATTTTTAATTCAAATGGTATATGTTTAGAGGAGTGATGTTCCAAATGGTAATGACAGAAATCAAACATCTCTCTCTGTTTGTAAGATGCCACTTATTGCAGCTACAAATTTATTTTAAATCAATGAAAATTGCCACCAGACTATTCTTTTGGTGTAAGGAGGTGCATTTCCATGTTTTCTTCTGGTCTTATTCTCTATATGATTTTTAGCCTTTTTTTTTACTTGGTCTGATGACTGCAATGACTTATGTTACCACGGTATACTGCAGGGAATGATTTCTGTCATTGGTTGTCAATTCATGAAAACCAATGGGTACATATTTTCAACTTTTGCAGAGACAAAGGTTCTTCATTTAATCACCAAATCTGATAACAGCTATATCTTACCTGAACTGAATCATAGATCTTAGCTACAACAAATACTGAAACATGAGGTATTGTAGTTTAAAATGGTCTATTTCCAGAGATTATATAATTTTTTCTGCTAATATTTCAATAATTCTTTATTTATTCAAGACATTTCCTACCTTTGTGGTGTTTTGATACAACTGAAGGGACAGATTTTATCCCTGACAGACTGACAGGTAAACTTCTCTGAAGTCACAGAATCACAGAATGGTAGGGGTTGGAAGGGACCTCTAGAGATCACCTAGTCCAACCCCCCTGCTAAAGCAGGTTAGCCTAGAGCAGGTTGCACAGGAATGCATCCAGGCGGGTTTTGAATATCTCCAGAGAAGGAGACTCCACAACCTCTCTGGGCAGCCTGTTCCAGTGCTCTGTCACCCTCACAGTAAAGAAGTTCCTCCTCATGTACAGGTGGAACTGCCTGTGCTCCAGTTTGTGCCCGTTGCCCCTTGTCCTGTCGCTGGGCATCACTGAAAAGAGTCTGACCCCATCCTCTTGACATCCACCCTTTAGATATTTGTAAACATTGATCAGATCTCTCATCCTTCCCTTCTCCAGGCTAAACAGACCCAGCTCTCTCAGCCTTTCCTGGTAAGAGAGATGCTCCACTCCCCTAATCAACTTCATTGCCCTCTGCTGGACTCTCTCCAGTATTTCCCTGTCTGTCTTGAACTGGGGAGCCCAGAATTGGACACAGTACTCCAGATGTGGCCTCACCAGGGATTTAAGTCTTTTTTGACACAGTATTTTTTCAAACTCAATTAGAATTATTTTCTTTCTCATTTATTTATTTTGCATGAAAAATGTTTTGCACAAAGAGGTGCTCATCCGTTACAATTCCAGTAAGAAAGGCGCCTAAAAGTCTGTAAGGTGACATTTAAAATGGTATTTATTAGAGCCAAGACTATGAGAAGAGGCTAACACAGATAATCTAACATGACTTTAAATGGTGGGACCCCTGGGCAGTGTAGCATCAAACAGAACTCCCACCCACATGCGGCGCACCATGCAGACCTCACCCATAGCAGAGATTCTCCCCTTTTGTTCTTTCAAGCTATTATACAATTTTCTTACAAGGAAACAGGTCTATTTATCAGTCAAATAAAAATGATATTCACATGAGAACTTCTTGCTGCACTGTCAGATGAAGGCAAGGCCATGCAGGTGATGTAATTGTTGGTATGGAAGAGAAGTTGCCTGCAATCCTCCTGTAAAATGAATTGGCTGAAGTTGTCCTACAGCCAATAAATTTGTGCAGCAGAACACTACTCTGAAGGCCACGTGTGCTCAGGGTGACTGTTACGTGTGTCACTAATTCTTCAATGCATAGTGGGCTTGTGGTTAGGCTTATGACACAAGGTCAGTACTGATTCCAGGGGAGCATAAGAAGACCCTGGATTCTGTCAAACATTGAGTTGGGCAGTGGTTATCTTGGTTATTTGCCTGAATCAAATATAGACACCATGAACAATAAATCAGGAAAATATCCCAAATGAACAGAGATTAGCATAGATAAAACCAGTAAACATGTAATTGGCTGTGGAAGAAGACAGAAACCCTAGGAAAGTGTAACAGAAGACTTTTATAATTCTGATCCTGGGTAACTGTAAGTAAACTCATCACAGAACAGTAGTTTTTTCAACAGAGATTGTAGGAATGAGGGAACAGGAGAAAACACTTGTTTGGCTAGGACAAGAGGACAGAAGATGAATATAGAATTTATCTCAGATTTTTAAAAAATGGCTAAAGCTGGTAAACTGGAAGTTGCAAGCAAAGAGTGGAAATCCATGCGAACCAGAAAGCAGTTAAGTCAGTTGTTCTTTCTAAATTCTTTCAGTCTTTTGAGAAGTGGCAGTGATGCTGTTTAAGGAATGATAAGAGACCTAGTTACATTAATTAATTTTTAGTATAAATTGGTTTGCATACAGGAAAAACAGGGTATGGCTGTAGACTTGAAACACTGGGATTTTTACTTCTGTGTGACATTTTGGAGCATGACTGTTATATCTAAGATAGAAAATCATGCTGTAATCATAGTATATCGCAGAATTTCACATATTACTATTGTTAGTTAATTTCTTTCCCTAGGTTTCTTTCCTTATTTTAAGAAGAGACAAAAAAAGGTGGAAAAAACCTATTACTTAAAATAATTTAATGTGGTGGACTGGAATACATGGTGTCTGCTTGCTTATTTTGATGTTAATTTTTATTTCTTAGAAATAGCTGTGCTATTAAGCTAATTTACGTCGTAGTTTTACATTTTAAATGCTATTACTTAAAGCATTAATGATTGAGAGCTACATCCTTTTAAACCCTATACCTGTTAACTTTAACCTTTGGCTTCCAAGGAACAAGTTTCATTGTAAAACTTAATGAAAAGTGTAGGAGTGTGAGAACTGTCCAATGTAAACAGCAATGTATTTACACCCACCGGTTCGCTTTTCCTATGACTCTACCTAGAAGGTGGCCACACTATCAGCTTCTCAAACAGGTATTAGCCTCAGGCAGGAAACCACCTTCCTGCTCCAAGAGGGTCCTCCTCCCTTTTATTATCTCTATGAAAATGTCAGAAACATGTGTTCCTGAGATGTTATGTTACTCACAAATATGTTTGATGTTAATGAGCCACATAACGTTCCTGCTCCGTGGGAGATATGGCACAGACAAAGAGAGAAGGTTGGGGGCCAGTGTGGCAGCCCCAGCTGGTAGTATGCAGGCTACAGGTCTTCCCCATGCCACCATTATTCTTCACACACTCCAGCAACCCTCACACATCCAGCAGCCCCATTACTTAAAGGATTGGGTGGAGAATACACAATTCTGGTTGGTTTAAATCCCACAACACTACTGGGTTCACTGCTGCTCTATAGGCATGCAAGGCTTGACCTTCTAGAAGGTTCCCCACATGTTAGCTGTTAGTTGAGGGCACCTACACTGTCTTGCACCAGTTTAGTTGCAGACAATTAAATTGAAAACATCAGCCACCTTTCTCCCTTTCTTCCCCAGCGTAGAAGCAGTGGTGTATCAGGACATACATACATCTTTAAACATCTATAGCCTCTGTGAGGAAACCCAGTATCAGGAATGGTGGATGTTACCTCTACTGACTCATTACATCTTACATACTAAATTTAGCTGAGAAAGATATAGCTAGCAAGGAAGTTAAACCACAGTTGAGAGTGAAAACACCTATACTGTGACATACACTGTAGCTGTAAAATATTGTTATTGAGAAACCTGCAGAGTATTGTGGATTTTAATAATAGGAAACAGATTTAGAGATTGATGATGGGATAATGATTAGTTGCTGCTTGTGTAATCTCATTATAAGGATCATTGTCTTATTGATTAATAAAAACTGCATACTCTGCCAGCAGTGCAATTAAGGTAATCATTAGAAAGACATTCTGGAAAATAACCACATCTGATAAATTTCCCCTTTTTTATAAAACAGCAACATCAAAAAAAAAAAAAAAGCAGCAGTATTCTTGATGTTCTTTCATGTTTTTCACCCATCTTTTTTGTGCCAAAAAGGAGAAAGACAGTAGCAAAAGCATTTGAACTGATATCTGGCCAGATTTTAAGCAAATATTACTCAAACACATGTTGCCTCATATTCTCTAGTTTTAGACACGCAGCTAAAATCTCTGTCTTTTTTTTCCACTGATTATATCTTCTTTGAAGCTTCTTCAGAAGGTGCACCAATCGCTCTATCATAAGATGTCAAATTTGCCTAAACAGAGTGAATATTTTCCAGAATACAGACACAGTATTCACACCTTCTGAATGTTTAGAAATCAGCATTGTGCTCCTAATGGAAGATATCTGAGGTACTTATTTCTGTCCTTTTCACGAAGAAAGAATAATATTTGACCTGTTGAAAGAGGAAGGAAAAAGACAAATATTGTCTTCAAACTGGCATCCAAGACAGTAGCACAACCCTGAGTGTTTGATCAGTCTGGATGTTTAATAATAAGTCTTATTAGAGCAGCAGCCTTAGTGCTGCCTAGCAGAAAGAAGGATCAATGTTAGGACTAGCTCCTGGAAACAAAAGGAGGAAAAAAAACAGCAGAAGGTGTAGTAAGCTGAGACAGTATCATTAATGGAAGGAAGAATGAGAGGACATAGACTCTCTATTTCAGATTGTCCTCTGTTGTGTTGCATTTCACAGTTTCAGTTGCTTTATTTATTGAGGCCCATATTTCAAGAGCTTGAAAAGTCAAGTAGCATAAATGATGACTGCAAAAATTACTAGCACACTACATACCCACTAAGTATTTGAATGTAATGAAAAAAAATAACAGAATAAAAGGAAAATTTGCTCAAAGTATGAACAATTGTGGGTGCAAAAACCGATGATGTATAGGATATTCTTTACCTGAAAATCAAGTTCTACTTGATTACCCATTACAGATAAGACATTTATTCTCTTTGAAACTCCTGTTCTAAAGATTCATAGTATGTAGGACTCACATTTTGTCTGCATTTAGTTGTCCTCATGTATAAGATTACATGCAAGATTGTTGCCTAATCTCTTGTTACATTAAGTGAGCCCTGGTTAGTACTGTCAATGGAGTTCAATGGGATCACAGTTTTTGTGAAGAAGTGAGAATGGAAGATAATCATATAGAGACTGTTGTACCTAAAACATGGACTTACTCAAATTGTGAAGCCTAACATGTAGGTAGATAGTTCAGGAAGAACTAAAAAGGCCAGACACAAGTAACATTCTGAGAGACATTGTGATGCAGTATTGTGCTCAAGCCATTCAGCCTTATCAGTTAGCAGGGCACCTTAACTTCACCATCGTGCCCACTACATGTCCGCCAAAATCAAGTTTTTTAAAGGTGGCTGAGTTGGATTTTTGTGCTAGTTTCCATGTTCTGCTGCTGAGACTTGTGTAGGAAGAGCAGTCCTACAAAAAATAATTTCAGTCTGTACTCGCGCAAGTGTACAGGAGCAGTCCCACACAAAATAATTTTTCTGTACTCGCACAAGTAGACATGGCCAAGTATATGCATCCTATCAACGTGTCCCTCTCTCACACACTCTTTGTTTCAAAACCAAAATAGAAGTAGCTTGCTGAACTTCGCATAGCAAATAAATTGCTAGAAAAGAATAGCCCCTGAGACCACAGATTATTTCGTTCTTGCTGCAGCCAACAGATAGTTGCCAAGTCTTGAAATTACTGAGGCTTCTTAGAGTACATACATCAGTAGTTCAAGAGTGCCCTTTGGAGAAAGGCATTAAGAGAGCCTGCATTTTTGGCTCCTTTTTGTTTCATTTCTTTCTTATGTGTCTCCCTCTTTGTAGGGGAAAACAACATGATTAAGCAAGCATAACTGCCCCTAATCTACTGTTTTTGTTCAATATGTTTGATTGTCCTGTAGTAGCTGGTATATTACTGCTAAAGCTAGTTTCACAAGGCATATTTCTAAAACTAAGAACAAGTGGGCATCACTGAACACTATAAAGTTATTACTCTGTCACTACACTCAAAGTCTTTCAAACACCAAGGAAAAACATCAAAGGCAGAGAAGAAATGTAGTTTAAAATATAAATAAAGAATCCTTTTTGGTGAGACTGTCATCACTGATACTCTACCCGTCTAGGGAAATTTTTTGAAGTTATATCATGATTAGCAGAAAGATTATGATCTTTAGCTTCATGCATCGAAAACATATAATTCAAAATATATAAAAATTATCTTACAAATTATCTTCCTCTTCTATAACAATCTAAAAAATTCACTGTAATGATCCTGAGTTTGTAGGATAATTCCTTGATGCCCCTCATGACTTTAAAGTAAGGTGATCCTCAGTCTTCAGCAGGCATTTCAGTGAATATGCAAAATATTTAAAAAATTTTTTATTGATGTAAATTTACCTCTTATTCATGCAAACATACCATGTAAAACCATAACATTATTTACTAAAATGATTTTCATATATAAAGAAAATCGTATCAGTTCATACTTACTCTGCCTTATGTCTGTACCAATAAACAAGCTTCTCTGGAAGATTTTTGGCACAGCTTTTCTCCATACCCACGTTTTACAAAATGGCAGAAAATGAATGGAAAATAGAACTAGACATTTGGAACTCCTGAAAAGCTTATATCAAGTAGCTTTTCCTTTAGGGGTGCTTCTTACTCATTTTAAAATTTTCTGTGGGCAAGTTGTACTCATATGTATTCTTTTAGTACGGACAACAGCTAGAGGCTTTCAGTTGAACTAATTTCTGCCTATGATTTATCACAAACATTAATGACATTTATTTCTCTTTCTGTATTTCTTCATCATAATATTTAAACATTAGCAATAAGAACAGCCATTTTTATCAATATTTTATCAGGGAAAAAAAGATAAAACATAATATCTTTCTTTTCTTTTTCATTATAGACCCTCTCAATTCGTTTCCCAACATTGTGGTTTTTGTTCAAGCTATGCATATTACATTGGACTACTCAGAGGAGCAATTGCTTATGAATCTTTTGAGATGTGAACAGAATTAATTGTTTTTAGAAACATGTAATTCCTGCTAAGTCTTGGGAAATCATTAGAAATTTTTCCGTATTTTATATTTTCATGAGTCTTTCTTGAAATTCTGTGTTTGAGATTATCAGATCTCATTTAAAAAAACCCAAAACAGTAAAAGAATAATACTTAAAGCTCTCATGTTAGCAAATCTTGAAAACCTTCAATTCCAAGCACTGGAAAAAACAGAAAGATGATTAAAACAAAATGGAAATCATTGGTTTAGAATATCCAGATTTGTAATCAATTAACGTGGATTTGCAAACCAGACTCATAGTATGTGTAACACAAATACAACCATGTTGAGTGATACTATACCCTTCATTCAGGCTTAAGAAAGTTTGATGGGTTAGATCTTTCAAAAGTGTTTAAGGAGAAGTTACTTGAAACTATATTGTTTTCCATAGCAGCTGTTGTCCGGAAAGGATTTAAATTATTGTTCTCAGTGAATACAATTTTTCTGTCATCAGGACTAAACTTCATCATGTGACTCTAGGTGAATTGTTTGTTATTCATGTATGCCACTAAGCTGTAAATCAGCTTGCAACTCATGCAGAACCAAATGAATTAATATATTTGACTATAAAAATATTCATCAAAGCTGACTAACTTAAGTGGGCAGAGTTTTGGACAGCATCATATTATTAGACAGGATTTCTTTGAGCTTTTAAATTCCATAGCCTAAGATGTCAGAAAATCATTATGATGCATAATAGAAAAAAATCCCAATGTATTCAAGTTGGCCAGTACATTACCGTGATTTTTAAAGGATATTTATCCATTACAACTTTGTCATCAAATATTGCCTGTGGCCTATAGTTATCGTCACTGTGCATTTACATTCCAATTGGAAAAAAAGCCACTTTCTTTTTGTCTTCTCTGATTAACATTTTGAAGCTCTGTAATTTTCTTGCTGCTCAGAGAAACAAAGCACCCAGGCTCACAGAGAAAACTCATTCAACAAGATATAAATATTTGCTATTCAGAAAATCTCAATAAGGGTTTAGTTATTTTAAACTAAAAAAAGAAAATTACTAATAATGATTGGTTTCAGCTAATGAAATGCTTTTATGCAAATATGTGAACCCTAAATATGACCTGGAAACAAAAGACTGCTTAACAGTTACTATTAAGCAATACATTAGGAGATCAATTAAACAGAACTCTTTCTAATGAATAAGCTGTACAAGAGTTGCTATGGAAACCTGGAAAGAGAAAGCCCTAGAATTCTAATTTGCAATTTTAAGAACATAAAATATTAGAGATCTGCTCATGGCTGGCTGGGGAGTCATATACCAAAGTTAAAAAGTGTCTCACAAACACTCTCTCAAAAGAGAAAGGAAGTCAAGGAACAGAGCCATGATATTAAAATACAAGATTGACTTACTAAAATATTATAAATGGAATATTGTATCTGGATGGGTAGTTAGGAGTATCTAATTCCAAAGTGAACCATCAGAGGGAGCCAGAAATTGCAGTTTCTCTGTGGAAGTTCATTAATGATAGTCTAGGGAACACTGAGGGTGAATAGACACTTCTTCCCAAAAGAAAGGACAGAGACACAATGGTTGAAGAAGGGTTATCAATACTCTTGGGTTTTTCAACATGCTTACAGCATTTCTCTATTTTTAAAAGACATGCTACAGACAATTACAAGATAGTGGATCAAAATTTTTGGATTCTAAAAATAAACCTAAGGATTTTTTTAAAATAATCTCAGTTACTGCTGTTTTTTCTCAGTGTATGTGTTACGTAGAAATTAAGATTATATTTCATTTCTTTGACTTCAAGATGTTACAACTGCAATGATTCTTTCTAAATCTGATTATGTAGAAGAAACTTTAATTTTTCCCACTGACTTCAGTGACAAGATAATGAAACTTCGACACTAGTTTTGGATTTGGAAAAATAAATATTCTTTTCTTAGACACAGTTCTAAATGCTTAATCAGGAGTAGGAAATCTACTGTTTCTAATCTTGGCTTTAGAGGCAGAAGGAGCCTGTTCTTACGTTTACAGTGGGTGGACAAAGTAGCATGGGAATAATTGGGTTTAAGGAATTGTAGAAGAACTCTAGTGCTGAAGCTTAGATCTTAGCTGCCCCACTACTTAATTCAAAGACCTAAGTCATTGCTTTGTGAATGGGTAGACCATGCCATGTCACACTCCAAAATTCCCTGTTACCCATGTATTCACACAAAGTGACTGCGGGGTCATCCAACATTGCATTCTGCAATGTAGAATTGCCTTTCTGTGAAGTAGCTAGGATTTATGGATGTTAGTAGTACTATAAGACAAACTGCAAGACAAACCACAAATGCTCCACACACAGTAATGTGGATCTTGGTTCACCCAACAGAAGAAATAGTCTGATTTTATCTCTGTTATGACCATGTTTGTCACTGAAAAACTGAAATAAAAGTATACACACAATCAGTTAGATAAATTACCATGTATTTAAGTGCTCAGCCTCTGCTTCATTTTTCAGTACCAGCAGAAGATAATTGGTATATTTCACAGACATTTTGTGAAATGTAAAAAGTTACTCTTTGCTTTATTATCCCAAGTTCAATGAAACCTTTTCTTAACCAATCTATAAATCTTCTCAAAAGTTGCATTGCTAATCCCACTGGTCAATGACTGCCTTTTTATCTGTCAGAGTTATGTGGTATCTTTAAAAGAAGTAGACTTCTTAAATCGCGCCTCTACCTGTTTAGGACTAATAGCTCGGTAATGTAATTGTATGTTAGAAGTTACAATGACATAGCTGTTAAATATTTCTTTTATAAAATGATTACGTATGTTTTTGTTTGGAATCCAGAAGCGTAACATATACCAGATATCCCAGTCTTTAGAAAGACTAGACTGGGCTATGGAAAAGTTTAATATTGACCAAAGACTTCAGATTCATATTATATCTTCCTATGTTCTACTCTTATTTGAGGTAATTCAAAGAAATAACATTAGGTTTCTATCTAAACAATGTTTGCCTATGATACTTAATTTAAAAATACATGTAATGGAAAAGAAAAATATTGTTATCAGAATTTCTAAGGACTGGATGATTTATACAAAACTTTTAGGAGAGATATGTTGTTCGGTAGATTATAATGGTTGCATTTATTCCTGTGTTTTCACATGTCTGAAGGAGATCACACAATACATAATCTCACAGAAAGCAGTGTTTACAACGACTTATATTTCCTTCCTGAACTCCTTTCATACTGCACTGACAATTATTCTTTTCAACAGAATAGATTTCTTCATGTTTACAGCCACTGGAATTACTCTCCAATGTTATGATAAATGTTATATTTATTGTAGTTGAGCATAAACTGACACAGAAGTGCCTCTACAGAGGTAGAAAGACAGTTTATCAGATAGCGTATAGAAAAGATTCATAAACTGACCTCTTTCAATGCATTTTTCCCAAAATTTAGCAAGTTGATATCTTAGCCATGCAGATCTGTAAAATTTGGCTAAAAGTCCTACTAAATTGCAGAGGAAACTTATATCTTGGATACCCCCACCCTCTTTCTGAATAGAAATATGAGTTTCTTCTAATTGATTAAATATGGGGAGTTATCTGTTGAGATTAGTGGGGACAATTTAATCTGTTTTTCATGAAGTGGTGCAGAAAGTCCCACGGTGTTGAGTAGTAACAGGGAATGCAAACATATATGTACATCAAGTATGAAAAATAACCAAAGGCACAAATATAAATTAATGTTCCAGCTGAACTGCTGGTGGAGCTTAGCTACACCTGACACAAACTCAGCGATACTGTAAATAAGAACAATGCTGTAAGTGATTTCTCTTGGCTGCCTGTGAAATATTATTGCTTGGTGATATTATGCTTCTTCCATGACACTGCTAAGAAGCCTTGGAGCATCTTCCAAAATATGTCACTATGTCTGCTCAGTAGTAACAGGGCAGGGCTCAGTAATAAGTGAAAAGGTTCACGCAAATGTGGTTATGAGTTAGATACCCCTAACAGCTCTGCATAGTGTCAAAACACAAAGAATGGAGGAAGAAAAGGCCATCACTCCATACTCCTGCACCTCACTGAGGCACAACTATGTAGCTGAGCAGCTTGTCCTCCACTTAAAGGATCACAGCAGGAAGCTTTGATAAGTGATTGAATTTAGTGATTAGCAGCAATGTCAGCAGTACAGCTGATGAATAATTTTTCAGTAAAATAAATTCTAAAAAATCCATCAATTAATCAAAACAGAAATCTCTCTGTAAAATTGTTCTTTGACAGATTCCCAAAGTAAGAATGAAAGGAAAAAAACCTTCCTTGATATTGAATACCTTTTTCTAAGCAATGTATGTTATTATGATATCAAAATAACTTTTTCATCGAAAATGTAAGATAAAATTTGAAAATGTTTAGTCTTGTTCAAATATTGACAAAAATTTTTTACATTATTTTTTTAAAAATTCAACACTATAAATCATTCATACGTGTGACCTTGGTTTTCAAAAATCATGAAGATTTTACAATGGTAGAAAAGACCTTCCCATTGTAGCTTTAGTGAACAGTCATTTCCTAACTCTGTCTTCTAAAGAAACTTGCCAATCTAAACCAGTTTTAGACAAATTCTATTCTTGGACAAGGAAAGTTCTATGTTGGTGTTATTTCTTCACTTTCTAGGGGCTTTTTTACTAGCAGAGAACTTAGCTTCTAATTCTAGCACTACATTATTATCGAAGGAAGACCAGCACTCACATTTAAAGGTGCAAATCTCTGAGTAACAGCTTATGTCTTAGTTTGATCAGGGATTTAATGTCTAAATGAAGTTGTCTGACTCTGAAAAATCTAAGCTCAGGCTTGATCAACCATTTGAATCACTTTACTTTCACTGATATTTATGTCACAGTTTTCTTTCCTCCTAGTTATTAAAAAATACTAATAAAAGAATCCCTAATGTACTTCGAATAAAAGTACTACAGAAAAAGTTGTAATGGCTGTCAACTAGGAGCACTGACTGTAGTAAAGTCAGTAAAGAGAGTAAACTCTCTTCTTTTCTAAAATATCTTTAATTGTTGTGCTGTCCACCTTCTTATCAATTCTATGCATTCAAAAAGGAGTAATATGAATAAATCTTTAAGAACAGATCCATGACTAATAGCTGTCACTTTGCCTAGTAAGTGAGACAGCTCCTTTACTTGATCCAAACTGTGGTAAATGAGTTGTTTTAGCATTATGTCTGTGGTGACAATGGAGTGAGGTATAACATTCAAAAATAAAAAATAAACTAAAAAGGTGTACACCAAGTTACAGAGAAAGGATTAATGATTCATGAAACAGAAAGAAAATAAAAAAAATTGTTTAGCTGCACTTTTTTCCCAAATTTTCAAAGCCACTAATGAAAGTTATGTATTTCCTATTTACTGAAAATTATTCCTTCTGAGACTCAAGCTGTCAGTCAATCATGATTTCTGTTTAGTAGAGGCAGTGCACTGCAGTAGGTGTATCATTATAATTTGACATTTTTTTCCAAATGTGGAAATGTCATATTTAATGACACAACAAAGCCATAAATGCTGAATGAGTTGAAGTAAAAATGAGGCATTCAGTTGATTAATTAAAGGGTAGGCTAAATGTGTCTCTATAAAATTACACCTTTTTATGGTTCTGTCTTCAGCATTCTGAGTGGAAGCTTGCTTCTGTGTGCTTTGTCTGAGACAAGAAGAAAATCATGGGAAGGGTATATTGTTTACCGTCATAGTAAATCCAAAGTTTTGCATGGTTCATTTCTCCTACAGTCTTATGTTTTTCCTGATTTTAGCAGGCCAGGGTGCCAGTTCAATAATCACTGGTGTTTTGCAACAGTGTTCTGATGTCATTTAATTAAAGACTGGGCAGTATTTCTCTCTTTGTTAGTTTTTATCTCAATTTATTTCTTAGCCATAGCACCCTCCCATAAAGGGAGAAAATGAAACATGTTACCTGCAGGAAGTAGAAAGAACTTGCCAAGGAGATGCTATGTGCGCTTGCTGGAATTTTTAGCGGCTTTTGGAGGAAAAGATGTAACCTGATCGAGGGTAAATACAATAATGATAACAGTTTTACCGTGGCTACTGGCGCTAAAGTATTGATTCTGTGCTACCAGGACTGTTTGAAGTTGCCTATGAGCATTCAGGAAGGAAAAAAGCTCCAACTATTATTGACAGCTTTCACCAGGCATAAAATGCGTGGTGGCAAACACACGAAGAAGTGGTCTTTCTCTTTTATTTGGGTGTCAGACAGTAACCTGACACAGGAGCCAGTACAGCTGCCTTCATTTAATGCCCTTCAAATTTCATGAAATGTGATAAATAATTGAGAGTCTGTGTTAGTCTAAAAAGATTAACGCTTCCCATATATGTTTCCACTGTCTTTTTCATCAAAAACTGCAATGAAATTCAGCCTTTGCAATAACTGCATTACACCAGAAGTTCTACAAACCCTTCTAATGTCCTTTGAGATAAAGTATTGTTCAAAAAGATGCTGACAAGAGTCTCTCCTAAGGCTAAATTATACCCAAGACAACTTTCTTGTCCAGATTTCATCTTATTGAGAAGCTTGGGAGTTCTGAAAGGGATTAGGATACTTGACTTGTTTATGTTAATATAGTTCTTTTTACTGCTTCTAGTATAAATTTTACTGTCAAGCATACACCTATAATTTAACATTTCTGAGAAAATGTTTTGTCAGGAGATCTTGAGATTTTATTTATGAACTACTTTCCACAGAGGAGTTAAATCTAACTGATATGCCCTGCTTCTCAGGATGCCATTAGCTCTGTGACATTTCACAGCCTTTGTTAATCAAAATTGCTTAGCTAACTTCTAGTAAAACAGCTTTCCTTGTCAGTACCATCTCCAGGTACACAGATTTGCATTTTCTTGTGCTGAAGCTGGTTTGAAAATGTCATATATTTAGAAATTTCGTATCTTTAGATTTCTCCCTTACTTCTTCCAGTGTATTCCAGCTATAGTTTGTCTCTCAGTCAGTTTGAAGCTTTTCTGTATATCTATTAATTTCAAAATACAATTACTGAAACAGAAAAGTTGCACTCAACTTGATTTTCGCTATCTTCTTGTTCTATGCTATTTCCAAAATAGCAGTACTTAAAAGAATAACAAATTCAAAGAAATATGAAAATGTAGGAGTTAATTTAAACTTACTGCCCTGGAAGTGAAATCTGGCTACTGTGGAAAACACTGCATTACCTCCATGCTTTCCTGGCTGTCAGTTAGCTGTGTCTTGACAGCATATTTGCCATTGTCCAGACACCTAAATTGCACTCTGGCAACACTCACATCTCTATTCTAATCCAGACACAGTCTCCAGAGAGAATATCTTTTACTAGGCAACCATATTTTAAAAAGAGAATGAAAGAGAATGTTCTATGCACTCCTTTGACATTTTATATTCCAATAAGTCAACTAAAATTAAATGGTTCCCAGAATTAAATATCCCCATTTATGCAATTATATGTAAATACTCATTAACCAGGAAAGGCAAAACAATGCAGTTCAAGACCACATTCTGCACAGAGCTTACTCCTGACTTCAGTTGATGCTAATATAGTGGAATAAGCTAGGAAAGAACCAATTAAGTACCTTGCTATTACTCCCTAGTGTTTGCAGATTGTCAAGAAAAGGAATTTCATTCATCCCACCAAGCTTCAGGTATTTTTCAAAGCTAGACTTGGTTTGACTTCTAAATGTACATTCAAATATTCATGCTTTGTTCCAAATCATATTCAGTCTGTGTTCTTGGACTGTATAACTTATTATAGCACTAAAGTTTACAAATTAGTTTTACAGATGTTCTAAGAGTCAACACTACAGATACCAACTACACAGGATTATTGTGTGCAGTTCTGGGCTCCCCAGTTCAAGACAGACAGGGAAATACTGGAGAGAGTCCAGCAGAGGGCAATGAAGTTGATTAGGGGAGTGGAGCATCTCTCTTCTGAGGAAAGAGCTGGGTCTGTTCAGCCTCGAGAAGAGAAGGCTGAGAGGAGATCTGATCAATGCTTACAAATATCTAAAGGGTGGATGTCAAGAGGACGGGGTCAGACTCTTCTCAGTGGTGCCCAGCGACAGGACAAGGGCCAATGGGCACAAACTGGAACACAGGCAGTTCCACCTGAACGTGAGGGAGGAACTTCTTTACTGTGAGGGTGACAGACCCCTGGCACAGGCTGCCCAGGGAGGCTGTGGAGTCTCCCTCTCTGCAGAGATTCAAAACCCACCTGGACGCGTTCCTGTGCAACCTGCTCTGGGGGCACCTTCTTTAGCAGGGGGGTTGGACTAGGTGATCTCTAGAGGTCCCTTCCAACACCTACCATTCTATGATTCTATGATTATAAGGTTACAAAATATGCTTATAACTACTAAGGGAATGCTTTTGTAAATAAAAGTAAATAAATTGCTCAAAATTACATTACTAGTGGCCAAACTGATAGAGGGCAAGGCCGAAACCTGGGGAAGGGAAAGATGAACCTTCTACTTTTTTCTCTGTCAGAAGCCAATTATGGACTTCTAGATCCTACTGAGATCTCTCTTGTTATCTGTTATCCTACAAGTATTACTACTTATTATTTCCCTTATATCCTTATATACAGCAATTTCAGAATTCAGACTCTTCCCCCTCCAACTTTCTTTAACTGATGGAGTCAAAGCCGCCACAGTTCATGGTGCTGCTTCCTCCCAGTAGAGGACCCTCACCTCCCGACTCTGGTCTCAAGCTGCTATTATGATGGTCTCCCTTCCAAAGTCATAGGTAAGAAGACAGGTTTTCATTGTCTCTCAGAAATATGCAGGTACAGAAGATAAGACTATTTCTCTCCCCTGTGTAAATCAGGAAAATATGGGGTTTGCTCCTCCCAGCTGAAACAAAGAGTCACAAATAAGATAGATACACATTTAAGTAAGTGTAAATAAATGTTATTTTTTCTAATGTAAACAAACTGCTACTAATCAGAGAACAATTGCCAGTTTCAGAAGTTCCTGCTCCTGCAGTGCCAAATAGGTACTCTAGGGGCACTTGCTTTAGCAGGGGCGTTGGACTAGATGATGTCCAGATGTCCCTTCCAACCTCTACCATTTTGTGGTTCTGTGATTCTGTGGAATGCTGCCAAGACCGAGGGTGGCTCCTGCACAGTTCTATGTTCCCCATGGCCCCAGGGACTTTTCTGCAGAGCTTCTGCCCGGGCAAGCAGTGCTCAGCCTGGATGACTGCCCAGGGCTCTGCTTTCCCAGGGGCAGGGCTTGGCCTTTGTCCAGGCTGAACTGCACTAGACCCATTCCTCTAGCCCTGCTCTCCAGCACATTGGCCAGTTCCCCCAGTTTGGTGTCACCCACCAGCCTGAGAAGAAAGTACCCCCTCTCCTGCCACTGGCCATTGTGGAAGATGATAAACAAGACATGTATAGACCACTTTGTCTTACCAGGTCTAAGGCTGCATACCACCCATTAACAGCACTGCCTGAGACCAATCACCAAAATAAATTGTTGTCTAGCTGGCCTTCCATTCATATCGTGGCATTCTAACTTGCGTGCAGTATTGTGGGAACTAAGTGCCAAAAGCCTTGTTAGCATAAAGGTAGGTGATATCGTCTACTCTCTCCTTGTCCCAAAATCTAGTCATTTATCATAGACAACAATCAGTTTAGTCAGACATGATTTAAGCTTGTTAAATCCATAGTAACTTCCAAATCACTTCCTTCTTCCTTTTGTACCCAGAAATGTGATTGACCTCCATCCTCCGTGTGTCTTATACATAATCTACTCTTGCAGTAGGTGCTGAGCTCTGTCAAGACAGGTCTCCAAGCCAGCATGACTGCATAAATTCAGAATTCTTCTCATAAAAGCAAATGTTGTAAGAGATTAATGGTAACCTTTCAATAGGAACTGCAGGTTCTTAACACCTTTTAAAAATCAAATTATAAGTGGCTTTTCTTGTCTATGCACACTGCCTCCAGGCAAGCTGGGAATGAAGCCAAGATCTCTTTGGGATTTGTGTTCATCAGTATAGGACACACATTTCTCTGCACAGTAATGTAACATGGACTTGAGTGTTGCGACTAGTTCTAAAAATGCTAATGTGTCCAGATGTGATGAGGAGAGGTGTGGCACCAATGAATGTGTTCAGTGTCACCATTCAAACTGAAAATTATGTGTCAGTAAACTGAAATTGGGGGGCATCTCAGCTGATGAAAGACAAGTATAACCAGATCTAGTTCCCTTGACAGGCTAATTAGCCAAGATCTGGCTGTGCTGAACAGGCTACACAAAGACTCTCCTGAGTATTCTGTCTTCTACCACATGTCAGAACTGATATCCTCTGGATCATGATCTGTTTCTAGTCACAGGAATATGGTTCTCCACACCACCAGCCTGGCACCAGTAGTTTATGTGTGCTGTTGCCAGAATGAGAGCCAGAAGTGTATTTTCATCTTTTTTCCACAGTGCCAGCCATGAAAATTTGATACATGCTACCACTTCTGGTTGGAAGAATGATTATGAGATATTTAAGAATGCATTGTTCTCATTCCTCTCATACTGTGAACTTCATGTTCTGTGGCAATTTCTGAGAGCATCAGTTGCCAAGAACAGATGAAATTTCCCGGTTTTCACTTAAGAGAAAGTAACATTTTAGAACTTAAAGTAGCAGAAAAAATCTGGGGTTTGTACATCAGGATTTATACAAATCTGGAATTTGTGCAATGTACATGTGTACATGGTTTTGAGTTAAAAGTCAAAACTCCGAGCAGTTGAAGAAAAATCTGTATGTTAAAATGATTATTTTAGATTATGTTAATATTTGGGCATTATAATTTCCATCTGAGTTTCTATTAAGTGAAATCATGGCCTATGTCTGTTTTCTCAGAAAATATCTGGAGTCTGAGTACAAAATCTGGAGCTCATTGCTCACATGTTGATTTTACTAGTTTTGTTCAAGTTGGTTTTGAACTTAGTGCCTATGGGGACAAAAGTCAGATCTGTGACTCTGTCTATCTAAACTCTCTAGCTAGTGAAAGAATTGGAACCAGTCCAGGTCCACGGCACAGGTTGAAGATCTGCCACCAAAATGCAGTAACAGGATAAATGTCAAAGAAACATCTATGCATTGAGAAGGATTTAATAGATATTAGATAGTCACAAAAATGTAGGTTAACAAAAAATCAACTTAGCTGTTTTACAAAACACTTATGTATGACATTTTGTTTCGGTATAAAATGAGATTAGCAGAATCTCGATGATTTAGTTTAGGTAAGAGAGGAAAATGAGATCAGAGAGAAGCAGAATGATAAAGAAATTAGATAGTGACCTGTAAAAGGAAACATTCTGTGAAATTTAGTTCAAAATTTAAATTACATCCAATCCTTTCTGTAACACCAAACTGCCAGACTCTAGAAGCATTTCTGATTAAAAAATAAACAGCACAAATCAGACTCGGAGAACATTGGTTTTAACAGCAGCAATACACTTACCAGCAATAAATATAAATTCTCATTCTTCAGAGCACAAGCTTTGCACTAACTGAAATGAGTAAGGAAGACACACTTTCTAAGCTTATTGACACACTTTTCCGGTGCTAAGAATTTCTTTTGACTATGTCTGAAACATCTATTACTAAACAGTACCAAAGGTCTGACATTGCCTTACTAAATTAATATCTACAGCAACAATTCCTAATTGCTGCAATGAGCTCAACATACTGGCATATGCACTGAGCACGGACATGCCTAACAGTATTGATATTTGTCAAACACTATGTAAACCTGTATTGCAGAAACTGTATATATATATATATATAAAACACAGTTGCTTTACTACTGTATTATCACAGTTGCACAGTAATTTATTAGTAAAAGCTGTAAAAGTGACATCATTGAAGCATGAACTTGGCTGTATGGCAAAAACAGGGCTGCATGACAGCAATTGGTACCGTGTGCGGAGCACAGTGCGAGAAAGGCAGCACAGCAACAACAAAACTGTTTAACGTAACACTGAATCAATCAGACTGGGTGAGACAGAGTCTGGAGAGACAGGAGGTAAAATAGGGCACAGTAAGCAGAGGAGGCTGTGAAAGTGCTGACTGCTGAGCACAACACATTTAGTGTTTCAAAATAGATGTTCACAGATCTGAGAATCAAGGTAGTTTAGACAAAAGTGGATAAAAAGCATGTAAACTGAAACTATTTGAAATTGCACGTTGTGATCAGAACTAAAAGGGACAATTAAAATGTATGTGGTAACCTTCAACTATAAACTGGCCATGCTGAAAAATGCAACAGAAGACAATACAGATATTAAAGTTCAATTCTATCCCGAAAAAAAAAGGAACTGTAGGCAAGTCCTTTCTAATTTAACTGATCTGTGATTTTCTGGTAAGGTTTTTTTTAACGGGAGTGGATGTGAGTGAAAATTTGATTTTTGTTGGTTTTTTTCCAGTTAAATATAGTGTTTTGAAACAAATATACTTTTAATTCTGTAAATATCTGGTTTCTACACTTATTCCATATCAACAGCGAAGTCAATTACTTTAGCATATTCAAGACAAATTTATTCATAATGGTTGCACAGTTGCCTTCAAGTAGGAAAGATGAGGAAGTAAAATTAAAATATGACGAGAACAGAGAAATTATCAAGAAAAAATTTCAAGTATTATTTGTTATTGAATAATTTTCATATTTAGGCTGCTTTTGTGCAGCATCTCCCAGATCAATTAATTTTTTTAAGTCTCCCTCTTTGCACTCTGAGACTAAGATTTTATTGGATACAACTGCACTTATTAAGTAGTTTTCAACAAAAGTTTATTATATGACTTTGAAAGTATGAAAATGTACATATTTCCAGTGAGAGTTTCTGAACTGTTTGTTACAGTAGACAAAGATTTATATCAAATTAATCCTGGACAGAATAGCCTTTTCTTTCCAGAGAAAAGAGATTATATTTTTCCATCAATCCTCCAATATTTTTTTGAAAATCACATCTGCAAGCAGTAGCACAGTATTTGTTGAGTTATATTTATTTTATCAATACCCATTATAAACTTTTCCCAGTCATGCCTCATTTCTTAGAAGGTTCCCAACTTCCAGCAACTGTCTTTGTACATGAAAAGTCTATTGAAGGCTTTGTATTTACATGAAAATGAACAATTTACATATTTATTGCTTGCGATTTGTGTGCTAGCTGAACCATCAGCAATGTTCATAGAATGTTTTGTGAACTGGAAGGGGAGTGGTCTGTGTGGCTGTGAATGGGACCAAAAGGGCAAAGAACAAGTACAAGTATAAAAAGATTAGCAGCTGAATGTTGTTCTGAAGAGGAAAAAATAAGTATGTATGTAGAAAGATTATCGGGCAAACAGTGCATTGCAAAGTCTATCTATCATATTTCTGAGGTGCTTATCACAGTGTCATCTAATTACCATATATATCAGATCATTTGTCTCCCTGGATTTCATCTCCATGATTCTACAATTTGTTTTCATCTAGAGTTCCTGAATAGAAGTCATTTAATTTGCAAAGATATGTATAGTATCAACATCCTTCTTTTATCGGGAAATGGTGTTTTAATTGTGTTAGTTATACAATGGTATACAGTCACAAATAAATGGAAAAAAGTATCAGTTACATCATATACTGATTCTCACGTACGTAGTCATATTTACATAAGTAACATATTTAATCTGATAAAAGGAAGTCACAAGTAGAGATTTCTATGCATTTGTACAGTTCAATCCACAGATACACAGTAGGCCCTTAGATTTTTCTGCTCTGAACGTAGAGAAAAAAAAAACATTGGACAGTTCAGTAAATGAACCTCAGTACACAATCTAAGGTAACTCGCAACTACACTTGATGTGTAATGAGGTACAGTAGGTGTATGACATACCAATAATTTGGTTTTGAGTGGAGAATGTGAGAGTGTGACAATATGAGTTATGGCTGTTGGCATTTTGTCTTTTGTTACGTAATTTTTTTTTTAAGTTGGTGACCCATAGATATAGATTGTTGATTTGTGGCAGAATTCTTTCCTTTTCTCTGAAGTATTTGCACTGGTTCCTGCTGGGATCAGAAGACTGGACTAGGTAGAATTCAGATCTTATATCGTACATTGTTTTTCAACAAAAAGAACCACCTTTTCATACTGAATGCAATTACATAGTGGAAATTATTGCTGCTAGATGCTGTAGATTAGAGAATTCGTGGAGGTGTTTTTCTTAGATATCCAAAATACAGCTGCTGCTATGCTGATTTTCCTATGTCAAAATGATTGGGGTGATTTCATAAGGGTATTATTTCTGTCTTTTTTGTCCTTTGGTTTTCACTGCAAACACCTTGTGACACCAAAGCTAATGCAGGTTTGGCACTCCAGTATAAAGGAACCGAGCTTTCTTCTGAATCCAAGCCACCAGAGCTAGTTTAAAAGTAAAGGATTTGTGCAATGATCCAAGTCTCATACCCAGGTGGAAAAAGAAAGTGGAAATTTCAATAGGATAACAATGCAAGTCATCCAGTGTACAGGTAGGAGATGGGAGCTGTCTCGGCATGAAACCTTCTTAAACTGCCCCAACTGCCAGATCACATGTGGGCCATAAACCCTTACATGCATGAAATTAATTTATCCTGTATATTACACATAATACAATCAACACATCATAAATGTTATCACCCTGTGTGATAACCACTTCATATATTTACTGATTCCTATTCCTCCCTTAGAGGAGGGATTTGTTTCAGATAACTCTCCTTTGTGCCATGTGTAGGACTGACAAAGCTTGTACACAGTGTGCACCGTTGATTCTTGTTGAAAGTTCATTCGTTTTACCAGATTGATAATGATTGTACTTTATCACTTGGCACAAAAGACTCGTATTTAAAAAGTGTATTAGCTTACTGGGCACTGATTTATAAAAATTGTATTGTTAGTAGCCCTGCTGGTGACTTCACCGTGGCAGACCCCTTTGAAGTGCAGACTTTCTTTTAGCATGTTTGCACTTTTAAATGGCCATATCACCAGCCTCTGCTTACATTTTTCTTCTCAGGGCTGGTAGTCATACTGGTAAATATTGGCACTAAGAAGCTGGCAGGCTACAGATGTGTGTGTGTGTGCAGGGGGTAGGTTTAATATTTTTTTACTATCTGCTCTTGGTTTAGGGCTAAATTCTGCTATCTCTATTGCTATGAATTAGTAGTCTATAACTCAAGCAACACTGTAAAATTATTGGAAAATTTCACATGCAGAGATAATACTCATCTTGAGTAAAGGTGGAAAGTCGGCAAGTTTGCCTCAGGCAGATACTTTTGTTCTAGAAAATTTTTCAGCCTTGTTATGGAATATCAGGTGTATGTCAATTATATTGGCTGAATTCTTTAAATTTGCTATAGCATGTCATAAATATGTCACTCTATATTAACTACTTGCGTGGATCTCATTAACAGTATCTGAGAACATTTCAGACATTTTTGGAAAGCATTATTAAACTGCCTTCAGAAATCAGAGATTTGGATAGAGGGAGGTTAATCTCTACACTTTAAATATTTGGAGCATGTTTGCTTCAGATGCATAAGCAGATCAGATTCAGATGCCACAGCACAGAGATCCTAAACTAGTTGAACACAAAAGGTGATTTCACAGGAATAGGTCAGTGTACTCTTTCCGACCTGGAAACGAAGGCATAGGAAGTTTCGTCTGGAATCATGTTCGTCTGTGCCTGAGCAAATATTCTTGAGGAACAGGTTTTATTACCTGGAATGGAGGATTTTGTTAGCATGGTTTCGTTACTTCTAGACCAGATCTTCACAGGAGTGCTGGAGATTGGCTTAACTGAGCAGTTGTACGAGCAGAGCGTGTTCTAGCAGTTTAGCATAAGCAGGCTTTTAGCATAACTAGGCCTTAGTTGAAACTGCTGACACCCAAGGATAGTGGACGTGTGGTTGTCTGAGAAAGATCATATTCCCAAGAGCGAGATGAAGAACGCAGCTATTGTGCATTATGAAGAACCGGCTACTGTGTAGCAATGCAGGGACGGACAGACCGGCTGTCATGTAGCAATGCAAGGACAAGACTGTATGTGAAGAACTGGCTATTGTGTAGTAATAGAACTGGCTATTGTGTCGTAATGCAAGGATAGACTGATGTTGTAGTTAAAAGTAGCGTATTAGCAGAAACTAGCTGAACCATGTATCAACTATGAAACCACTGACCAACCGCAGGAATGCAGAAGGCATGAAGTTTCGCATACGGGCAGTAACCAATCAGCAGAGTATTATTTGCATATGTATGATTGGGCTTGCATATGTATGATTGGGCTTGCATATGTATGATTGAGCTACATAAATAAGGATAGCACGATTGCAATAAAGGAGAATGATCATACTCACATTGAGACTCATCATTACTCCGGGACCGCACTTCTCACTTCTTCCCCGCGTCACTCAGCACTACAACACAGGAGCAGCTTCACTCTCCAGCATTTCCAATTCTAGAGCTGGCTTAGACAAATTTTGTATGTAGTGTATAGATTTGTCCTTCGAACATACAAGATACAAATAGAACCCCATCTCTTAACTATCTTTATGTTTAACATCTCCTAACAATCTGTATGTTTAACTGCATACAGTCAAAAATTCATCCTAAGTCCCTTGCTCAAGATCAAATAAGAGGTGGAACAGGAACATAAATTCAAGTCTCTTAAGTCAACTTACTAGGATGATAACTATCACCTTTCTTTGTAGACTTGATAAAATAGTAAGGAGATACTCAGATTTTAGGCAGACAATGTTGAGAACATAATCTAAACAATTTCTAGGGTATCTTCTCATTCTGGAGAGTCATGTTGTTATGTTGTCACCCAGTACCATGCTATGAGGATGATTTTCCAACCAGTTCGAAGAAGGCTAACTCCCTAAAAAAAAAAAACCCAAACTTCGGTGTTGGAACCAGTGATATACAAGGATATATAAAAGACTTCTACAGTCTGATTAGCTTGACATTATTTTAGAATCTTTCATAAACACACTTTTTCTCCAGTTGTAGGTATGTCCAATATTACTTGTGTCACAAATTTCTAAAAGGCAAAATGGTTGATATATTTAAGAAAAACACCAAAACACAAAACTTTATCCCAAAGGAAAAATTTAAATGAAATTTAAGCAACGCAAAAGAAAAAAATCTGAGAAGACATTTTAAGGAAAAAAAATATAATGAATTAGTCTTGGAGAGTGGAATGCAACACTGCAGTCAGAGTTTTCTATGAAAATTTTTAAAACATAATAATTTAAAAAGCAAGTGTGGAAGACAAAAACATTACTCTGTAAACACTACGTTAGAGGATGCTTCATAATCTTTGATCCGTTGATTTTGTTTATCCATTGTGTGCTGCATGTCTGGGGCTTTTTTTAGGTATGCTCAGTAGTATATACGCAATCTGTCTCCTTTTTGGCTGCTGTCTCTTAGTGATCTTTTCCAATTATTTTCATTTCTGTGTATTTGTCTTCCCTTCTGTAACTTGAAAAGATATATTTTAATGACGTCATTTCACCCGGCCATACGGAGGTCAGTGTGTGTGTTTTTGTCTTTCAAGATCTCTGTTCCAATAGACAAGACTGTTTGTCTATACCGTAGTCTATAGAATAAAAAAATCTATCACTATAATTGTTTATTTGGACAGTAATTACAAAGGTGGGGGGTTTATAGATTTAATTTGTAATTTTCATTTTATTACAGGTTCTTTATTCCTTACTAACTAACAATTTATATGAAAGTTCATATGTGCATTGCACAAATAAACCACACAAAATTAGTAAGAAAATAAACTTTTACACATATTTATATTTTATAGACAGCTGATTCACTTTTTTACTTCCCCTTAAGCTGTGTGTTATTATTCCTATTTTACAATGAAGAAAACCCAAACAGGAAGAAGTCAGTTATTGTCCAGGAGATACTAAGGGAAAGCCAGTCCCAGATCTCAGGCACTCCTGGCTTCTAATTATATCTTTGTTTTTCTAGATAATTGTAGGGTCAAAGTTTTGGAGGTGTTGAAAGAAACCCTGCTGGGTTTCTGGAATGCCCTAAAGAAGGAGTAAATAAGCCCTAAGCAAGCTCCGGTTGTGATACTCACGATAGACTGGTAGAAAATCTGTTGCACTTTGAATTTTCTCATGCATTTAAAGCCTAAGATGATGATGGATAAGAAGAGAATTATGTTCTCTGTTTGGAGACTTGAGAACAAAAAATATTTAAAAGATGTTAGATCTCCACACACGTCTTCAAGGTTCCTAGCCACTTAAACTTATCTTTATTTTAGTACCATAATAAACTATGAACGACAAAAAGAAGAGGAACCTCCCAATTGTCGCTTTATCTGCAAACATGCCTCTGCTTAAGTATAAACAATTCCATAGCACCTGTGTGACAATGACAAGTAAACAGTATGACAAAATGTGAAACAGATTTTGAGGAAAGATCAGGCAGGTGGAGGAGAGTAACAGGACTTCCCTCTGAAAGCAGCATGACTTCTGAGAGCACGTTAGGCAGAGACTAAAGTGTCAAGGACGCAGTGTGGATAATTACAGTCAAAAAAGTAGCAACAGCTGCCTGTAAAAGCCCAGACCAAGTTCTGAACAGACCAGATATCAAGTCTAGAAATACAGATCCCAAAGCATTAAGGGAGAAAAGTAATTGGAAGTGCTCATAAATAATAAAATCATACATTTGCACTGTAGTGTTATCTTTCAGGTTTCATGGATATTGCAGTGGTTAGGGTATTTGCAAATGTTGGAAACAAATAAAACAGATATGCCCCCAGACAAGTACAAATCCATCCCATACATCTCGATAAACCATTAACAAAAAGATGGAGATAGTCTAGTCCTATGTTTTCATTACTTTATACACCTAACATCATTCATCAACTAAACAATTTGAGCATGAAAAGTCAAATCAATAAACGAGTGATCTCAGCTTTTTTGATTCACATTCTTGTATTACATCATCTGTAAAACCTCTCTTAGTACAGCTTGTAGTACAGATGTCTGAATCTGAAGAAATTGAGGAGAATATCTGTTGAAGTGATAAACAGCTATTGGTTCATATATCTACATTAAGTGGTCTTGATAAGTAAGCTTTCCAAATGGACTAGCACAATCATTCAGCACCATGTAGTGAGAGCATTACCTCATCAAATCTTTGGCTTGTCACAATATCATGTTAACTGAGATTCAAGACCATTCTGCATTCCATGTCTGATTTTCCTTGCATGTCCCCTCCATCCCTTTTTCTTAAAAAGGAATACATAGCTACTTAGAAACAAAGGTGAAGGTCAGGCTAATTTCACAGCTGCATTTTGTAACAAATGTTTTGTTACACACATTTATATTCTGCTTAGCCCAAGGTAAGAAGAAACAGTGCCTGAAAGTCAGAAAAAATAAAGCTGCAGTAAGGTAGTAGTGCAAAAGGAAATAACACATTATTTTTCTAGATTTTTTTCTTATAGATTTATTTTATTATAGCTCTATTCTTAGATAGATTTCAGCACTGTATTATAGTCCTCTAACACAATGTAAACCTAAAGCCACAGAAAGAGATGTCTTATCTAGGTAATACCTGATACACATATCTAGTCTACCGTGAAGCTTAAAAGGTCTTCTGTCTATTAGGTGGCTGCGTGTTTGCAAGAAGTTCAGCTACAAGGTCTAATTGTTACATGATTAAGTCCAAACTGCAATGAATAAAGGTGAGCATCATCACAGTGTTTTATTCAAATTCATTCATTATATGCTTTCAGAAGCTGTTATAAGTGAGACTGAAAATCACTGTGACAGTATACAGAGGAGCACATAGCACCTCCAGAGCTTAAGTGCTTTAACCTGTCCTGTAAACAAGCAGGAGCCTGTCTGGCCAAAAGTTAGAGAATGGTAAACTGCAGTACAAAAATACTCAAGCTCATAAACCTCATCTCAGAGATCTTCCAAACTACCACTGTAAAACTAGAATCATTATTTTGTGAGTGTACCGTATTCCTTTTTTTCTGAGAGAAGGCTAAGTAGAAGGAACTGGGGGCATAAGAAAACATCTGCCATCCAAGTTCCTCAACCCACCTCAGTATGTGTGTGGAGCCCAGCTTTCTTCAACTCAGGATACTCATTTCTGTGAACCTCATTAGACTGCAAATATTTTTAAAGCAATATGTTTATATCTGAATTTTATGTATGTTTGACATCTGGAAGAGCCAAGAACACAAGTATCTTTCAGAGCCTACAGAGCCTTTAGCAGTTACAACAGTTCCAAGCCATCCTAATGAAATATGGTACTCTGACTCACGTAGAAAGTATGTGTAGAATTGGATGATAAGGAATAGATTTATTTGACAAGGAACAGAGTAGCAAAGTCACTGGAACATCCTGTTTGTGGTATTTTTTATATATAGTCAGTATGTACTGTTTGTCTGGACTTTAAGGTACACACTAACACACATTTTTTATAGTGATCACTCTCCTGCAACGCAAATAACATGTTCTGCTAAGTCTTTCAATAGTCTGCCAATCGTGTTGTTATTTCACACTTGAAAAACAAAAGTTAATAAAAGATAAGGGGCTTTTGAAGAAGGTGTGATTACATTATTTAAAAATTATGCATTTTATAAGATAAGGTTTAAACACATGTCAGGAGAAGTCAACATCACATTATGAATGGTAGTGATTATGTTATCTGTAAACTTTGAAGCTTTACGTACCGATGTGAACAATTGACTCCGTTGTTTTGTCATTACCATCAGCATTCTCCTTTCAGAGCTGCTGAACTGGCTGCTGTTTGCATTGCAAGAAGTAAGGAAAGTTTGTTTTCCCACTAATATTTCATTGACTGTTTAGCCTGAGTTCATAGTGACTTTCCACCTTCCTGTCTACTGGATTTTTTTGCCTAGATTGTAAAATTGACTGCATAGCTCACTTTTTCACCTGAATCATTAAGAAGTTAATTCAAAAGAAAATCTTGCCTAAAGCATCAAGATCAACTCCTAAAACAGGCAATTTGCTAAAGCTTATAAACATTGTTGCTACTTTTTAAATCTCATTTCTTTATTCTATTATGTTGAATGGTAGCACATGGTAAATATTTGGCCATCAGATCAATGTCTAGTAGCTAAAATATAAGAAGAAATATTTATTATATATTAT